>JAEQBH010006737.1:0-148318 GCA_016808115.1 Tetrastigma voinierianum | reverse complement strand
AGACTAAGAGGTCCTTTGTTTTTGGCACCTACTCGTAGCTCTCGTCGAGTAGATCAACTTTAATTCTCGGACTAATGACTTTAATTGTCGGAACATAGGGAATCGAAGCCCTTTTCCTTCTTTTTTTTTTCTTTCCCTCCACGCACGATTTTCCTTATCTCTTTTGTTTTTTCTCATTTTCTTTCATTTCTTCCTTTCTTTCTTTTTCCTTTTCTCCTTCTTTTCCTCTTCTTTCTTCCACCGAATTGTTTTTCTTCTCCCATAATCTCTTCCTTGGTTTGATCCCGCGAGAGGAAACTCCATCTAATTTTCCTCATTCGACTATTCTTCCATGCAACACGCTATTACACGGACATGCACTGTGGCAATGCCACACCACATGGCTCTACGCCATGTGCCCTCCTCTCTAAGCCTCTATGCAGATTCACGATCACGTCACGCGGACACCACCTACGCCAATGTTTTTGAACCGATCAGATCGACCGTCGAACCGTCACCCATGAACTTTTCCGGCCCGGCCCCTTAGAACCGCTTAGACACCTAAATCCGAATCAAACCGCCTAAACCGACTGCTAGTAAACCATCAACCGCCGACCGCGGTTTTGTTGACTGATGGTCTCTGGGCTCGCGACTTCGGGTCATTAACGGGCCCAATCACCCCATGTCATAATAAGCCCAAGCCTAAATACTAAAAGTCCCTATTATTTTTTGAAGCTGGGCCATCGGGATCCAATTTATGCATCCATTTACGTGTGGATGTTGTTTATAAAGACCTTGGTTTGTAGCCAAATCTGGCTGTGGGATTGCTATTAGCGTACTCAAAATCAAGAAAAATCTATATTCGGCGGCTTTTGAACTCTAACTCGGGGAAACATGGAGGATCCACTAGGCAAATGTCGACTAATGTTAGATAAATCAAAATATTATATATATCATTCATCAACTTGTTAGATTAATTGCAAAACAAGCATTTATATATATATATATATATATATATATATATATATATATATATATATATATATATATATATATATATTAGTTAGAATAAAATAATTAATTTTAATTCTTTTTGGATATATATTAAGTTTAAACATTAAAATTATTTCATTTTATAAAATTTAAAATATTTATTATAATTACACTTATATTTAATAATATCAAGTATTAAAGATAAATATTATATGATTTTAATTTATTTGCATATATATATATATATATATATATATATATATATATATATATATATATATATATATATATATATATATGTTATTAATTTTGTACATATTTATTACGTCACCAGCTCAACCGCGGCTCAACCGCCATTCTGATCACGAACCGCGAACCGATAACTTTCCGGCTCGCGTCCGGTTTAAACATTGCTCCATGTGTCATCCGACAATCGTGCCTCGAAATACGTGAAATTTTTATTATCTCTGAATCCAACGAAATTCGACTAGATGGCTGGGATTTTGCTGCACGATTCTAATCTGAAGTTCGTTTTGTCATCCTGAGATCTAGAAAATTTCAAGTTTTTAACCTGTACTACAGCGACAAATTACCGTTTTTTACCTTTTTTTTAGAAATTTTGTGATTTTTTCCAAGCTATACTTCTAATGTAAATTGAAAATTTTCAAAATTTTGAAGGTATATTTCTTCAAAATACACTTTCAACGAATAAAGATACAGCGTGTATATTCAAAAAACACTTTTATGTAAATTGAAAATTTTCAAAATCATAAAGTGTCTCTTCAAAGACGCTTCAACAAAATAAGGCAACGTGTCCTTCAAAAGACACTTTCAATGTAAACTCGAAAATTTCCAAAATTTTCGCGCTGCCTCAAAAAGACACTTTAACGTAAATTGAAAATTTTCAAAATTACGGCGTATTTCTTCAAAAGACACTTTCAATGTAAATTGAACTTCAAAATTTTGAAGTCGTTTTTCAAAAGACAATTTTCAATATAAATCAAAATTCTCTTGTACCATGGCTGTCTCTTCAAGTACACTTTCAACGAAATAATGCAAATGCCTCTTACACACTTTCAGCCAGAATCAAAATTTTCAAAATTACGAAAAGAATTTCAAAAAAGACTCTTTCAACGAATGCAGAAATGCGTCTCTTCAAAAGACACTATCAGAATTTAAAATTTTCAAAATTACGGGGCGCTGCTTCTTCAAGCGCATTTCAATTAAAGCGTGGGTGTTGTCTCTTCAAAAGACACTTAACGAAATTAAAAATTTTCAAAATTACGGCGCAAGATTTTCAAAAGACACTTTCACCAAAATAGTATAAAGATGTCTCTTGAAAATACATTTTCGGTGTAAATTAAAATTTTTCAAAATTATGAAAGTGTCTCTTTAAAAGACACTTTCATCGTAAATAAGACAAAGACGTTTTTCAAAAAGCATAATTTTCAAATAGAATTCAAAATTTTGTAATTACGAAAGATTTATTCAAAAGCATTAATTTCACCGAAATAATACAAAAATTTACTTTTCAAAAGACACATTCAATATAAATTGTAAATTTCAAAATTTTAAAGTGTATTTTCAAGAAACATTTTCTAGATGACATAAACTACACTAGATTTAGGAATATTTTAAACCTATTGTATTAGAAGAATTTTTTATTTTTTAAAAACTAAATGTCTAAAAAACTCCTAATTAGATCCACCCCTAGTTATTATTATACAATGAATAGTAGTGGAAGGATTATGTGTGACAGTATTATGATTATTGTAGTACATTAAATAGTAATTGAAGGAGTACATCTTACATGTGACAAATAAAGGGCGTTTTGTGTACCACATTGGTAGATAGGAGACATGGGAAAGACTTCAAAACCCCGATTCAACTTTTCCTTTCCTGGTTTTCCTATATGTACGGGATATTAAAGCAATTATGCTTTAAATACGGAAGTTCAAAAAATAATTTCAAAATTACCTTTGTTTTTTCTGATTAGGTGAGAGAATTTTAACCTAATGTTTTAAATAAATGATTTTAATTGATGCTAAAAAAATATATAAAGAAAATGTCTTTTAAAAAAATGACTTTTGTTAATTGTAAAAAATAAAGTTTTCTATTCAAGTTCTTTCAAAGACAATTTTGATTGATTGTAGAAAATTTTGGTCGTCTTGATAAAAGATAATTTTGTAGTCATTTACTAATAGTTCTTCATCTTTCATCTTCCCAAATTATCTTTTTAAAAGACGAATTCTCCTTATTTTTAAAATTTTATAAGAGGAAAATCATTTCTTGAGGAGACGAATTTTTATCATAAAAAATTATGAAAATTTGTAAGGATGATTTTTCCTTATCCCACTTCCTTATTAAAAAAAAATTAAAAATATTTTTATTTTTTCTTCTCCATGCAATGGTCTTTGTAAAATATATTTTTCTATTTTTTATTTTTTCTTAGGCAAATAGTTTTACAAAAACAATGTTATTATTTCAAGGAAAATGAACATCTCTTTGCTAGCTAAACTTGGTTGGAGGCTCCTAACTGAAGATGACAGCTTGTGGACCAAAATTATTATCAGCAAATATATGGAAGATAGAGTTGATCATAGCTGTTTGACTTCGTAGACGGAACTCCTGAATGTGTGGAGAGGTATAGTGGCAGCGGCAAATGTTTTACGTAAAGGATTAAGATGGAAAATGTACAATGGCAACAAGACTCTCTTCTGGCGAGATCTTTGGATCGGGGTTACTCTATTATTAAAGACATCCCTACAAAACATTTCATGACCAGAGTCGTATAACACAGTGATGCAGGAAATTCTACAATAAACATTGGGAATTTAATATTCATTATGAAAAATTTAGATTCGGGAGGTTGTGAAGCCTTTGAGGCATGATTTGGAGTCTTGTTAATATTTTGATTTGAGATATTTTATTTTATAAAGATTTGCTCTCTAAGTCAAAATAGTAATTATTTTATTTAATATGTAAAGTTTATTTATCCGAGTTGCTATTTCTTTTGTGAAAGATTTGCATTTAGAGTTGTTTTATTTAAATTAGAAAGTCTAGTTTTCCAAATCAAAGTAAGTTGCTTTATATGATTTTTAAATTAATGAGACCTATACTCTTAACGTAGCTTTTGAGAATCGCCTGCTTTTTAATAATATTTTCATATTTACACTTTTAAAAGCTTCCTCGTTTTCTTATCTCTTAAATGATTTCTTTGCGTGTTTGGTTCTTTGCTTCTTATTCTTATGTAGATTTCTTGGGTGGCGAAATATATATCTTATTCTTTAATCTCTTATGTGGATTCTGTAACACCCCAAATTATATCATACGCTTATAAGACAAGCAGTGTGATAATACAAGAAATGTATATTTTTCCTAACAAAATAATGTTAAAATAAATGCTGAAACCCATAATTTATACAAAAGACAAGGGTAAATTGGTCATTTACCAATTTAGGACTTAAGGGTCATAATCATATAAGATTGTATGCCAAAAGTAGAGTATAGTATAAGTTGAATTGTAACAAATAAATGAAAGATGAGGGACCTTGTGCAAATAAAAGCGTAAATTAAGATAGTGTTTATTTATAGTAATCAAAAATATCTCATTTTTGGTCTCCAAAAGAGAGCTCATATGGTCAGAGCAGGTTAAACAGAAAGGAGTTAAGAGAAAAGCAAGGCAAGCAAGAGAAGAAAAAGAGAAGATAAGAGAAATTAAGAAGAGCCAAAAGGTATGGAATTTTAAAGTTTTGTATGGATTTCCATGAAATTGTGTGGATTTCCATGTAATCAGGAGTGGATAGTAGCTTGTCCCCAAACCTAGGGTTTTGTCAGATTTCATCATAACTCTAGATTTTTGAAAGTAGGTCAAAAACCTAAATGGTACAAGAAGAGTATGGAATCCTCCCTTTTCGAGGTTGATCTATGGTTTAATCAAGTATTTGAGTTCGGGCTAGAACAAACTTAATCAATCTTTATGTTTATTTATATATGGTTATGACTCCATTAGAGTTGTTTCAGAGTAATTCACGAAATGGCCAAGAAGAGCAGATTGAAAAGCATTTATCTGAAAGTATAAAAGAGTTACAGCATTTAATACGAGTTGGTTTTGATGTGCGATTGAGTATTGAGTTGGTTTTGGTGGAAATATATGGAAAATGGGAGAAAAACCACCATTTCCGGGTCATTTTCGAGGTTTGGCACGGCACCAAAATACAGGGTACTAGTACCACATGTGTTCTGGTCAACCGGTACCGGTACCAAAAGTCGCAGACCGACACCCAATGCTCCTGCTTTCGACTGCTAGTGTTTTCGCCATAACGGGTCATTTTTGTTTGAATTGAGTGATTCAAGTTGTTTGCAGCAGACTCAAGAAGAACAAATTTCCTAAAATAGGTATCTTCAAATTCGACCCATCTGGGTCCGTAAAGTCACCTGAAGGGGCTAATGTTCAAGCCAATTTATGGTTCTATTTTTGAACATAGAGAACTCCATTGCTTAGGACATATCTTGCTCATGCTCCGACTGGGGTGATTCCAGCTTTTAGAGAAGAACCCTTAGCACCTTAGCGTCAAATGAGTACAATGAACCAGTGTCATGTATGGAGTTAAGACCCTCAAATGAGTATTTCGCATCGTCCCTGCAAGATGGGTAAACTTAATGCTCCTAAGATAGATAGTACATTCCTAAATAAGTATAAGTCTAATAAAGTACAAATAAGTATATGAATTTGTTATATGAAAAGGTACTAACATGTATAAAAGATTATTTGATACCGAATATCTCCTAAGCTTCATACGATATCAAGAGGACCACGTATATGAGATATCTTTCTAATAATGTAACAAATTATTAAGAAAACATAATAATAATCGACGTCTCGCCTACGATCAGAGTTCTCGATGTGATAGACATGCCTATAGGGACACAAATGCCGCAAATATACCGATACGTATATCGAGGCCCCGCTTGTCGATGACATGCATCCCGGATCACTATACGTCCCGGCTTGGGTCATACAGCATCACTATCTCGTACAACATAAGATCTTCTGCACATACGCATAGAGAAATGCTGATGGCACGGTACATACGCTCTTCTCAGATCCACTTTGTGGTATCTGTGCATGAACATAAAAGAAATGAAAAGTATATGGAAGGAAATGTATAAAGTATATGATATGATATGAGAAGTATAGCACGCTAAGGGATGATAATATACAACTATAAGAACAAGAATACAATATAAAAAGGATACCGAAAGGTATATGAAATATGATAAGAAAAGAAAGATGTTGCGGAGAAAAGAAAGTAGACATGAGAAATGGAATAAATATATGTACATGTTATATGTGTCATAAGGATACGATGTGTTTAAAGGGACGACCCCCTGTTGGGAGGTCGTCTATATGTAAATTCCCACTAAGCCATAAGCTTAGCACTGCAGCCATCCATGTAGGTACGTAAGAGGAAACAAGAGGGCAAGACGTCCACACAGAGCCGTGGTCAACACATCACTAAGGGTCCACTGGAAGATTTTTGGTATAATCTATATGTCTTTTTGTTTCTTTTGCAAACAATGTAAATATTGTAAATGTTAAACACTTCCATATATAGAACTTGTATTTATATTTTGTAATCCACAAGCATAATGTAATACAGTTAGTCACACATTATAGGTATGAACAAGCTTAAAGTGTATAAGTTATAGTAAATAACTATAAGTGGTATCAGAGTCTCCGGCATCACAATTTAATGCATCCCTGATTCTAGCTCGACCCGCCAACCAGTCGGACCTCGGTAATAGTGCATATCCCTTGAGTGGCAAGTTCATGGCTTCTTATCTCTCGTGGATTCCTTGAGAGCGGCAAGTACCTATCCTTCTTATAGCTTCTACTCATCTTATCATCTTCTTTTAACTTTCCAAATCTAGTTCCATACTTAAACCTTTCCATATACTTTATTTCATCCTATAAACCATAAACCATCATCCCTAACCTGTGGAAACCCCAAATTCATGCATAGCCCTAGCTTACCTTAAAAAAAACAAAAAAAAATCACAAACTAACTCAAAATAAGGTAGTTTTGCATCAAATCAAACTCGAACATTTCCAAACCTAAAATCCTTCATTCTAAACCTTAATTTCATCATAAATAAACCTCAAATAAGTCTTATAACCTTTGGAACCAAACTTGTCCCTTACCCTTAAAAGTTACATCCTATACCCCTAAACTACCACAAACTCATCCCAAACTTACCCAAACTGTTAGATCATCCATCACAATCCCATCCTTGCATCAACAAAGTGGTATCGAGTCAGGGTTTGATGGTCGATCATAAGCCAAAAGGCATTCTTTGATAATGAAGGCAGAGTCTTGAATAAGGATTCATGGTTCGTGAAGCCCAAGGTAAAGACTTATTGCCGATCTTGAGATTCCCATTCAGCCTACAAAAACCACTCGAGATTTCATAAAATGACCCTATGGCTATGAAGGACCTGGGTTAGCGAAGACAAGAGCTTAGAGAACATGATGACGATGAAGAAGAACCTGGTGGCGACCTAGTCAACTTCCAAAATTTCTTAGAGTGCAAGAAGGTTAAAGACAAAACATGTAAGAGACTATGATTATCAAAGAAGGTGATGGTTGCTACCATGATGGTGACTACTTATTAGAGGCACGGTGATTATCATGAAGACTCAAGATTCACTCTGAAGACTTTATATTCCACAATTTGAAGGAAGAATGCATGTCGATGACTTTAGATCGGGCTTAATATGGGCGAACGTGTCTTGAGTATTTGCGGACCCCCTGAACAAAGGGTGAAGTTGGTGGCTATCAAGATGCGCAAGAATGCTTCTTTTTTTGTGGGAAAACTCAAGAGGTAGCAGGGAAAGCAGATGGTGTTAATATTCAAACTTACTTAAAAGATGAAGAAATAACTAAAAAGTGAAAGTACCTCATAAATATCGCTTAAGACATCTACCTCAAAACTCATAACTTTAAGCAATGAGATTTAAAGTGAGGACTATCTCAATTGAATTTGAAAAAACTTGATGTCTGTGAGACTTAAGAGAGTCGAGGAAAAAATCCATAGCCTTCACCTTGCCGGTATGAGATTTGATATTGCTAGAATTATATATATGCAACCTTATAACACTCTCAAGACGTGATAAAGCTTGCTTTTGAAAGTTGAGACTCTAAAAGTATAGTTCTACAAAACTAGGAGCGTATTAAAGAAGGGTTTGTCAAGATTTGACTTAGAACTTAATGATGCTAAACTACCCCCAAACCTTAAGTGTGTTTAAGTACATGTTGCAACAAGAGTCAACTTAAATGTCAAAGAGATGTTATATGCTAAGAGTTCAGCATATTGCTTCTAAATGTCCTAACCAGAAAGTGGTGGCCCTAGTTGAGGAAAATGAAGTGAAGGAAGAAGATGTTAGCTGGAGTTGAATCCAAATGAAGGTGAAGAAGACGAGGAAGAGCTTACTATGCATGGCCATGGGACTTCCTTAGTTGCTCAAAGGAGCCTTAAGGTCAGAGCAATACAATGAAGAAGACAATGGTGGATCCAATGTTTTTCACACAAGGTGCACATCTAAGGGTAAAGTTTCCTTCGTGATTATTGATAAAGGGGAGCTTTAAGAAGTGTGTTTCATGTGAGATGGCAAAAATTGACTTGAAGATGGTCCCACATCCAAAACCCTATAATCTTTGTCAGCTTCAAAAGGAAAGTGATATCAAGGTGGGGAACATAGATTCCCTTTGTCTCACGCATAATTGGAAAGCATGACATGATGAGATATGGTGTGATTTTGTTCCAATTGATGCTTGTCACTTGTTGCTCGGAAGACTATGGTAATATGATCGGAAGGTAATTTATGATGATTCCAAAAACACCAACACATTCCACCAAGATGGCCATAAAATTATCTTGGCACATATGAAACCAACAACGGCTTTAGAAACCAAACTTTAGGAGAAGAGTTCTTTTGTTGTCATTATCCGAGTCAGAGAAGAAAATTAAGCTTAATTCAATGTGATGGCTTTGGTCAGTTGTTGAAGACTTGGTTCGGGGTTCATCTTATCATGATAGATTTGCCGGTAATTTCTCAAGGCTCAGTTGATGGTAGATGGTCCTTTCAACATCATTATGAAGATTTGAGAGAATAATTACAACTTGGAGTTGCCGCATTTGATTATGATATCTACCTACATTTATTGTCAATGATATGAGGTCTTATCATGGCAAAACTTAAGGACAAGTCTTTTCCCAACTACAGGATCGACGCAAGAGCTTCTACAACAAACATTAAAGAATTGACATTCATTATGGAAAATTTAGACTCGAGGTCGTGAAGCCTTAAAGATATGATTTGAGTCTTGTTACTATTATTTTGATTTGGAGTTGTTTTATTTTAAAAAATTTGTTTTCCAAGTCAAAGTAG
Source organism: Tetrastigma voinierianum (assembly GCA_016808115.1). NCBI lineage: Eukaryota > Viridiplantae > Streptophyta > Magnoliopsida > Vitales > Vitaceae > Tetrastigma > Tetrastigma voinierianum. The sequence goes on along the minus strand of JAEQBH010006737.1, from coordinate 138,894 downwards.
CAAGCATTTTATTTAATTTAGAAAGTTTGTTTTGCTACTCAAATAGGAGTTTATATTTCTTTTTTAAAAGATTTGTCCTCAGGAATTGTGTTATTTAAATTAAAAAGTCTTGTTTTCCAAGTCAAAGTATGAGTTGTTTAATCTGATTTAGAAAGTATGGGGCCTATATATACCTTCTTAATGTAGTCTTTGAAAATCGATTCAAGTTTAATAATATTTTCAGATTTCTCTTTCTAAGAGCTCTCTCTTGTTCTCTTATCTCTTTAGTGAATTCCTTTGAGTAACGAGTCTGTTGTTTCTTGTCTCTAAGTAGATTCGTGCTATGTATATCTTGTTCTCTAATCTCTTGTGATTCCTTAAGTAGTAAGTTCATGGCTTATCTCTTAAGTGATCTTCGAGTGGTAAATTAAGTACCTATCCTTCATAACCTCTATTAATCTCATCATCTTCTTTAACTTTCCAAATCCACCCTCTTAACCACAACCCTAAACTTTCAAAATCTTGTTCCATACTTCTAAAACATTTCTATATACTATTTCACCCTATAAACCATAAACCATCATCTCTAACCCAGAAAACCCCAAATTCGTACGACTTAACCTACCTTAGAAAAACCCAAAATTCACAAAGTAACTAAAAACAAGGTTGTTTTGCATCAAATCAAACCATAACATTTCCAACCTAAATCTTTCATTCAACCCACTCCCAAACATTTCCAAACCTAAATCTTTCATTCTAAACCTTAATTCCATCATAAAAATTCTCAAATAAGCCTATAACCTTGGAACTTAATCTATCCCTTACCCTTAAAAGTTACGTCATATACCCCTAAACTACCACAAACCCATCCCAAACTTACCCAAACTGTTAGATCATCCATCACGATCCCGTCCTTGCATCACACAATGCATGAATATTGGATTTATGGGGTGGATGGAACTAGAGCATGTTTCGAGGCTCTTCTACCCCACAAGTGAAGTATAGGATTGCTCTAATATTTCTTCGAACCGACAGAGAGTATATAGATGGAATCTGTTTGGGCAATGATTGGTGAATGACAACTTAGCACTTAGACAACTTATAACTCACTAAACTATAGTCCCGTGATCATCCTTTGGTCAACTGGAACTTATTTGAAGCCTGCCTCTGATCAGCATAAGGCGCTTCTCCATGGCAAGACAATGACAATCAGAGATTTCACAAGGTTTACGACAGACCTTACTTGCAATTATCGCTCCTAATAGCTGAGGATTTGTCCCACCTTTTTTGTTATTGTCCCAAAGCTCGATGGTGTGGGATTATTCGAGGTTAAGTGATGTAATGCATACCAAGACCACCTACTCAAGAATGGATCCAGCCGCATCTCACCACTATGTTCGGCACCGCGCTAAAAGCAGAATGGAATGGAATGGAATGAGTTGTTTGTTGTAACTATCCGGGTGGATTCGGGCGTTGGAGAAATGATCAAGTTTTTAAGAAAAATTAAGATCCCAGATCCGAGAAAGTTTAATCAAGAATTACCACCATGAGGTGCATAACATTTTGTCTAATCACGACCTTATTAGGTCTAAGGGACGATAGTGTCATTTCGCTTGGGTAGTGGCTGACGACTCCACCACCACTCAAGAACTAAACACGGATGGTTGTGTTAATCCATCCTTATGAACAAAGCAGGGGGAGGAGGCTCATATAAAGATCACAAGCGCACCGATCGCAGCTTCACAAGAAACTTAGGCAATTGTCTACCATGGAGGCTGAGCTACGGGTTTTTCTTATTTGTCTTCGGCTCGCTAGAAAAAGGGATCGACATCTTATCACAGGCGGATTCCAAATGATGTATGAGCGATCATCTCCACAAGACTACCAAGAATAAGATAAGTAGTATGCTTCGTGGAATGTACCAAGCTTTTTTCTATGCATGAACGGTCGATGTTAGAATGCTTTACAAAGAACAAAATGTAACGGCAGATGGCTTGCCAAGCTCGTCTGCTCCTTCGCCAATAGAGAGATCATAGTTTGGCAGACTCCTCCCAAAAAATCTCCACACGGAATATGCAATTGGATAAGATCGGGTCAAGCCAAGGATTCTAGTCTCCCTCAAGGAGCTCCCGTGGCGGGCACTTAGACAACTCGCCTGATGTTGCTAAGCCTCACATCCCACTCGCCTTGCTTCTCATACTCTGGCTTCTACCCACGGCTTCGAAGCCGAAGAGAACTTGAGAGAACACTTGAAAGGAAGATTGCTCTTATCAAGAATGTCTCTTTACAACGCTTGAGAGTTTCGATTGGTGGTTTGCAAACGAGGCCACCACCTCCTTATATAGCCACTCAGAAGTGCGAACCTTGAAGGTTCCCTACAAACCTAGAGAATTCTAGAATATTCTTCTATGTACACATATGTACAAGAGGTCTCTAGAAGAACCTAGGATGATCTCCTTCCTTCCATACCCTTCCACACAAGTGTGGACTTCTCCGGAGTCTTCTAGAACCTTCCATATCCTTCTAGCGAAGGGAGGTCTCTCCAAGTCTTGGGACCTTCCCACCTTCCCATATAAGCCCTCATACTCCATATGATCAAGAGAGGCTTTCCATGAGCGAGGGTGTGACATTCTCCCCCACCAAAGATGCAGACGTCCTTGTCGTTCTTTCGGCCCTAAACTGATCGATCTGTTTCTGGAACTGCCACAAAGTATATGCTAACTCCCAACAGGCTTCACTCTCTGGTAGTCCCTTCCACTTCACTAAGTATTCTTTGTAGGCTGAAAGTTTTTCTTCCCTCAGACCTGTCCGCCATTATGTAGTCCACTTCCTTTGTCATAGAGTGACCACGCCGTAGGTGCCCTCATAGAAACCGGCCCGATCCTCCCATCTCTGTACGATAGGCTTGGGGATTACGACACTGAAGACAAGGATTTAACCTTTGAATGCAGAACTCTCGACTTCAGAGAGACACCTTACCAACCCATCCCAAGATGGGAAAAGCGGCCTTCAGAGTTTCCTCACAAAGCCCTTTTCAGGCACCTTTCGAAAGGACTCGAATCGTTGCAGAGGAGCTGATGCACCCAGCCCCCAACCTGGAACTCTGCATGTCTCCTCTTCTTGTCAGCCCACTTTTTCATCTTCTTAGCGGCCTTCTCTAAGTATGAGCGAGCTATGTCAGCTTGCTCGTGCCATCCTTTAGCAAATTTGTAGGGCGCTGGACTCTTCCCGGTATACCCCCGATCAGAGCGAGGAGCCTTGGTTGTCACTCGATGACTATCTCGAATCCACTTCTGGGCCGCTCCACTCCTCCTCAGATTATAAGAGAACCAGCCACATCTAGCAACTTAGCCCGCTTCTGGTCTCGATTAGCACTCACAAAAGTGCCTCAAGATAGTTTCAAGAGGGCGTTCTCACCTGCCCGTCCCCATCCGTTTGCGGGTAAAAGCTAGTAGAGTATGAAGTTCCGTGCTCCATGAGCGCTCAAGAGCTCCATCCAAAACTTCCCAAAGGAAGTGAGTCACTATCATCGATTTACTTAACTTAGTAGCCCCAATACTCACCAATGCAGGAATGGCCATCTCCTTTGTCATAACCCAGGGCTGCCATGAAGGTAGCATACTCTGAGAACCGGTCCACCACTCACTATGATAGACCCCACATCCTGACGGCAGGCCAATGATGAACCATGGTGACGCTCTCCCAAGGTCGCTCCGCTATGCAAGGGCTCAAGCAACTCGGGCCGATGTCAGCCTCCACCTCGCCTTATCGGGCACATAAGAGTAAGTCCTCATGTAAGTCTCCACATCATCCCGTATCCGCGCCGCAGTGCACGTACTCTAGAAGTGCCCTCGTGCACGTCGCCTCTAGATGACCAGCCCATTCGGAAATTACGACACTCTCGACGGCATTCCTTCAGAGGCTTCCCACTCAGCACGTAAAGTCGCTCTCTTCTCAGGTGTAGTAGACCGCCCTCTACCCAGAACCGCCTGTTTTTCCCCCATGAGCCAACGCATGAGACTTAGCCACTCGGATCATGTTGCAACCTCCTTTATGAGATCCACCATCTCCCCGGGCTGGCTAGTGATGGATGCTAGTCACCTACGGCTGAAGGCATCGCCACTTGATTAGCCAACCCTGGCTTCAGATTCCGCCGTAGGCCAAACTCCAGCCAGAAGTCCCGCCACCTTGCCTCGCCAGCTTAGCTTCTAGGTCCGAAGTAGCTAGTAGCAACATTGTCTCTCTTCACTATGAAGTGCGACCCCAGCAGATAATGTCTCCATGTCCGTAGCTAAATGGATGATGGCCGCCATCTCTCGACCGTGAGGCCGCTCCGCTGCCATCGAGCTTCAGGTCTTTCAAAAGCTATGGGGCGTCTTTCCTGCATAAGAACCCCTCCAATAGCAAAGTCAGAGGCATCAGTGTGTACCTCGAATACCTTGGTGTGGTCAGGTAGCGCCAACACCGGCTCCTCCATCATGGCCTTCTTCAAGTCTTCAGCGTTTGCCGACATTTCATCCCACGCCCATGCCTTACTCTTCGGGTAAGGTTCCACAATGGAGCCGTTTCCACGAGCACCCCTTGCGAACCGCCGATAGTAGTTCACTAGGCCCAAGAAGGACTAGTCAAGGGCACCTTAGTGTGGGGATCCCATTCCCGATGGCTTCGATCTTGCTCTCATCCACTACGAGTCTGCCATCCTTGATGCGATGTCCTAGGAAGCCTCCACTTTCCAAGAGCCGAAGGAGCATTTCTCCTTCACATATAGCTCATCTCGCCTTTAATAGCCTAACACCCGCCTTAGATGATCAGCATGCTCCTCCAAGGTGTTACTATAAATGACTATATCATCTAGATATACCACCATAAACTTATCCAAGAAAGGATGGAATATTTTGTTCATCAGCGCAGAATGTGTTATGGGCATTACATGAAGACCAGTGGCATCACTAGGAACTCATAAGAGCCATATCTCGTCACACAAGTAGTCTTCGGCTCATCCCCTTCAGCTATCCTCACTTGGTAGTAGCCCGATCGCAAGTCCAGCTTCGTGAAGTACCTTGCTCTACCAAGTTGATCAAATAGGTCGGCAATGAGAGGGATGGGATACTTGCTTCGACCGTCACCTCGCTTGAGCGCCCTGTATTTCGATGCACTCCGTGAGCGACCCATCGTGCTTCTGAACAAGACCGTGCACCATAGGGAGCTCCAGGCTGTTGGATGAATCCGCATCCGCCAATCCTTTTAGTTGCCCTTAACCTCCAACTCCTGGAAATGCATCCTCGTAGTGGCCCCACAGAGGGGTTTTGCTCCTGCCCAACCTCGATCTTATGATCTTCCTCCTTCCTAGGTGGGAGCTTTTTGGGTAGCTCCGGTGGCATTACATCTTTGAACTCATCTAGAACCTTCTTGACTTCCATGGGCATAGGATCTCCCATAGGGTCAATCGGGTCTTCCTTAAGGGCCACCATGTAGGTCATCTCATTCTTTTTCAACCCCTTTTCTAGTTGCATACCGATAAAGATGTGAGGTCTTAGCTTTGCCCTATGATTGTGGAACCATACATGGTGCCTCATCTTCTAAGATACCTATGGAACGTAGAAAAGCGGAAGGCATAGCTTTTACCCGACGAAGGGGAAGTCCATCCCGAGCATTAATATCTGGTCATCCATGGGTGCCACCGTGAAGTTAACCTTGCCTTCCCATGGCCCGATCTTCATTGTCACCCCACGAGCTACTCAGGATGGCTTCTTGGCAAATGGAAAGAACCGCCTCGGCTTCATCCCCGCCTCCTCGGGACGTCCAGTTTCGAGTCTTCGCCTCCCTCCTCCGAGACAAAGTCAGGTGTGGCACCGTGTCTCATCATGGCCTGTGGACATCCCATTCACCCGGCTCCACATGCCGAGGCTGCTCCTTAGGCCGCTTGACTCGAGGGGCATTCAACAGCCGTATCGACCCCATGCGCATCATCGCCTCTCGGGCCTCGCCCCTCTCATCAAGGCTGAGGGTCTTCTTAGACATTCCGTGCCCAATGTGGGCCATTGCACGTGAAGCGCTTATATTTCGTTTGAAATCTTGCATCCGTCCCCGCTCTTACCCTCCTCCTCGCTAGAGGCCGCACCCGATCCTTCCTTAGTATTGCGCTCAGAGCCCCGGGCCTCCCACCTTTGACATGGCTACCCTGAAAGATGTCTCGACTGAGACGAGTCTCCTTTCGAAATCCATAAGTGACTCACACGCTACGCCGTGGCTAAGTCTTCGACACCACGCCTCCTTAACTCTCGCTTCGGCCCAAATTCTCAGAGGTCATTCACGGAGCCAAGCAGGCTCATTCTCATTCATATCAGCGCCTCAAGCATTGGTGGAAGAACTCCTCGACATAGTCGCGGATCGATCCCTGCATGCCCGAGATGCCCGATCTTTCTATCGTGCCATGTATCCCACATCCTCGTGGTAGAATTGCTGGCGATTTCTCTTCAATCCGCCCACTGCCTACACGCATAGTCCTTTTCTTATATCCATACACTCACGCCACCATAGAGTAGCACATCGGTGAGATAGAGCATATGGCGCACCTTAGTAGCCCCGTCTATACGCTTATCGGCCTCTTAAAATATCTTTCCATGTGCCACGTGTAGTTATCAAGCTCCTTAGCATCCCTTCCCAAAATAAGGTGCGTGGCTTCCTCTGCGACTTCCACCCTCGCTCTTCATGGGTGGCCATAACCTCGAGTCGATAACGCCGCTCATAAATGGCCACCTTGCCTCGCTCTTCGTGTCAGTCAAGACCTCCATTCTTGACTCTAAGCTTCATGAGCATGTTCAGGACCTTCAATCCTCAAGTGTGACACCACCGGACCGGGCGAGTCATGGATCCCTGAAGGTCCCGGATCTCGCACCCCGAGATCCTCCACGACCTCTCCATGCCTCTACTCCACGAGGTCCACTCCCTCCCTGTGTCCGCCATCGCGATCTCCAATCGCACACCGACTCCGTCTGCTCATGGAGAGGATCACGAGACTTGTCCTTCTTTCCTTCCTTAGCGAGTGGGTCAGTGTCCCTTCCCTGGGACTTGCTCGACAACTTCTTCATACGAGATCGACATTGTATCCTCCACACTCCCACACGTCGAACCCAAGCTCGATACCAACCTGTCACTGACTTAGTCTCCCTACTAAGCTCCCATGCGCATTCTGACAACTCGCCTCTGATGTTGCTAAGTCACCTCCCACTTGCCTGCATTTGCTAGCTCCTGGCCACTCACGCTGAAGCCAAGCAGAGAGAACACTCAGCGAAGATTGCTCTTTATCGAAAATGACTCTTTACAATGCTTGAGCTCTCGCTTGGTGGTTTGGTAAATGAGGCCACCACCTCCCCATGTACCAATTCCATGGTTGTAACTCATGTTCCTTACAAACCTAGAGAATTCTAGAATATTCTTCTATGCACATGCTGCATAAGAGGTCTCTTGGGGCGAACCAGGATCTCCTTCTTCCATACCCTTCCAAGTTATTGCTGACTTCTCCGAGTCTTCTAGAACCTTCCACACTTTCCTAGCAAAGGAGGTCTCTCCAGTTCTGTAATCTCCTGTTCTGCAGTGTTCCTCATACTCCATACGATCGCTATATGGCTTTCAAGGAGCAGGGTGTGACATGGTGCCCTTTGGCCCAAGAAAGTGAGTGGTACCTTGATGTAATAGGTTTCTCTCTCCCTCCAAATCAAAAAAATAAAAAAAATAAAAAACCGATATTATTTTTACAAAAAATTATTTTTCCTTTTTTAATAGTTTGCAACAGTTTTTTTTTTTTCTATATATATATATATATATATATATATATATATATAGTATATATATATATATATATATATATATATATATATATAAAAGATCTTTACGTATTATAATATGATAATAAATCTTATATTTGTTTTTCGGGTAAAGGTGTAAAACTAAAACCTCCTCAAGCCTTCAAATATTCCATTTATATCTTAATCTTTTTTTTTTTTTTTTGTCTAAAAAGACCCTTAGCTATTTCTCCATTAGCTCATTTTAGCCCCTATCTTAACAAAACAATGTTGGGTTATTAATCAAGACATACATGCATAAATATCATGTAACAAATAAATACCGATGTGGCATTATCTACCCACACACTCCCTCCTCCTCACCATCTCTCCTCTCTCTCTCTCTTTCTCTCTCTCCCTCTCCTTCTCTCTTTCTCTCCCTCTCTTCTCTAACCCTACTTCCGATCCTCCTGTGCCCAAGCCTAACACCCTAACTCCCTAACCCAACCCCAAAGACTTACCACACCCAAGTCGCTTTTTTTTAATTTTCTTTTAACCCTTAAATTTTTTATTTTTATTTTTAAAATCTAATAAATAAAATTCAAATTTTATTTTTAGTCAGAAATAAATTATTTTTAATTTAAATATGTTAAATAAAAATCAAATTGATGAATTTGAAATATTTTAATATTAAATATTATTTCACCAAGGAGTTTTAATATTTAATACTAAATATTAAATAATTTTATTTAAAAATAATCTATTTTAATACAAATTTTGATAAAAATCAATGGCTGTGGTTTTTTTTTAAAAAGAAAATCAAATTTATTTTAAAATATTATTTAAAATGTTACAAGGCAAGGTAAGCCTCTAACAAAACCCCGTTGGATCAGCTTTGAAAATGGTTAGACTCGCTTAAAGGAAATGGGTGGAAGAACTTCCGAGTGCTTCCGCCTACGGTAAGCCAACCGCATTCTTTTGCTCGCTACGGATAAAGCCGTTATCCCTATCGAGGTTGTCCGCCCACCATCCAAACAGATGACGCCGATTCAAATAAGAATCATTAGCGTCGTGGAGTTAGACATAAGTGATGAGCTATGGGAAGCGTGCGCATCCGCATAACGCGTTCCCTACCAACGCCGCGAACTTCAGGCATCAGACAGCCTTCATAATTCACGCATCCGCCTGGCAAGTTTTCTGTGACACATGCACCCCACCGCCGGAAATTCCAACCCAACTAGAAGGACCCAGGTCGTGATCAGCCTGAGTAGCCAAGTCCTACGCTATAAATAAAACAGATGGAACCCCAGATCAGAGTGTGGTACATGCCATGCACCTGCAAAGCAAAGATCTAACAAAAGATTCATTGTCTTTGACTCCCACTCTGATATTTTTCACCATACAAGGGTCAATTCAAAGTCCCATGGCGCAAGAACCTGACCTATCCTACCTCGGCATGATAAACCTAGCCGGTCAATCTAAAAGTCCGGATGGCGCAGTAACCAACCTAATCAGCCCGACATAAATAACTCTAGCCGGGTCAAATTCAAAAAGCCCTGATGGCGTAACCCCACCTATCCGGCCCCAGATAGATAACATCTAGCCGGGTCAAATTCAAAGTCCTGATGGCGCAAGAACCGACCTATCCAAGTCGGCATAGATAACCCTAGCCGGTCAAACTAAAAGCCCGACAGGCAAAGAACGACCTATCCGCCCTAAGATAGATGACCTCTAGCTGGTCAAATCTGGGTCTGATACAGAATCATATCCGCCAGATAGATAACCTCTCTAGCTGGTCAAATTCAAAAGTCCGGATGGCGCAGTAAACTGACCTATCTGGCCCGACATAGATAACCTCTAGCTGGTCAAATTCAAAGTCCGAATGGCACAAGAATCGATCTATCCGGGCCAAAGATAGATATAACCTCTAGCCGGTCAATTTAAAGCCCTGACGGCGAGTAAACCAACCTATCCCCACCGACATAGAAAACCTCTTAGTCGGTCAAATTCAAAAGCTCCTGACGGCACAAGAAATCAATTATCCGGCCCGGCATAAATAACCAGAGCTGGTCAAATACAAAAAGCCCGGATGGCGTAGTAAAATGACTCCGGTCTCACTACATGATCGCTTCATTAATCAATGCAAAGCCCTGATGACTCCAAGAATAACCTATCCGGGCAACACAACAAACGGCCCATCCTACCGACACCGATGGTCGCTAGCGTGACGTGCTCGAATAGTGTGCTTAACAAAATCGGCCTAAACTAGAGACGCAAGATTAAAACATACAACAAATGTATTAAACAAAAACGAATGAAAAAGAAGAGGACAAATTGTTTGGCGTAAACTTATCAACAATACAAGTCCCGTCTCATAAAAACACTAGCCCTATTACATGTAAGACTCAACCCCGCTTATCCCACGAGGCCTGGGACCCATCGAAGAGTCACCTCCTTCCTAAGCAATGTCGGATGTTCTTCGGACACCGCTTCCTTGCTAACAAAGAATCGGATCCGAGGCCGGAGCGATTGATGATGATGCTTAGGGGGGCGCGGGGTTAGCAAAGAACTCTGGAGTTAACGGGACTGAAGGATCCGGCATTCCATCCGGGATCTGAGGTTTGCTCCCACATATGTTGTGCGTAAAAACGCAACAACCATAGCCATAGTTGAACAGCGTGTCGCCGCTTGCATCGAACTCGGCCTCCATCGTCTCTCTATTAGCAACAACCTTCTCCCGGAAGGCGGCAAAGTCATCCTTTAAAGTCCCGAGCTCCATGACCAAGGCAAGTCTCTCGTCCATCAAACGACTATTTTCTTCTTCCGCCTTTCTACAAGCTTCCCCGGCCACGGCCAACGCCCCGAGCAATTCCACTCGAACTCCTCCTCAAAGCAGCATTTTCCACAACCATTAAGGCATCGCTTGAACCCGAGCAAGCTCTCGACTCCACTAAGGCCAGTATCGACGGCCCCTTCGATCCGCAACTTGGCCATCGCTTGCCCCATAACGCGTCAGGATCCCTCTCAGCCTTCAAACGGGCACTCTTTCACAGATTCCTTCGCCTCCACTCCAGAGGCGCGACGAACCCGCCTCCTTAACAGCACTCCGCCTCCCGCCGGCCATCCCCCGACCGGGACATATAACCGCAGCCTGCTCAAGCGCCCCTTAGTCGAGCTCGAACTCGTGATTACACCATGTCTGAATAACAAAGAATGGCCCGCAAAGAAACCCATTAGGGAGTACCGAATCAAGATGCTGCGCAATGTCACAACGTAAACTCGCGATCTTACCGGGCTCGCACGACAACATAGTTAAGGCTATGACTTGTATCCCGTCATCAATAATCCGCTCAATGTCTTCCTTCCGGGTCCCTGCAGGGACGCTCACCGAGTAGTCCTCGCTAAGACCCATGCCCCGAGCAGCTACCGGCATCCGAAGCATGTGTGGATACAAATTGGATCAAACTCGATCAACCACGGCCTCTCCACAAAGGGAAAGGCTCCCACCGGGCGCATGATATACTTCAATTGTCCGCCCGTCACGATACTTCCATTCTCGGGCTGATCCAAATGATGTGGAGTGAGCATAACAATGGGGCCTACAGCCCGGACCGCGGAACTTCAACCTTCAGTCGACTCCATCCCGATCTGAAGTGGGGATTACCTATGCACTGAATCGCGGTTTGCCCGTGACTCTATTCGCCCACCACTGCCCGCTGGGATTCAGGCACCCGGGGCCGGAGAGCCAGACGACAATGGCTTGCATCTCCGATCCTCCTCATCAAATTCGACCGCTAGGTCCCGCAGCCTCGCGTGATCGACTCACTACTAGAACTCAGCTGCCGCTTCCTTTTACGGGCGGCGTAATGGTCTAGCAGCCCCGTCATCCTTTCCTCTCGTTCCTCTTCCTCCAAATCCTGGAAATCCTCGTGTTCGCCACTAACCCATGGAACGAAATCCTCCCTCGACTCGCGCTTCCGTCGCCTGCGCTGCCCTTTCCTTTAATCCTTATCACCTGGGGCATATCCGACCACTTACTCGCAGTTGGCACTGCTCGGACGCGGCTACTTCTGGTTCTTCGACTGGGAACGGGTTGGGCAGAACTAGAATCCTCACTAGGGGAGGTCGACGAACATGATACTTCCAGCACCCCCGCACCCGACTGATGCCTTAATCCACGGCCACCCGAGGGACGGGCGCCGCCAAAACCGTGACGCCGTAGTCGCCAATGACAGTGCTCCCTTCCACGACGTCCGAAGGCAACGATCGGGGAATGACCGGGAGAGTGTAAGGAGTTTCGGCAAATACTACAGATATATCGCTGGGAGTCGTATAACCTTGTAATGCCGCTCCCGCCGGATATCCCCCGATAACCGGCCTAATTTTCGAAGCTCGACTCTCCACTTAGTTCACTAGCCTGCCTCGCCAAGCCTTACCTGCACGAGCAACCCAAGGTTAGTCCATCATCACATACTAATATCCGGAAAAAGGCTATCAGGCCGAGTCTAACCTGACCACACACCTAGAAAAGATTGAGATCGGTTGATATCAACGGAAGACTGGGAGCCCGGTGACTCCCTCTCGTGTGTCCCCTTACTAGTAACACTTTTCGGGCCTCGGCCTTGTAGACCTGGGAGCCCGTTAACAACCCGAAGTCTGGGATCCAAAAACCGACATGTACATCCGGCCGTCTCGCCTACTCGTGGTAAAATAGTCATTAAATACAACTCGACCAACGAGGTCGAAAGGACATAGTGGTTCAAATACGCAGCGACCACTCAAATACGACGACGCTGCGGATAAGAGCCGAGGGCGCCCGGTGAAATGCAAAAACTACTGACCAAGATCGGCACGGAAGCGTGAATGACCGCAGAAGGTGCCCCTGCAAAACACACCATGCTCTCCACCTGCGCGATCTCCGTCTCGCCTCTCCATCAACCGGAGGTCGATGTTATCGGGCACCTTGCAATAAGCCATTAACTCCTCCATCGCCATGACGAGATGACGCTCTTCAGAAGGCGCCGCTCAAGGCGCCTCCGGGGCTACCACTAGTGGAAGTTTCTTCCTGACCCCTCGCCATTCTACAAGCAGATCAAAAGGATAAGAGAAAACAAATATTAGACTCTGGCCATATACCCAATTGGTACAAAGGCATACCCCAAGCCTGGGTAAGGACCGCCTGTGCAGACAAAGAGCACCACATCCTTCCCTTTCTAGCCTTTTACAAACGAAACTACCACTCACCAAGGATTAACATTACTAAGGGGCGATGATGAGCATCTACGGAATAAGGTGGCGCAGTTGCCTACAACAATGGCCCGCGAACGAATGCAAGGTTGGGACCAAATTCTATTCGTAGTGCTTAGTCGCCGAGAGGAAAGCGATAAACCAAACAACACGAAAGGGAAAAGAGCATGGCTTAAGGATGCCTATCTATATATACTAACGCCGAGGTCCTCAGAATGACACGTAATAACGATCGACGTCACCGGATCTCAACCATCACGACGATTCGCGCCTGGGGCACACACACCGAGGTGGCCAAGCCTAGGGCCTTTCTCTCGAGCAATTAGACCCGGCCTCGTTAACAAGTTTTATAATGCTTAACCGATGTAATGTCCAACACGTCACACAGAATTGCAATAAAACGCTAAGCCGTTAAAAAACTGTAATTTTATTAATTACACCGAAAAGGCGTTCGGCATTACATAGCGATGCTTGTTGCCAAGAAATCATATTACAACACAAAAAACTAATATTCATAACACCCGAAATACATAAGAAAAACAAGCAAAGCATCCGCCGCCGAAACCGAAAAAAGTCGTCGTGAGGCAAAGTTATGGAAACACTTATGACGGGCTGTTGCTCAAGAAGAAGCGGAAAGATTTTAAGATGTGATTAGTACTCAAAAAGTGCTATTTGAACCCTCGTTTATTTCAAAGCTCTTGAGCACTTTTTATGTACTAATCATCGTAATTAACCCGATTTGGTACATTAAGGTCCCTACTATTCTACTGATCGAATTTTGTGGCAAATTTTGCGCTATGAGCTAATCGTGGCCAAAATTGTCAGCCGATCCAAGCATGAAGAATTCGAGTCAAACCTCAAGATCGTGAGATCATAGACCAAGAGGAAAGAAGAGCGTAAAATAAAAGAAAAACGGGCACATCAAATTTGTCGTACAACTCTAAATTGCTCCCGATCGCCACTATTCATCCCGCCACTGCTCTAATTCTCAAAGACTGCTCACCGCTTTACGCTTTTGATGTTTTTTGTTGTTTCTTCCAAATTTATTCCTGTAATAGCTTTTGGTTTTTGGTTTTTTTTTTTGTAACTTCCCTTGCTCTGAGCACTATATAAGCTCAGTCAAGCTCCTGTAAAATCAACTCTCAATCAATCAATAAATTTGACGGGAGAAGCTTCCAGCTCTCCCACTTTTTGCACTTTCTCTCCACTTTCTCTCATTTTCTTTTCCCTTTTCGCCAAACATCCCTTGAGGATGACAACTCAAGGATAGTTGGCTAAACCCCTCCATCCTTGAAGAGGAGGCTACCGGGCGAATTCGCTTTAAGGTAAGATTTGTCTCCTTGTTTTTAACGCAAGCAGTTATGGGTATTTGTGTTCCATATCTTACAATCTAGGTTTAAATCCTCTTGAGATGCCTTGATTGACCAGTATTTGGCAATATTTTTAGGTTCACTGGATGCTTATTGCTAGATCCACTGAGCTTCGGTTAGTTGCTCCTACGAAATCACCGTAGGTAGATCAAATGGGACGGTATTCATCGCCGGGGAACATTTACGCGTTTGTAAATGTTGTTTTTCAAAAGGAAAAATTTTAGGGTTTAGTTTTTAAAAGCCAAATGAAGATCCGGTTCGAGAAATGACTATAGGTCATCCTCCCCAATGCGAGGAAAAGGACTCGAGAACCTCTAATTTGCCTTAAGATCTTAAACCCAGGAGCCTGATGCTTCAAGGATTTCTTTTTCTTATTTTTCTTCATTTTAATTTCAATCTGCACACAACCAACCCTCACTGTTTTTACCAAAACCCCCCTGTTTTTATCAAACCCTTAAATCCAAATTGAATTCACCATTTTTGGCCTTCACCGCAAATCATTTGTACAAAGAAACCCATCTCGAGTTCCGACCTCTAGAGCCACTATACCGCAAAGAGTTTCATACTGTAGTAGACTTTGTGGATATAAATTTTGTTGATTCCGACACACCTACTGTGGCACGACTAAGATAACAAAGATGCAACAAGGAAGCCAAGAAGAAGGGCAAGATGGAGATGGGGTTGCCTTAGAGGCTAAGAAGGAGGGAAAGGCGGAGATCGGTCATGGAGCTCGAGCAATCCTCGCAGATTCAATTGCGAGGTGTCCCTCAGCTCCATTCAAGTTTTAGAATCACCCAAACACTTCGAACATTTCCGACTGCAGTTTTCGTCGATCCATGTTTGGAAGGCACGCTCAAATAATCGGTCACCACCATCCTTCATCCCGCAATCCCCTCAATTCAAAGTCTCACCCAACATTCAATTATCCTTCTCTGCCGGATAAACATGGATAACCAGTACGACGACGAACCTCGTCACCTCTGTAGCCTTTATAGCAAATTTCAATCTCGTGGATCAACCCAAGCGACCGTATAGCATCTAATGTAGTTTCAAAAAAGTTACAAAATTCCCATTGAACAGCATCAATTGTCTACTGTTCCCCATGAAATGACGGTTAAGCTTGTCCTTTTTTCCAACCGGGGACGATCGCCCTCCCGAGCAGGAAAAAGCGGTGGGCATTGTGGCACCATGGCCCGCTCGGCTCCCCTAGCCACCGACCTGCTTCAAGAGCCCCAATGGGACTAGGGCCTGTGCCGCCAGCCTAGGAACGCCCGATCACCCTCCGTGCCGAGTGCCTCTATCCCGATGCCTTTACCCAAGTGCTTTTTTCATCCGCACCTCATCAAACGAAATCAAGCCAACCAACTCTTCATGATATAAGTGTAAGTTCTCCCATAAACCAGTCCCCTCACCTCCAACGGAATAGGAAAGCACTCCCAACAGCGGCCCTATCGGGAAGGCAGTTACATAAAAGGAAGAACAAGTCGTCCTTCCTGAAATAAAAGCCACCTTCTATCTCATGGGAAGAAATCCATCCACTCTTCTCAGAAAGATGGATCCTCTTCTCCCTCCATAAAAGAGAAACAAATCACACCAAATGAGGTACAAGACTTTGATTAAGATAGAACTGCCGCCTAAGCTCTAAGTCTTCGAGAAAAGGCTAACTTTGCCATTGGATGTGGGCAACTAACACCACCGTCGGCTCTCTTATTTGTTTTGCAGTTGCAAACCCAACTCGGTGAATGCTCCACGATCCACCGACTCCCGAGAATTCCTGAGACTACACATTCCACCTCTCACTTATGTTCCAAACACATTCTTAGTCAAAGTAATGCACTTTTGTAAAAAATATATATATATATGAGTAGCATTCTTTTTAAAATAATTATCAAACTAGTCTCTCACATATTTGAAAACCACATTCATAAAATATGGCTTTAAAAATTAAACTACTTCATCAATTAGGATTTTAAGATTAACTTTTCAAAACCGTAATTACTAAATACGATTCTAATGTTAATTTTTAAAACTGCATTTGGTGAATATGACTTTCAATCATATGAAAACTAATTTGATGATTATTTTAAAATTCAGATTATATATATATATATATATATATATATATATATATATATATATATATAAATGCATTACTTTTGACCGAACTCTAAATTAATGATCACAAATTTAGATCATTTAAACACGTTTGCACTTGATTACAATAAAATAAAATAATTGAACCCATGTCACCATGTAAACATGTTTCTTGGAAATTGCATCCCCGTGATTTACAATAAATTTCTGTTTTGTTAGAAAACTGTTTTGTTTCTGTTTTTATTTTTATTTTTTTCTAAACACGTACCACTGGTACTTGTGTAGCGGAGTCTGATTTTTTTTTTTCATTTGTGTGATTCAGCTGCATGGTGTCACATGCTCATTCTTTTAAGCCCCATTATCATAGGGGAAGGATCCCTTCATTGGCACAAATGAGGACCCTCATGGCCATATATAAGAGGAGGCAATGTTTTAGAGACTTATCAAGACTTTTTTGACCAGAATTGTATGGAAGGTTCCAAAAGATGCTGAAAAAGTCTATACATGTGTAGAAGATGTTGGAGATGTCGACACATATGTGGAAGAATGTGGAAGACTATGGAATGTGGGAGAGTGATCTAGAGCCTTCCATAGTAGTCTTGTATATACATGTACATACTAGGATGTACTAGGGTATTCTAGAATATTTTGGTGTATTCTTGATTTGTAGAGAACCAACCGAGATTCTAGAGAATTCCTAATGTGCCTATAAATAAAGGAGGCTTTCATTTAGTGAAGGCACCACCCAATCAACCAAGAGCTAAGAGCTTCCAAAGTATTTTAAAGAGTTCTTCCACACAAGTTCTTTCCTTCCATGTGTTCCCTTAGCATCCAAGTCATGCAGCTTACTTTTAGAGGATGGTAAGCTAGGCAAATGAAAGGCTGACTTAACAACAACCACGATTGTCTAAGTGTTGTCGCATGAGCTGCGAGGGAAGACTGTCCGTGACAATTGGTATCAAAGCTGCTGGTGCCATTTCAAGGGAGGAGTCGTACAGCTTGTCATGATGTATGCGTGTTCGGGAGGAGAATTTAAGGGGTTTCACGTGGAGGATGTTAGTGAGCAATTTCGAGGTGTGGACTCGACCCTCTAGCCAAGGGCACAAGGAAGGATAAGTCTCATGATGCCAATACTAGCTTCTGATGGACAAGGCTAAGCCGTAGCTAAGGCGGCGCACACCAACAGGGCCGGACTATAGTTAGGTTGTGCCATCAGAAGGTACGGAGGATCTGGGAGGCAAATCCAAGAATCTCAAGAGAGGATGCAAGGCCGGGGCCGGGTCCTAGTGGTGTCGCATGAGAGTTCATGAAGGTCTCAAACATGCCAAGTAGCTCCTCGGAGTCAAGGGTGGAGGCCTGACTAAGCACGCTCGGCTCGCTATGGTGCAGGCATGAGTTAGTTTGGAAGCGGATTCCTCAATGCAAAGAGCACTTTTAGCACATCGATAAACAAAATTTTTTATGAATCCTCTCCTTAGACCTTCTTAATACATCAAAAGGATCACAAACCATAAAGAATAGGAAAAAGTATCATATACCTTTGAAGATCTGGGCTTCGAATTTGTCTGCAAATGACTAGAAACAACCAGTCCCAGTTCGTCTCTAATGTATCCACACGAAGACAAGACCGAAAAACCTCTATGAAATTGAGTTGAGAGCAGTTCTGGTGTTAGCTAAGGTTGGTCTCAACGAGGAGGAAGAGAACCTCGATTTTGATACTCACAATCTCTCTATTCTTCGTTGTTATTCTCGAGAACAAAAGAAAACTCCAAAGAACATCCTCGGGTTTTGAGACTGGCAGGTTCACTTGGCTGCCTTCCTATAACATCATATTTATAGGAGAAACTTATGATGCCCCCAACCCGCCACCTCTGATCGCTAAGGGGTGTCATCATTTTTTTATTTTTAAACTTATAAATTTTTAAGCTTGTTCATCTCATATAATGTTAAACACTTAACTTGTACTATATCTTCAGAAAATGAATTACAAAATATATACAAGCTCCATACATGGAAGTGTTCAACATTTACAATATTTACATTGCTTCATTTGTTTACAAACAATAAAAAGGATATTATTACATACAAAATAGACCAAAAAAGTCTTCAAGTGAGCACCCACGATGTGTCGAATTCCTGAGACCGATGCTGATCGGGCCCTGCCCTTCTTGCCTCGGCTTCCGTACCTACACGGATGCAAACCTGTGCTAAGCTGAATAAACTCGTGGACGACCACTAATAAGAGTCCTCTCACTTTACACATTTACATATACATATAACGTATCATATACTTATGTCATATTCTATACTTGTCATATACACATGCTTATATATGTTCCATGGGCATATAATCTATACATTCTTATGCAATCTTATACTTTCTTATCATATCATGATTCATTTCAGTCGTTTACATTTTTCTTCGTTCTTTGCTTTGTCACTGCATATCATCACATAGCAATGCTATGCTTCTATCATGTCGTACTTTTATCATTTTCTAATCATTTCAGATATACTTGTCATTTGTTTTATAAGCTCTCATGCCCGCATAAACCTTAAAAGTGGATAAAGGAAACTATAAGTGGCCCGAAGGCTGTCCCTCATCAGACGAAATGGTTTATAAGGGTCCTGAGGAGTTGTTACACACTGCGCTTAAGAGGGCCTCAAGGCGCTCGCATTCATTATACGGCGGCACCTACCATCTATGGCGGCTTGAAAGCGCTGTAATGACCCAAACGAGGCCAACTGACAGTATGTTTTTCCCTAATACGCATGTCCATTTATCCTTCTACCGTGTTCTAAGTGTATTAATCCAAGTGTATTTTATGTTTAGTACATATCTCATATTCCCGAATAATTATTGTCATCCAAGAATCATAGTGCGTATATGTACAATCATTTATTCAGATCTTCAGATTTTTCATATCTTGTTATATGCATGAATAACTTATGATTAACAAAGAAGGTTTACTATATTTTTTCTGGCACATGATTTTTGGACCTTAATATGAGTTCCAATTTTATCATGCTATATATGGATGATTTTCTGACTCAATGGCTTCTTCATAGAGTCAAAGAACACTCCAAACCGGAGTTCGGACGGTTAGTTATGACTGTCCTGGGTTGGAGGTCACACATGAGTAGCCAAATCCTAGCCTACCAACCCTATCCGACCAAGAAATTTAGAAAAACCTAGATTTCAGTAGGTTATCTACCTACTGTCCTCCACAGGCATATGGTTAGAATCTTAACTCAATGGGCTTTCCATAGAGTCTAAGAACACCCGAAACAAAGTTCGGATGAAGAGGTTATGACCATCCGAAGTTGGAGGCCAACAATCAAAAAAATGACACCAGTCCCACCCGGCCGCACACTATAGTTTGTCGCCCACTTTGGATGAATTTCTGAGCCTAAAGAGTTCGGAATTTGGATATACCTAATTCAAGAAGATATGTTCTTTTATAAGTCTAGTTTACCCAGAAATTTGAATCACTCAATTCGGATGAGTGATGACCAAGTTATGGCCAAAACAAAAACATGGGTTGTGGAGAAATTTTGACAGCATCTCCCCTAAAACCCCACATTATTTCCTTTAATACAAATATTCCTCAATTGAGGATTACAATCAACCAACCCAAGTCCAAAACACAACCAATATACCAAGTAGGGTTCTTTTAGATCCAAATTCATCAAAAATGGGTTTATGGTTTGATTTTTTTTTCCATACAAATCCATAGAAATCTATACAAGTATCCAAAATAATCCATAAAAACCTATAGAAATTCATACTTTTTCTTTCTTCCTTCTTCTCCCTTCTTTCTTCTCTCTTTCTTTCTCTCTTCCTCTTTTGCTCTTCACGTTTTTGGTCTCTCAAAAATGAGAGACCAAATGATCTTATCTCATTTTTTATATTTTTCATTTTTTCTTTATTTACAATTAGGTCCTTATACTCTCTTCTATTTGCAACCCAATTTTTCTTATTTCTATAATGACATATCCTCTTCTCATATTATGCCTTTCATATCCTTTTTGAAAAATTACTAATATACCATTGTATCTTGTACAAATTCCAGGTTTTCAAAATTTTCTTACTTAGCAAATTATAATTACAAAAAATTCAAATTATACCTACAAAATATAAACATGTTATAAAACTGTTAGGGCATATTTTGGGGTATTACAAAACCTACCCCTTCAAATGACCAAAAGGGCCTCACATTAGAATGAATATGCTATATGCATCTCCATCCATGGTAGGATGCTCCCTCATGGGCTTTAAGTCCATGAGCAAGCTTAAGCCTATCCCATTCTCTAAATAAGTCCTTTTAGTTCCAGGATTTCACTAATCCCGGTGGTCTAATCCCCAAAATTAAGTCCCTTGTAATTGGATCATATCCAAGTCTGTTTTATTTCAAGTCTTCATTTTCTAAGTGTGTGACCTATTATGTTCCCGATTATGTTGGCCACTTGATTGAACTATTCAATTAAGCAATTCATGAGCGGCATCTAGTAACACATCATGACTCTAATCGACCTAGAGCCGTTGTCCTGATAGTTAACCCTTTCATAAAGAATTATCACAAGAACCGCCTTTTTCACTGAATCATACCCTACTCTTGATTTAGAGCGTGACTACGGTAGCTCCCGCCAGGACTAACTATGTCAAATCTAGCCCAAGTGATAAAAGTCCTTGTCTTGAAGACTCATTACTCATCAATCATGTCATTAGAGATTCTCTTCATGACATTTCCACTATGGCCAGAGATTCATGAGTAATGATCTCGAAATAGGCCATGGGTATACCCTCCTTCTATTAAGAGTGGTTGATCCTTTATCAAGGTCTAATACTTTCTTAGTCACCTAAAACTATACCCAATCACCTAAAGAGCGACCTCAAAGAGCCAACATGGATCGAAGTCAAAGTACATGATCAACATCCAAGATTTCCTTGAGCACCTTAAGTCTAAGGATACTTGCACCATTGATAAGGATGACTATCATCTACATCGCAATATAATCTATATGGATTGCCTCATAGCAAGTCTCCAATGTACTTGGCTACTCTTAGCAATCATCCACATGTCAACTCTAATCAACTCATGATAACAGTTTATAAGATTCATTACTTGATCCAATCAAAGAGTATGACATATACTAGTCTATCCGCATCAATAATGTCCAATCTCGTTAATCATATGACCAGGGATAATTTAGATACTACCATACTTGCATATGATAGGAATCTTATTATCATGATCTCATCACGATTTCCTTCACGTTATGTTACATATCATGGATTTCATTAATTCGATTGAAGATCTAAATCAATTCAATGTACGAATTATCAAATTAATGAAGATGCCTTTAATAGTAACCAAAGACATACAATGAGTGCTAAAGGCGATTGCCTTTAGAGCACTTCTCTAACATTAGCCATCTTTAAGGTCGCGGTATTAACAAGGGTTATGGCTAATTCCGAGGCACCATGCGTGGAGGTACCAAAGCCACAAGTGTTTAATGACAAGAGGGATGCCAAGGAGTTGGATAACTTATGGTCGATAGAGCTGCATTGAGGCCATCGATGCATGGTGACGAGGCACTGGGCGTGAGGGACTCAAGCACCCTTTACTTAGTTGATATGGCTACACTATGGTGGTGGAGACAGTTCACTAACATGGAGAATGGCTTGTGTAGCATAGACAAGTGGGATGTTTATAAGAGGGAGATCAGGAGGCGGTTCTACCCTAAGGATGTGGCATATTAGGCTCAGAGGAGAATGAAGCGTCTTAAGCACACGGGGTCAATACAAGAGTATGTCAACGAGTTTTCCACTATGATGCTTGAGATTCCTAATGCGGATAAGGAAGACCTTTTCAACTTCATTGATAACTTGTAAGGATGTGTCAAGCAGGAACTGAGGTGAAGAGGGGTGCAAGATATAACAATTGTAATGGTGATCGCCAAGTCTTTGGTGGATTATAGGAGGAGCTGGTCTTCTGACGATGAGGGCTCAAAGGATAGCCACACCACAGGGGGGGGAGAAGAGATGTCTCCTAGTACTGCTAGGTATAGGAAGGGTAAGGTGCCTTATAATCGGGATAAGGGCAAAGGCAAGGGAAAGCAGTGATAGTTTGCACCAATGCTGAAGTGCTTCATATGCAATGGTTCACATTTGGCAAGGGAATGCCTAAGAGGGGCCACTCAATGCCTTAATCAGGAAAAGCAATGGAGGATGAGGAGGAGGCACGCCTAGGCTTGATGTAGATGTTAGGCGCCCTCTAAGTCATGTCCAAGACTAGCTCACATGGAAGTGAGGCAAGGGAGCAGGTTGAGATAGCCAGCCCACACAGGGAAAGAATCCTTAAGGGCAAGGAGAAGTTAGTGGGCAAGAAGATGAGACAACACTCTAGGCCTCGAAAAGATGGGTACCAGCAGCATGCTGGAAGCTCGCGAGAGAAGGAGATGAAGACTATCCTAACTTAGCGAGTCACTAGGAGACACGGGGTCCCTTTTTTGTGAGAGTACTTGGTTCGGTGGAAGGGTCTACTAAGGTGGAAGGCTAGCTAGGAGCACGAGGATGCGTTAGGCAAGTTCGCAGATTGGAACCAGTGTTTCAAGACTGAGGTATTTATAGGGTCGTCGATGACATGGGTGGGGAAGAGTGTCACAAGCTCATTCTCCAGGCCCCACCATCATAGGTGAAGGATCCCTACATTGGCACAAGCAAGCCCTTCAAGGCTATATATAAGAGGAGGGAATGTTCAAGAGACTTGTGGAGACTTCTTTGACCATAATTGTGTGAAAGGTTGCAGATGTTGGAGAAGTCCACACATGTGTAGAAGATGCTGAAGATGTTTACACATGTGTGGAAGGATGTGGAAGACTATGGAATGTGGGAGAGTGATCTAGAGTCTTCCATAGTAGTCTTGTATATACATGTACATACTAGGATGTACTAGGGCATTCTAGAATATTTCGGTGTATTCTTGATTTGTAGAGAACTAACCAAGGTTCTAGAGAATTCCTAAAGTGGCTATAAATAGAGAAGGCCCTCATTTGGCCAAGGCATCACCCAACAAACCAAGAGTTGAGAGCTTCCAAAGTATTGTGTTAGCTTTTCCATCAATAAAGTAGCTATTTCCTTTCATCAAAGGTTTCTCTTAAGATCCAAGTCACAAAGCAGACTTAGCATAGTGGTTAGGGCAATGTGAGCGCTAACTTAAGAACATCCAAAGGATCTAATTCATATTTAGTCGCCACACCTAACTTATTGTAGCACTCAAGCCCTCACACTAGCTCATTGGTAAATGTTACTTCATGGACCAATTCTCGCTTAGTTTCAATTTTCAATTTAAAGAACCCCACTTCCACAAGAATAGTTGACTTTTTTGAGAAATTTGATGTGAAAAAGTGTGTTTGGTATCCCATTTAAAAACAATTAGAAAAGAAAATCAACTTCGCAGCTATTCATGCAACAAAAAAATATTTTAATTTTTAGAAAATTTATTTCTAAAATACCCTTTTAACAAAATGATACATTAAATTACTTTGTTGAAATTTAAGTATTGCTTTTGTGAATCTTAAGTATAACATTGAGTGAATGATATATTAGTTATTTGGGGCCCCCAAACGCCCTTACAGTCAATCTTCTATGCCTGTAAAGAGCAGCAGCTCTAATCTTTGGATAAGCCTAGAGAAGCGGTGGTAGCTTTCTAATCAAGTGAGCACTTCTATGGCTATGCAGAAGAGTCAATCAGAAGAGTCAATCAATCGTATTCTTTTGCATTGCCCTATGGTTTCCTTGCTCTAGGAAATTATTTTTGCAATTGTTGGGGGTCATTGGGTTTTCCCCAAGACAGTGAAAGAGGCCATAACTGGTTGGAGAGGCTCCTTTATGGGTAAGAAGAGGAAGAAGGTGGAACGTCATTTCAATTTGTATTTTTTGGACAATGTGGAATGAGATAAATCATATAACATTCAAAGAAGGAAAGTTAGTTGTACAGAGACTAAAGAATTACTTTGTTTATTATTTGTGGAGTTTGAATAGTTTGTATCTTGGTGATGAGGCTTCATCACTCATATGTTTCTTGGATTTGTTGGCCTCTAATCGAGAGGTGGTGAGGTTTGTCTTTTTTTGGCATTGATGGTTGCTTGTATACTCCATGTATGCCTTGTAGCCCTCTGTTTTTTGTTATATACTACCATTTGCCTATAAAAAACAAAAAAAGCATTCAATGAATAATATTTAGGAATAGAATTTTATTTATACAGCAATTGAAATTTTTGTACATGAATTAGTGTTAAGTTGATATCCCATTTTTGAATTCTGTTTTCCAAATTAGTTATAAAACAGGTAACTAAAATACATCTTTTCTAATTTGAAACGTGATAAATTGTTAGGAAAATAATTAATTTCTGACCACGTATATTTTATAATTAATCACAAAAGTAATATCATCTCCTATTTGTTATCCAAATTAAATTAATTATCTCACAATTATTTTATGATTTAACCTTTATTTTATTTTTACTTTTTTCAAAAAATATCAAAGAAATTTATTAGAAAATTTAAGGCTCTTTGGAACGGGAAAGTAATAGAAAAAGAAAAAATATATATAAATAAAGAAAATTAAAAAGAAAAATGGAAAGAAAGAAAAAGATAAGGAAAGGAAAATATTTTTTTTTCTATTTGGTTATTCATGGAAATTATAAGGGAAAAGACAAGATATTCACTTTCCTTTATTTGGTTTAATTGGGAAAATGAAAAAGAAAAGGAGGAAGGAAATTTGATTAATTATTAATTATAGATCTTTATCATCAATCTTTGGAAGAACTTTATTTCGTAATCTTCTTTTACAAAAAGAAAAATTATATATCTCTATAATAATTATTAATTATAATTTATATACATCTTTTTAGCGAAATAAACATTAAGCTTCTCTGAACAACTAGACCATGAGAAATGATTTTGCAACTAAAAGTATCAAATGAAAATATGATTTTGCAACTGAAGTATCAAATGAAAATAAATTGGGAATACACAGTGAAAGGAGTCATCGTCACGAATTTCATTTTATTTATGCTTGAGAAGGAGAGGACCTTGAGAAGGGAGAGGAGGTGGGAAAGGCAGGCAAAAATGCCCATTCATGAGACTTTCCCTTTTTGGGAAGAGACTGTACACATAGTTATACTTTTTTGGAAACATTTTCTCATGTTTTTTCTGAATCCAAACAAGAAAATGACGAGGGAGGAGAATGATTCAAATTCCACATCCCATGACTGACTGAGATATCCTATTTATGAACTGTTGTGATTGACTCGTAGTTCATCACATCTACTGGATTTGAAAGGTGTAGTTCATTCATGATCTCGATTTTCAGAAAGCACTTAACTTGATTCATGAACCCATCTCATACTCCTTGCTCGAGAATGGTAAGTAAAGGTTTGGAAGGTGATCAAGTGGTGGTAGCGGATAGAGACTGGAAGCCATAGCCGACCACAATGAAGATGTTGAGGGAGAATTGCCCAATGGTTAAAAAGTGAGGGAGAAGGGTACAAGGGAGCCCATAAATTTTCCTCCAAATATTCCCATGCTTTTTTTCGTTATTTTCTTCACTATATTTTAAGGAAAATATTATATTATTTTTCACTATTTTCCTTCACATTTTTTTCTTCCAACTTTTCCATATCATCACTTTCTTGGGCATTTTTTAGGGTTTCAAACATAGCCTAAAAACTGATTTTTCTCATATTTGGTTTATTCATGTAAAATATAAAAGAAAATCAAATAAAAATAAAATTCCAAAATTTATATATTTTTAAATTTCTTAGTCTTTTTTTTAATACACTTTAGTTACAAGATAATAAACTATCCCCTAGGACCCTTTTCCTATGCTCTACCACTTAAGGTAACTATAATAGTCATTTCTTAGTCATTATATAATAGAGAAACAAATAAAATTACTTTGAATAAATATATAAAATTCATTTATTAAATTTAAACCTATTTTTTTGTACTTTTTAATTGCAATGGAGCTAAATGAAAAACGGAATAAAAGTAAGCAATAGAACAAATAAAGTTAAATATACCAAAAGTAAGAATTCAAATCCAAATTCAACACACCCAAAAATCAATGTATAAATTAATCCAATAAATTTCATACAAAAAATAAATTAAAATTAATAATCGAAGCCCAATATTTAAAATATTATAAACAGAAATTCAAATTTTCAAAATAATCACCATACAAAGTACAAACACATTCAAGCAAGGTGGATCAAATTAAAATAAATTTGATTAAACCTAATTTGATTTTCCATAATTGAAATGTTAGAAACTAAATCCACAACCAATTAAAGCTCAATTTAATAGACAAAACTTAAAACATAATTAAACCTAGATAAAACAAAAAATAAATTTAATCATAACACCGGTATCAAATAGTGTAATCCTATATTCCTATTTTAAAGTGTAAAACTAAAATGCTAATCAAACTCAAATAAAAATTAAATTAACACAGTCTAATAAATTTCACTAACGACATATAACTTGCATAACAATGAGGAGCCCGATAAATTAAATTAAATTATTAAATGAGAGAGAGGGAGAGAGAGTATAACCGTAGAGATCAAAGAATGTGTCTTGTTTATTAGCATTAAATTTGGACATGGGGTAGGAAAGAAAAGAAATTGAGATAGAATGAAGAATCAGAGGCAAGGGAGGCGCCTCCGGTTGTGGGCCGGTGTCACGTCTATGGTGGAGGCGGCGGTGACCGCCGACGAATGGAGGTGGGCGTTGAAGATCTAAGGCTTCGTGGGTAGTCCCCGCTGTTGATCTTTTCTGGATCTCAGTTTTGTTATGTTCTTTTTTTTTCTACCACTTAGGGTTCATACTTAGCCTCTTTATATAGGATTATACGAATGTCATGCATCATCACGTGGTTTGCCTTACAAGAGGTTTTGTCGACGTTGTTTGCCTTGTAATAGGTTGTATTATTGTTTTGACAAGTGGGTCCATTGGGACTAGCCGCGTGGTTGAACTTTTGTCAATTTAGGAGCTTGTTGGTTTATGGTTTTTTCAAAAGCATATCTCTTGATTTCCCGTCTTGCCGGATGGCTAAGGCGGATGGTTTGATGGTGCTAGGTGTCCGACGGTGACTGTCGGACAAGTATTGACGTGGTGTTAGGCAATGCGGTTGCCCGACAGGTATTGAGCGTGCTATATGCTATCTAGGGTCATGATTGCTTGTAGTTTGCCCATCTCCCATTAGCCCGTGTTTCGAAAGTCATTCCTTTTGTTGGCGATTTGATTATCAGGAGACATGAGCCATGACCCTGTACAAATCAACAATTAAACAATCTAATCATTAAAAACAAATTAGAATACAATAAGATCATATGTGAAAGCAAGATGTCAGAACTTACCTCCAGTCATTGTTTAGAAACAAAGAAAAACTGGAACACTAAACGAAAACTGAATATGATTGAAATCGAGAAACCAAAATGAAATTATCACTTTTGGTTCTTCCAAACCCTTCTCAATCAAAACTCAATGGCAAATTTTACTGAATAGATGAGTAGGCTTAGGGACCCAAAAATGTGCCTCATAAATTCCTTATCTGGAGACCAAACCATCACTAGTCTCCCGAAGAGTTGCAAGGGTTGAGAATGTTGAATAAAAAATGGTGGGAGATTTAATTAATATGGATCAACATTCTTCCATTCTTCCACTTGGTCCATATTGTTCAACATCTACCAAAAAGGAAACTAATTGGTATAAACTATGCTACTAGTCATCTTATAGCATAATCTTCCATGTATTACAATATATCAAGTTTCATGTAATACAAAACCTCTTAAATCCTTAATGAATAAACCATATGTTAATTCAAGGTCTAAACTTAATGATATTTCTCAAAATAATAATAATAATCTGAAATGTACAAAACCATATGAGAAAATATCATCCTGAATAAGAGTTTCATTAAAATAATGAATGTACGTACAATAAAATTACATTGTGGAACTAAGTCCCATTTGTACTACATGATCCTTAAAATACTTAGATGGCTTGCCTTTAGTTAAAGGATCGGCAATCATCGACTCAATGCTAATGTGTTCAATGACCACTTTCATTTCTTTAACATGTTCTCTTATGGCTAAGTACTTAATGTTGATATGCTTACTTCAACTTTCGCTCTTGTTGTTCTTAGCCATAAATACCGTAGCTGAGTTATCACAGTACAACTTCAATGACCTAGATATAGAATCAACAATTCTAAGCCTAGATATGAGACTTTTAAGCATACACCATGCGAGCTAGCTTCAAAACAATATACGAACTCAGCTTTCATAGTGGAAGTGATAGTCAAGGTTTGCTTTGCGCTCCTCCAAGATATAGCTCCATTACCTAGCTTGAAAATATAACCAGACGTTGATTTTTAAGAATCAATACAACCAACAAAGTCTGCATCGGAGTAGCCAATCACCTCCAAACTATCTGTTCGTCTATACATAAGCATGTAATCCTTTATTCCTTGAAGGTATCTCATCACCTTATTTGCAGCTCTCCAGTGGTCAACACCTGGATTACTATGATATCTTCCTAATACTCCAACAACAATGTGTCGTCCGTACACTTCTAGCATACATCAGGCTTCCAATAGTTGAAGCATAGGGAATGTTCTTCATGTGTTTCCGTTCGAAATCATTTTTAGGGCATTGATTCAAATTGAATTTGTCACCCTTCAAAATGGGTGCTACACTTGGTGAACAATTTTTCATATTAAATCTCTCTAAAACTTTATTGATATAGGTCTCTTGAGACAAGCCCAAAATGCCTCGAGATCTTGCCCTATGGATCTTAATGTCAATGACATAAGATGTCTCACCTATATCCTTCATATCAAAGTTCTTTGAGAAAAATTGTTTCACCTCATATAACAAACCCTTATCATTGGTTACAAGCAGAATATCATCCACATATAACATAAGAAAACAAATCTTACTCCCATTGTGTGACGCCCCCAACTCGGCATAGGGTATCAAGTGAGGGGTCATTTTTTTTTTTTTTATAAACTTTAAGCTAGTTCATTCATATAATGTTAAACAATTAACTTGTATTATATTCTGTAGCAGCGAATTACAAAATATATATACAAGCTCCATATATGGAAGTGTTTAACATTTACAATATTTACATTGGTTTACAAATTTTCATATACAAAATAGACCTAAAAGTCTTCCAAAGGCACCTATTGATGCGGCCTGACCGCTGATGTGGATTGCCCATTCTCCGGTTTCCTTCGTACCTACACTATCAACACCCGCTAAGCTTTACGCTTACGGGAATTAATACACATGGATGACTCCTATTAAGGTCACCACACTTCTATACAAATGCATATAAATACGTATAACATTTACAGAGATTCTTATCATTTCTCATATATATATATATTTTTCTATTACAAGTGTTTCATTTCTTATCATCTTCCATATACTTTTCATGTCATCTTCAGATTTTTACTTCTTGTTCTTGTACTCGTATACTATCATCGATAGCGTTGCTATGCTTCTCATATCATGTCATATATTCTCTATACTTTCTTTGCATATACCTGTCATTTTGTTTTATGTTTCATGTCTCATAAACCTTGTGAAGTGGATACATGTGAAATCGTAAGGCCCCGGGCGCCTGTACCACTGTGTGAAAGTAGTGGTCTTATAAGGGCTCGAAGGCGCCACTCACCGGTGGCGAAACGGCTATAAGGGCCCTGGGAGCGCCATATCATTGTACGGCAGACAATGGTTCATCTATAAGGGCACGTAAGGCGCCTGCGGTGACCCTTCTGGCCTCCAATCGTGATCCAAACGGATCTATCTCGACCCAAACGGGCCTCGATATCGTAAATCGATGTCGCGGACTTGCTTTTCCCTAATAGGCATGCCCATCTATCCTCTACCAGGTCCTAAGCGCATAAATCAATATGTATTTTTATATCTCGCATATATCTCAAATTTCCGAATAATTATTGTCATTCGATAATCATATGTGATATATATACAATTATTTATTCATATCTTTGCATTTTTCATATCTCATTATATGCATAAATAACTATGCTTACCATGTATGCTTATGAGCTATTTATGAATTCATAATAGGCGTTCATAAAATGAATAACTATGGTTACCTGTAGTGCCTATTGTTTTCATGTTTTTCGAAACTAATATGAGTTCCAATTTTATCAAGTTGTCTATGGATGAATTCTTGACTCAATGGGCTTTCTCTAGAGTCCAAGAACACCCAAAACGGAGTTCGGACGAAGGAGTTATAACCTTCCGAAGTTGGAGATCATACATAGTCACACCCAACCGAGCTGACCTGAACTGACTAGGCTGACCTGACCTCGGTAAACTTGGTATAACACCTCGGTCTGACACCTTCTATTCTCCTCAGGCATATGAATGGATTCTTGACTCAATGGTCTTTCCATAGAGTCCAAGAACACCCTGACCGTGAGTTCGTGACGAAGAAGTTATGACCTTCCGTCAAGCGTCATACGTAAATTTCTCAAACCCACCGGATGAGGTATGCCGACCCCACTCCAGATGGGTACCACACCTCCGCCGCATGACCCCATAGCCGAATTCTCCGCCCATTCGACTGCTCGCAGCAGTTACACCTAACTTGGTCTACGGTCCGAATTAAGAAATTCAAAAGCCTAACATCAAGTTCATTGATGTGGCTACAATTTACTAGAAGGACTCACTTCCAAATTCCCTTTATTTCACTCAAAATCAAACTCTAAGGTCCGAATAGCTGACCAACCGGTCGAACCGATCTCACTGCATCTAGCTGAGCGACCGGTAAAAGGACCATAACTTGGTCTACATAGGTTCAAAGAGAGAAATTCAAAAGCCTAACATCAAGTTCATTGATGTGGATACAATTTACTAGAAGGACTTACTACCAAATTCCCTTTATTTCTGACCCAAAAACCCGTTCTAAGGTCCGACTATTGCATATGATCAAAAATAGGAATTTTCCGGGTTCAATCTTGGTAACTAGACCCTTCCCAAAACATATCTAGGAGCCTTAGAGTCTTCCTAACTCAACCCTATGCACGAAATGAATTAGAGTTCCTAAACCCAAACCATACACAAGATAGAGGTTCTAAACCATGTATCTAAACTTTCTAGACCAAAAACTGACTTCCATACCCCATAGTTTCCATACAAAACTATACTAAAATTCCATACCAATACTATAGTTCCATACAACCTAAGACATGTATCCATACCTGTGATCTTCTTTCTTCTTCTTCTTCTTCTTCCTTTCTTCTCTCTTCTCTTATCCGTGTTTGTCTCTCCTTTTCCAAGACTAAAATAAGATATTTCTTTTGGTCTTATCCTTATTTGATCTTATCCCTTTTATGTCACTTTGGTCCTCCAACTCTTATAATATTTGCAAATTAATTTATGATATTTTTACAATAGCCTCAAATCTTCTTTATTATTCACTACTAAAAATAACCAGATTACCGACCAAATTACCGACCTAAAAAATTGGTCGGTAATTACTGACCAAATCACGACCATTTAGAGACCAAAAGGGGCTCTTATTAAAAAGAAAATTTCCGAATTAAATTTCCGACCAAAGAAAATTACTGTGTTGTAACCACCTCGATACGATCTGAAAGCAAATCACCGTTCTCATCTTTCTTTCCTTCCTTCTCCACTGCCGTCAGCACCACCAACACTTCCGGCGGCGGCAACACCTCTGCTAACCCTCCAAGCTCCGGCCAGCCACAGTTTTCCCTTTTTTTTTTTCTTTTCTATTTTCCTTCACATTTTTCTTCTAATTCGAAATTTTCTCGCTACTAACACCTCGAGCCAACCTCTAAACTCATAGCTATTTGATTGAAGGTTTGTACCTCGTGGGTTTTTCTGGGCTTTGAGGATGGGAATCAATCGGGGCTCGCCGAGGATCTAGTTATAGCGCTTTGCTTCGACCAGGGGTTTTGCTTCTATGTGAAGATTTTTAACAAAGATTTGAAGAAGTTTCTTTGGTATGTTTATTCAAAGATTTTTCCCCGTTTCTCTGTTTTCATTTTGTCACACTTATAATAAAGACTTGACATTTTTTGTTTGCTTTCACGC
Source organism: Tetrastigma voinierianum (assembly GCA_016808115.1). Classification (NCBI taxonomy): domain Eukaryota; kingdom Viridiplantae; phylum Streptophyta; class Magnoliopsida; order Vitales; family Vitaceae; genus Tetrastigma; species Tetrastigma voinierianum. The sequence continues at coordinate 106,256 of JAEQBH010006737.1, read as the reverse complement.
CTTATAGATCTCTTAAATGGATTTGGTTTTCAAGAGAAGTTGATGGGCTTAGTCCTCTTCCTTCTTGAAAGGTCACCAGCCTGAGGACTCGTCACTCATTTCCATGGAAAAGTTGAGAAAGTTCCATTTCTTTTATCTCTTTTGTCTCGTGATAGTTATTTTATGACACTTTGAATTGTTTACCATGAAAACTTGTGTTTATGAGGATGACAAAAAGTCCAGCTTGTATCTTTGTTTCCTGATGAATATATATTCTTCAAGGATCCATTTAGGATTGGTTTTTGCATACAAATGGTGAGTGTATGATATGACTTAAGCTTCCGTGGGTATTCGGGAGAAAGTTCCTGCCATCGCTTAATTTTAATTGAATAGCTTAACCCAATTAAATTGGTCTTGTATTTTAATGGTAACCGAGAAACCTTATTTTCTTGATTTGGTCTTGTATTTTTTAAGATCTGTTGGGCATCCTTCATTTAATCAATTTGATCCTCGATCTAACCAAATTCTTTTCCGACAATGATTTCCTCGAGTTTTTAATTTCATCGAGGGTAGATTCATTAACATCTTTCACACTAAGAAGAGTACTAGTATCGTAGGGCCTGGTCATTGAATATCCTCTTACCTTGATTTTTTTCCTCCTAACTTGTCAAGCAAGAATAAGCTAGTCCAGCTTTAGTCAGATTATTTCCATGTCAAGACATTTCCAATACACAATCAAGTATATCGAGCTTACTTCATTTCTAAAAACTGCAACAATAATAAACCAAGAAAAATTACATGTATTCTAATAATGGTAATGGTTTCTAATCATATTATTTCTCAGATTTTGACTTGAAGTTCTTAGTCTCACATGGTAATTGTTTTTGCATTTGTTATCGATTATTTAACTCTCCAAACACACAATTTTCGTACTAAAAATTTAGTTGACTTCATTTCTTTGCCTTCATCCTACCTTTTATTGTTGATTAGATAATAAGGCATGTTTGGGGAGTAATTTGATTGCTTTTTTTCTTGTTTTGATTTTTGAATAGGACCGAGGAATGCCATAGATTTATTAGCATATACCTCACAAGAAATCTGTGTTAGTTTATTTGGTTTCACATCCCCCGAAAATTCTTTATCCTACTAGGCATCTTGTTTGGTTTCCTCGAAAAACAAATTTCGTCACTTTTTGATGCTGACTAAAAACAGGGGATGGACTTGTTTGTGGTTGGTTTTATATCTTGACATGATTTGTGCTTCTCAAATCTATTCATGCTTTACTTTCTCTATCACTATGAATAGGTAACCACCCAAGTGATTGTGAAGTTGAAAATTAGCTATGATGCAGAGAACTACACTCTTGCAAACCATCTATTTTGGGGGCTTATGAGAATAATTTCGGGTTTAATTTATTCCTTCTAATAAACTATGGTTGAGCCGCAGCTTGAGATTCATGCATGGATACAAATAGAAAAGGACTATGGTGACACACATAAAGTTAACTCCTTTGCTTGCAATGGTGGTCCAAGAAGTGATAGGTTCGTACCCATTCACCTCCTTATGGACACATGTTGCTGCCTTTCTCGCTAGGTAGAGATTGAAATAAAGTACTTGGCGTCGTAATCGCTTAGAGAATGATAGTTTTTTTCTCTATACTTAACACTAAAATTAAAATAATTCATGGTATAACCATGGTAGATCAAGAATTTAGAACAGTGCAGTTGATTATGATTATCAATGTAGTTTTGTACTTTTCCTCCATCTGGGTCTACTTGAGCTAGTTTTGGTTTTTATTATTTTTCTTGAGCTAGTTTTGGTTTGTGTCGGCTTTCGCTACCGGGCCGCAAGTTACTCATTTTCTTCGTGGATTGTAATCTCTGTATAACTCCTTCGTTAGGACTCGTTATAGGTGTTCTTAGACTCTATAGAAGCCCTTTTGAGTCTAGAATCCACCCATATATATAGCTTGATAAAATTCGAGCTCATATCCAGTTGTTGAAAATGAAGAAAATCGGCCCCGCCGCAATTACTGCAGTGTGCTGATTTTCTTCATGATTGGAAACATGCCTAACTCCTCTTCATTAGAATCTTGGATTTGGGTGTTCTTAGACCCTATGGAAAGCCCTTTGAGTCTAGAATCCACCCATATATATCTTGATAAAATTGAGGTCATATCATATCTGAAAATGAAAGAAAAACCACTGGTCCTTGCTGTGTTGCAATTACTGCAAGCAGGCTGATTTTCTTCATGATTTGAAACATGCATAACTCCTTCATTAGAACTTTGATTTGGGTGTTCTTAGACTCTATGGAAAGCCCTTTGAGTCTAGAATCCACCCATATATAGCTTGATAAAAAATTGAGGTCATATCCTATCCGAAAATGAAAGAAAATCTCAGTGGCCCTGCTGCTGCAATTATCGTAGTGTGCTGATTTTCATGATTTGAAACATGCATAACTCCCTTCCATTAGAACTTGATCTGGGGTGTTCTTAGACTCTATGGAAAGGCCTTTGAGTCTAAAATCCACCCATATATAGCTTGATTACAGTTGAACTCATATTAGATTCGAAAATGATGAAAAATAGTGGTTGTTGCTGCCGCGGCTTCTTTACCAAGTACAAGTTGCTCATTTTCTTCATGGATTGCAACTTGTACAAACCCTGCTAGATCATATGTGTGTTCTTAGACTCTATAGAAAGCCCTTTGAGTCCCTTAGAATCCACCTATAGCTTTGATCATAGTTGAACTCATATTAGATCTGAAAATGAAGAAAAACAGTTGTTGTTGCTGTCACTGCCATCACAAGTAGTTGCTCATTTTCTTCAAAGATTGCAACTTGCATAACTCCTTCGTTAGACTCGTTATAGGTGTCTTTGAACTCTATAGAAAGCCCATTGAGTTTAGAATCTGACCATATGCTATTTAATAGAAGCACACTAAAATTCATTTCTGAAATTTAGATTAGAGTACCAAGTGTACTAATCACTTGAATGAAATTTATAGGAATATAAGGAGTTGATTACATGTGATATGAATTTATGAATGATATGGATATAAGAACATGTGATAGGATTAAATTAAGAAATCGTTTAAATATATATAAACTAAAAATTTTTTAATTATAATGATTTAAATCGTCGTATTCTCTGAAGCAACGATTTGAAAATGCATCATCGTAAACGATTAAAGTTGTCATTTTGATTCATATAGTTAGCCATAATACATCCGTCCAAAGGTATTACAACTTAAGCTCAATACCGGATTGTCCTAAAGTGACGCTTTACGAAAGGACGCACTAAATGATCATGATTTACTAAATTGTGCTATACTATGTCATTTTGGTACTCCTCTGCTCGTTTGTTCTCCTGCAGACATTAGGATATATAAATAGTAATGCAATTTGCTAAACTGCCAGACATTATGCATTATTATTTATATATCTTATTTAGTGTACTTGGAGAACCACGCCTGAGGTTGCCGAAATGCATACATAATGAACATGCAATCAAAGGGATCTTTTTTAACGTAACTTTGTAAATGGATTAGACCAAACCTATCAAGAGAAAAGAACCGTTGACGTGAGGTGGAGGCGGAGGTGGATGTGCAGGTTGCATATCACACGCGTAAAAATAAATCTTTTTACGAATCCACAATAAATGGTTAATGAACATAAAAATAATTGAGGACAATCGCGCTTGCTTACTAAATTGGATTCTTTTTGTGACTAGTTATGGAAGACGATCGTGGAATGGATGTACGAGGGTCGAATAGTGAATGGAATGCTCTAAATGAACGGGGGGGATAAATTTGATGAATTTGTCGCTCTCTCCTCTCGAGACATCCCGAGTGTGTGAAATGGGTGGCACAGCCATATATGCGTCCTTGCACTTTAGTTAAATGTCGGAAGAAGAAGTTTTGAATGTTGAGACTGTGAAGGTGCATTTGTATAGAAATGGTTTTGTGTCGGATTACTATGTTTGGATATACCATGGTGAGAAGCAAGTCCACCAGAGGTGTTCAAGTTCGCACGTGTCGCGAAGTGAAACCTGGTCAGATGGTCTCGATAATATGAATCACACTACATACCATAGAATGGTTTGTGATGTCAAGGTCCTCGAATTCAACCTCGGACAGGAACCCAATGTCGCAGGCAAGGAATTTCCATGACATGATCTTGAAATGAGACAAACCTCAGAGCATGAGAGGGAAATTTAAGCATACTCAACTATCTCATACCGTGAGGATGTTAGAAATAAAGTGCGCATAATGTGTGTTCGCAGTATGGTTTGATGATATGTCTAATTTCATTCAAGAACTCGTTGCCACAAGATAATCTTTACGCCATTGATTTCTACAAAGACGAAGAAGTTAGTTAGAGGGTCGGGATTGACCCGTGACAGTCATTCATCATTGTGTGAACAACTCGTATGATATACCTGGGTGATGACAAAGTGACCTTAACAGCTTGTAAAATGGGCATGCTCCTGCATACAAAAGGTTAGGTTCGGGAAATAGATTGTATATAATGGAAGTTGAAGGTGACGATAAGAAGATGCACTATTTTCCAACAGCACCTAGGTTGCAGATCAGATGCATCAACCGCAATTAAATAATGAAATGAGGTGGCATTCAGAGCATCATATGGAGGACTGTGAAGATGTGTCACCCTTCCTCGATGCCTCCCCGCTTGGAAACATTTCCTGATGCCATCCGGGCGTTTGAAATGTTAGGGTCAGGGTTTATTTGCCGAAGCGAGCCAAATTAAGCCAATAATCCGACAGCACATCTTTGTGGCCTGCGGGTGGTGACGCCAGATAACTTGGGTTTCCGTGACTTATGTACGGGGCGGAGGAATTTATGTTTTTGACTGTGTTAGTGTCGGGGCCTACGAATCCAAAGGGGAAGATAGATGTTTTCTTGCAGCCATTGATAGCGGAGTTGAAAAGTCTGTGGGGTGTTGGGGTTCAAACTTATGATATTTCCAAACGCAAATTTTCGGGATGCACGCAATTTCATGTGGACCATAAATGACTTTCCAACAGATTCTATGATGTGCTGTCCTGGTGAGTACCGCCTTCGTATGTTGGCATGTCCGCATTGTATGGAAGACTCTGATGCTTTTAGATTAATTAAGAGCGGGAAACAGTCATGGTTCGACAACCATTGGAAGTTTTTGCCCATGAATCATCCGTGACGAGATAACACCAAAGACTTCATTAAGAATAGAAAGGTTACAACAATTCCCGGGGTTAGATCTCGGGATGAAATTTCAGCAGATTTGAATAATGTGAGGGTTGAGGAAGGTGATAGATGTTGATGCCGAGGTTGTGAATGCAAATATATCTAGCGACTCAGGTGGAATAAGAGATGTATTTTCTCGATTTGATCTCACCGGTGAATTACTCGCTTCGTGCACAATCTTGATGTTATGCATATCGAGAAGAAATGCGTTTTGACAATATTTCAATACAATTTTTAACATTCCGTGGAAAAAACTAAGGATTAATGCATAAATCGCGAGATGAGCTGAATATTGTCAGTTGGCCCTCAATTTGCAGCCAAAATTCGCTACCAGAATACTCCTGATGTGCTATTTGTCTAATAAATCGCTGTAATAGTTGATGTGGGTTGGAGTAAAATCGAGATTTCCGGGATGGTTATGCTTCTAATCCGGGAGATGTGGATGCGAACAAACTTAAGATGTTTCGCGAAGAAGAGTCACATTGCTGCGTATTCATGCAAAGGTTGCTACTTCAATCGCTTTCGAGAATTCCCGCCAAATAGAATATGGGAGCGATAATCGAGATTTCTTTATTCTTCAAGCAAATCGACTTCTTCTTCTCGACCGATGAGTGGTTGAGGAATCGGATTAACAAATTTGCTATCTTATGCAATCTTGAGAAGATCTTCTCCAGTTTCTACCAATGGAACATCTTCCGTGCCGCACTTGGCTTACGGTTGATTGTCGGTCCACCATTATCGCTTTGATGTATCCTCCAGAAAGGTAATATTAATTCACTAACTAATTCTTTTCCTATATATATATATATATACACACATACATGACTTAAAATATTCATTATCTTTCTTGTAGATACTGATGGAAAATAAAGCATAAAATCATGAATAAAGGCTCTGTAGGTTCTATATCAACGGGTATACATGATTATGACCAAATTCAGATCATTCTATTTCAAAGAAGGAGATCCACCTTCCACTTAAGGCGTTTATCGTATCAATTATGCTCATCTCAATGACATTGTGATGATGATATGTTTGAAATTTTTCAAGCCTCCGTGTAAAGTAACAAGTTTCGAAGGGAAACGGTATCTAGCAGACAATGAATATACTGCTGCTCATCTATATGTCCTGAATGAATTGTCCAGAGGTTCAAACTCATTCATAGAGTAAGTAGTTGCTAAAAGTCAAATGAGATCTATTTAGCATGTTAATTTACTATTTCCTCCTCAATGTATCCATTTTCTAATTTCATTTCTATTTTTAGTGTATTCGCTATTGCAAAACGTAAACAGCTTCCAAACCAATGACGGTCGCCAATGTCGTGGACGGAGCAAGAATTTCCATCATGGTTTGAAAATACGTATGTTTACTAAACATGGAAAACACAAACAATTGTAATGTTCGATACAAATTTATAATTGTAATCTTAACAATACACGATTTCCGATTACAGTTCATAATCGTGGCAAAATAAAATTTCCAATCATTATCTTCGAACTATAGCACGAGGTCCCCTAAGAGAGGTTAGAGAACTTCTTGATTCTTTGTGTGAATGGTTTTACATTCTGCTGTTTGAATCATATCAGATTCAAGGCTGGCGGACAATCACAGGTGCTGCATTGAGGATAAAGTATACAATGAAAGCAGAATCTGACTATTAGGACTACGGTCGTGATCGAGTTAAATTTGGCTCCCTCCGGGTTAAAAGAACTGTGTTATTCAATTAGTGAATGGACAATTATTTGGCATTATCGATATAGTTACATTATCGATATAAACTTGTGATGTGCCGAGGATAAAAAACAATTCGAGCAAAGTATGAACCTTTTGTCTTACGCAGTCACAAGCATCTACGAGTTTATTATTGAATATCGGGAGTCGGACCGGTCTAGAAAGGATTGGGAAAGTTGTGTGCGAAGATCAAACTAGGGCTCAGAGTGACATCCCGCATCACAATCTGCGTGTCTCATAGAACCAGCATTTCAAAATGATATGATGATGTTATAATCGAAGAGTAGTGGGGGACGGAAGAAATCATTTTCGATTACCATTATTTGAGATATTGGTTGATGGAGTCATGATCTTATTGTGAACATTTGTTGATCATGAGGAAAGCAGTGATGAAGGAGTTTGAAAATGATGTTACTACGCCGAAGAACAAGATGAACGATTTAGATGATTAGATAAGTGGTATAAGTTAGTGAGTTTTAGTTATTTCAATGCGTTAATCATGTTTTGTTTATTTTCATTACCTTATGTATTTTATAGTGCTTACTAATCAATAATGTGTTTGTTTATTGACACCCCAGCAGTTAACCTTAGCACGTGTGACGGGTAGAGCGACGCGTTGCCGGTGTGCCGAGTTACGTGAGCGTGAGCCTCGGGTATGCCCGATCGGTGAAGTGGGGGTGGATGAGACTGCCGTGGGGCGGAGGAGGTTGTGAATGTCATGGCGGCATCCAATGAGTGATCCGCATCATGGTCTGGTGTGATGAATGATGAGGCGTGGGAGGAGGGAGAGGAGAGGGAGAGAGGATGGAGATGTTAGAGTGTCTTCCTCAGGGAGGCACCTACGACAGAACTCCCTATTGCTTTCAGAGTTTGATAGATAATTCGATAATCAAGTAGATATGAAACTTAACTAATGATTTATCCATTTCAATTTTATTTTCTTTGCTGTGAAATTTTGGGGTTCTGGGACTTGAAGTTAGAGGCAAATCACGGTTCAATTTAGGGTTCGAGGACGAATTTTAAGGGAAGTCCTTTAAACCCCTGTGGACATAATTGGAAGTCAACGACAGGATAGAGACAGTTGATGATTTAGCGGAAGAATTTAAGGTATATATTCTTAACATTTTTACATCTTTATTTATTCTTTTTGTTCAGCGATAAATATGTTTTAAGTATAATTCTGCGAGAAAGTTTATAGAGTGGACCTTTGATCCGGAGCGGTCAAAAGGGTGTTCTAATTTATCTTTGATCTGGTATAAAGACACGAATTAATGCGAAGGTCAAGAGATAAATGGTTGAAGAAGAAAGAGCAAGATTTAGTGTCCACAGATCCTGCGTGTTTTCGGTGGCGCGGAAGATGGAAGATCTGATTATGGGAAGAGTGTTGGGACATGGGAGGCAATCGTCGCTGGACGAGCTGGAGAGGGGTGGTGGCGCCTCTCTACACACTTGTGGATCTACATAAGCTCTATAGCATTGAACACCAGTGACGAGCGCATTGATATTGACTGTAATTTTACCACTTCTTGCTGTTTGTACTTTTAATGGTTATTGATTCTAGTATGCCTATTTTCATTTCTCGGAAGGATTTTTTCAATTGAATTAGCATTGTGTATTGTTTGTATTGGGAGCAACGTGAGGTGAAACCAGGTGCTCACCGCTTATTGAGATACCGCTTTTCTGAAGGGTCATATGATGATGTGAACTTTTGTTGATCGGAGATCTTGTCACGGCAAGCGCTCAGGATTTCATTAAAATTACTTCTCTCTTTTTTGAAGATAGAATTAAAATATGTTTACTCGTTTTATCTAAGTGGCTCAATGAATGATGTGGTCGATTGTAAAATATTCAGACGAGTTACCATGTTATTGGGACATATTGTATTTGGTAGAGCTCCGTGCAAGGGAGACTACGCCGATTTTCGGTCAAATCCTAGTCTTGGAAAAGGGAATCTGTGAAGTGGTGTGGTTACCCAGAGCATCCGTGAATATGCAGTTGACAGTTTACACCCACGTCAGCAGCGGACCAGGAAACGGGGTGTCACGACTTAAGCTTCTCTATACTTTGTTGCTAGAAGCTTGACTGTGGAGTAAGACACAATAGAGGAGGAAAATTACCTGAACCACAAGCACATTATGGTAGACCGGGCGGAGCGTCGCCCATGGCCCGAATCATAGTTACAAACTGGAAGACCACTACCTACGATAGAGAAAAACCATGGTTCAGTCGGGCGTAGGCGAATACTAATATAACATCATGCGATCCTGATTGGAATAGTGTAATAGATGTAAGGGGAAATATCCAATAATGGTATGATGCGGAAAAAATACCCCACGAAACGGACCACGACACTATGTACAAATATTTAAAACCTTTTTAGGAAATCTGGGCATTATGGGAATCATCTGAAGAATGAGCAATGGAAAGTCGATCTGATTTTTGTAAAAATATATTTACCGCACCAAAACATATCGAATTGAAGGAAAACAAAAAAAAAAAAATATAAACCATATAAAATATAATAAAGATATTTCTTAAAAGATCTACTAGAAGAAAACCTTATTTAGATCCTGACAGAGACATGTAAAAAAATATAATCCAAAATTTGGTTTGTCTTCTCTCTTTATTTTTTGAAGATGAAATTAAAATGCATTTTAAATGTTTGATGGGCAAAGATATGAAATGTTAACTCTTTGCGACTCAAGTGTATTCCCAGTTTGTTGCATCACGGGTTTAATATATGTTATTTGAATTATTACCAGATTTATTAACACTTGAACCATGTAATATATAGTTGATTGGATGTATTTTTGTGAGAGTAGTGATGTATGGGCGATGGCCATTTTTACTCATTTTTATCGGTATGTGGACCGGTGTGGTTGGTGTAGGAAATGTTAGGAACGATTCATGTGTTATTGAACGTCTTCTTGTATTTAGAGTAGAGCTCCCAGTACAAAAGAGACTGCCCAGATTTTAGTTAAATCCGAGTCTTGGAGAAAGGGACTCGATGGGAAGTGGTGTCGGGTTGCAGAGCATCCATGAGATATTCTGAGTTGACCAGTTTATCGTAATGGACCCAGGAAGCTGTGTAAAAAAAGTACTAATCAAAGATTTGGTTTATACTTCTCCTCTTTATTTTTTGAAAGATAAATTAAAATACTTATTTTATGTTTATTAGCGAGATATGAAATGTTAGGCTCTTGACTGGCGTGTTCCCAGTCTACTTCGGGTTCATGTGATGGTGCAACGGGTGGTTCTCATTCATTAGCTCCACCGAGTTAATCTGAATCCGGTGGTATGAGGCTGTTGTGGCAAGGGAGAAGAATGCGTATCGTCCCGATTAGTTGACATCATCATTCTACTGAAACTGTTCAGATATGAAAGCTCCGTCGCCGGGACCATTTTCGAATTTGTTCTCGGCGATGGAGGCTTTCGGGCGCGATGAGAAATGCGTCTACCGATATCGGTTGGCCGTCTGGAGTGACGTGATCGACTATGAGGATGATGGGATGAGTTGCGTCGCGTTTTTGACTAGCTTACAAAGTGTCGGGAAGGTGGGCTGAGTTCAACCACGATGATCTATCGGATTGTTGACAATGCTCCATTCTGACATCTACTCCAGCGCCTCTGACTGGCTGCAACAAGCGCGTGGGTTGGCGACCCAGCTGAGCGATACCTACCCGAGTACCCCGAGCATCTCACCATGGACGGATACATCTCGGCATCCGTTGATGTGCCCAGGTTGAATGATTGGGTATTACACTTTTTTATACTTGGATTTGGGAATTCATGTTTTTATTTTCTCTTGACTTATTTTTATATGCTTATACGTATATATATTAGTTTTGCTTGTTTTAAAATATTTTACTCTCTTTATATATATACAATACTATTGTACTTTTCTTTTAAATTTATCAAACTCTTAACTATATATATATATATATATATATATATATATATATATATATATATTTAAAAGCGAGATATGTGAAACTCAAATAATAAAAAAAATATTTAAAAATTAATTTACCGACCAAATTGCGACAAAAAACCGACCAAAATTTTTTAATATCATTGGTCGGTAAATGGTCTCCAAATGGTGATAATTACCGACTCATTCTTTGACCAATGATATTAAAAATTTTGGTCGGTTTTGTCTGTTTGGTGGTAGTACCGACCATTTGGAGACTTTCATTGCAGGTGATGATCAGTAAAAATTTTGGTCGTTTTGGTGGTGATGATACCGAGCCATTTGAAGACTCATTCTGACGAGTGCTTTTCGATTAGGTAAATGTGGGTAAATGTTGAAAACAATCCACGGAAATGGTTTACATCGATGCAAATGGTGTAATTTACCGACCAATTGATTTGTCGGTGAAATAATTACCGACGGAAAATTCTGCGAACTAAATAATTTATTGATGCGATAGTCGATAATAGGTTTCTGAGACCAAAATCATTCTGGAAACCAAGAATTAATTCGGTAATTCGGTGATTTTAGCCAGTGATTTGTAATTTGCTTATGCATATTCCCTCTCTTTTGTTTTATCTTTATTTTATTTCAAACAAATATCTTTATTAACTTTATTATCTTACTGCTTGTGGTATCAATTTATTAAATTTGGGGTCATTACAACCCTCCCCCACTAAAAATTTAGATCTCGAAATTCATCTTTGGTCCGAGAAGAGTTCTTGGATCTTGTATCATAGGTGCTTCTGTAGCTCTGAGCTGGCCTTCTCATAGTGGTGTTGGAGCACTTTCACTAACGGTACTTGTTTGTTCATGGCCCGTTTTATCTCGAGAGGCGAATGGTCTTTGGCTCTCATCGCACCAAGACAAATCTATCTTCCCCAGCCGCGCATGCTTGCAGTAGTATGTGCGACTCGCCCGGAAGCGGCTGTCTCTAGAAGCATCGACACATAGAAGCACGTGTGTTAATTTGGCGACTCGGAAAGAGTGCCGATGACAAACCCTCCGGGGCAACGTTCTAATATCTCATATAGCCCTGCGGAACGTTTCAACTCCGCCGCCCGACGACAACAGAATTTTCCTCTTGTTGATACCTTTAAGACCTTGTCTCCACGTTATATTCAATATCTCCTCTTTGGATTGGCATACGACTTTTGTGATCACCAACCGCCTTTAACCTCTGCTTAGAATAACTTGTACTTTCTCTTACGTATCTTTTACTATGCGGGCCTTATCGGTTTATCTTCATTCGGTCTATCCAGAAGCTGCCGGGAGTTCATTTTAGGCCGTACAAAAGCCGTATGGTGCCGTACCCGATGGCAGTACGAAAACTATTGTTATAAGAATGAATTCCATCAATGGAATATGCACATCTGACTTCCAAAATTCTTGACGACCCTCGAAGCATATCTTGAGCACTTCGGGAATAAGTCTCTCTGGCGTCATCGTTTCGCGGATGGAATCTTTGTTTACGCTAAACTTCAACTTAGTGCTATAAAGTGACTATAATTCCTTCAAAACCGCATTAATCTCGGATCTCTATCACAGGCAATAGCGTGTGGCACACCTTGCAATCGCCTGATCTCGTCCACATATAACTCAGCTAGTCGATCCATAGGTAATCCAATCACGGCGAACAAAATGGGCTGACTTTGTGAGCACATCTACGATCACCCATACGAAGTCATGTTTTTTGTTGTGTGAGGGAAACAGCACAAAATCACTAATAATGTTATCCCACTTCCATTGAGGTGGAAGGGGGATTTAACAAACACATGACGCTGTTCGGCAGACTTCTTGACACGTTAAGCTTTTTAGACACATACTTCAGTCACGTATCTTTTTCATTCCTTTCCACGACTAGCTGTTCAGAATCTGGTACATCTTATTCCTCGGGATGTAGTAATCTATTATTATGAGCCTCATATAGCAACTTTTTCTTTAACTCTTTATCATCTGGCACACATAATCTGTTCTGGAAATACAAACTTCCAGCTTCTTTCTCTAAAAACTTGGTCTTGTCACCATCTCTAACCATCTGTAACTTTTTCTGTAGCTCTTCATCATTTTTCTGAGCATCTATAATCATTTGCTTTAACACGAGGAGTTGCGACTTCCTGGTTGAGGAACTAACATAGCTCATCGTCTGAAAAGTCTCAATCATTGTCTTGTAGTGACATTGCTACCCTTGTCTTTAAAGCTTAAAGCATCGACTCACTATGTTTGTCCGCCTTTTCGATTCTGATACGACCCGATTAGCGAATCCGACGGTTTCGAGTGCGGCTCCTTATATGGGACTCTTTACTTTTTTTGGGGAAATTTGAACTTACATGGCGTCTGAGCAATTTTGTAATAATCAAAAATCATTTACATATATAAAAGAACTACCGGTGGGTGTCCATTAATACATACCATACTTTAAGTCCCGTTACTTATCGAAACACTTTATACCATATTTATGTTTAAACTGAAGCATTGAATATCGTAGAAAATAGTGCTAGTGAGCACCTATCTGCGAGATGTGGCTCAAATGCTGGCGGTGTGGAATGTCTGACTCTACTCTTTATCATATCGCCCCGTTACTTACGGATTGAACACACGAGCACTTTAGAGCTTTCAAGCTTAGTGGGAACATATAAACGATGTGACCAATAACAATATCTTTAGTAGTCTAATCTTTTTACATTTACTTTTGTCATCATATAACGAAGCCTATTCTTGTATGACTTCTAACTCGCTGCTCTGTACATACATCCTTTTGATTCTATATAATTATCTTTATTTAAGATTACTTTCATGTGTCATGTCTTTTACAAGTTTCAGAGATTTCTACTTATCTTCTACGTATATGGCATGTGGATCATCTTCAAAAACAAACATATACAATAGCCATCGAAACATATCAAGTCATATTAAATACATATAGGGTCAAATCAAACTAATACCGCCATGTTAGACTCACATATCATTATCTTTGATTTTCAGACGTTAATCAAAATCCCTTTAAGCGATTACATTTCATGATCAGGGATGCTACGTTTAATTCTTTTAGTTATCGTTTTATTAAATTTTCGACAAGTGTCAGCGGCGAATCCCTATGAGCGGTTGGCGGATCAAGCTAAACGGTTTACTCGACATTGCTAATCAAACATTTGTTTGGTTTTGTCATTTTTATTTTCCAAAAGTGTCGCTGACGAATCCCCAGACTTGACCTTTGTTGGCCGGATCAGTTGGAGCCACGTTTACTCCGACATTTTCAAATTATCTTTCGACATTTGTTTCTTTGTTCCCGTTTTAGACTTTTTTTAATTCTGACACTATTTAAACGTCCATAAACCTTTTCAAAATTCAGACCATGGCGCATTCATTTAACCTGAAATGCATTTGCAAAAATAATGCCTTTTTTACTATGCGATAACTGTCTTAAAGATATTGTCTAATCTGTTTTCAATCATTTTCACTTTTAGGTTTGTGATTTCCTTCTTCCCTATAGAAGCTTAAACAATTCCATGAATTCACCTTTGAGGAATCCTGTCACACATTTGTCATTCGGTAGCGCAATGTGATTTACCGTTCTGTTGTATCTACCATATGGCTATAGAAATATGACACGACTGCGTGATTCACTTGGGAATCTTTGTCACCATTTATTCATTGATGTAATGTGATTTAGCATTCAATTTGACAAGCATCTACATATGGCTATGAAATGCGACATTCCGACATATTCGCGGGAATCTGTCATGTTTGTCATTGATAGCAATGTGATTTCCACATTTAACAATTCGGTTGCCTTCGCGATTCGGTGGTGAATCTACGTCGTATTGATACGTCCAAATAAAATGTGATTTCACACATTCAATATTTCGATTACCTTCATGGCGGGTGGTTGGTGAATCGTCGCGTATCGGTCGCGTCAATGATGTTTCAAATCAATTTTACTTTTATGCAGTAATTTAAGCTTATAGTTCAAATATGCACATATGCATATGTGTGACAAAAACCGTTACCAGGAATAACAATAATTCAAATCACGATATATTATACATATCTTACTGTTTTACAAATAAAACTCATAATCGTTCTCGCTTTATTCATTATTCATATCATTTATTCCTTTTATTTTTCTTCATAGTAACAATCTATCTCTAACATAACACACTTATGTGGCTATGACATATTGCCTTCATATTCGTATTCATGTTTTAGTTCGTTTTCTTTTTCCATATCACATTAATTTCATATGAACACATTTATATGTTGCATTTTCTATATTTTCTAACATTTCATGCCTATGCAAGTAAGCTTCTTATAACATGAAATATGATGTCTATGAAATCATACCTCATTCATGTATTCTTATTCCTCTATGAGTCTACTTTGCAGGAATGAATCATTCAAATCGGATCATCCAAACTAAAGTTGTAGATTTCATATGAACCTAGTCAATTCACCAAATATTCCACTTGAGGACAGGTTGGCAATACTGTTTTCAGTGTCTTGACTCAATATTTACGACACTTGTTCTTGTGCACTTCTGCTGCTAAGCTAACGCTAAGAGGGTTTATTTCTCCAATTGGAATCACCCAAATTGAACACAGAAACTCGAGTTGTGACCTAAACAATGCCCGGATATATGTTAACGAACCGAAATTTTGTGAACATGGCCCCACTTTGGGTGAATTTGGGCCACATGTTGAGAGTACCTATTTCCGGATCATTTGGTTTCGCTGGTATAGATTTAATTAACACTTGAATCCTCCGTCGATAAGAAATGAGCAGTGTGGCTAAAATCTGGCTGAATCAAACTTATCGCGGGGTGTGCACTTTGTTCCGCCACATGATGCCGAGGTTACATTTACGGAGAACCTCAAAGTGATTCAGAGATTATTTTTACATGTCACGAAGAAAAATGCTAAATGTGTGTTTTCTCCTATTTTTCCATATGTTGTCACCAGATCAACGATCTTTCCATAAATACGTTAAGACCACTCGAATTCATTACTGTCTCTTCTACTTTCAAGTATCATTCAATACATATCTTTGTGAAGAAGCCTTTCATGAGATTTTCTCCCAAAACAATTCTAATATGAGTCTATAACCATTACATATAAAATATCTGGGTGTTAGGGTTTGTTCTAACTGAGCTCTTTACTACGATTAAACCTGATCCCGACCTCGAAAGGAGGATTCATTGTTTCTCTTGTCTGCAATTTGGTGCCTTCATCGATGTCTTTGGGTTGGAGGATGAGTCTATCAAAACCTAGAAAAAAAAATCAAAATGCAGAGCAAAAACCCGTATTTGGGATGAACTTTTATCAAACCCTAGGTTTGGGACGTTAATCATGCGGTGTGTGTTCATGCAAATTCGCAACTCATGCAATCAGTTCCATGCCTTTTATCTTGAAGCTATTGTTCTCTTTATCTTTCTCTCTTGTATTCCTTTCCTTCTCTTTCCACCCTCTCTAGTTCTACTCTATTTGGAGACCAATTTAGTCTTAAATCCAATTTTAGTTAAATATTTGGCCTTTCATTTTTGTAGCTTATTTTTCTCGTTTTACGATTAGACACTTCAGTTCTCTTTATTGACTATTCACGTCTTTTCTACAATTGCCTTGAATCCGATAGCTTCTTCTATTTACATTTCATTTTCTCAAATTCCATATTGGCATATAAACTTATGGTTTTATGCCTTTCATATCCTAGTGGTAAATGACTAATTTACCCACCTTGGCTTTATGATTAATTCAGGGTCTGTCGTTTTGTTCTGAAATTCTTTGTTTAGCTTATAATATACAGTAAACAAGTCGAAAGCTGGTAGGGTATCGAGTGATATTATTTCTAGGGGTGGTGGCGGTATGATGTGGGTCGTAATCGGCCAAATAGCTACAACCACCTCTGGTTACGTCTTTCCCGAGGAGTGAATTCTTTATTTAGTTGTAGTGCGAGACTCTTATGATTGGTGTAGGTCTCACGGCTTTTTCACAGTATGGCGTGGTGTCATCATGTTTTTAAAGCAAAAACTACTTTTCCGCGGCGACTCTGGGTCATGGAGTGGGATAATTTTGTTCATGTGGCTTCCAGTATGCGGGCGCATAAGTCTATTTCTTGCCCATCTTTTGCATTAACATCTGAAGCCAATGCATGAACCTTCTTCTCTAAGGTATACTCTTTTCGAAGTAGGCTGCGTCTTGGTGCCCAGGCAGCATTCCTTTCAAGCGTTCAAAACTATTACGACATTTATCTGCATCCCTCAAACTTTATTCCTTTCTTTGGTAACTTGGTGGCGGAGAAGCTATGGCCAGAAAAGCGCGTCCTCTAGTCTTCTATAATAACACATAAACCGAGAAACTTCTATCTGTTATTTTGAAGTGATTTCCAATTCTATAAGCGCCCGATCTTGGGATATTCTGCACCCATACTTGAGACCTGATATGGCTGGAATGGGACTCTTTAGCCAAAAATCACATTTTCTAAGCTTAGCATATAACTTCTTTTCTCTTAACGTCTCTAAGACTATTCTTGGGTGTTGTTCATGTTCCTATGCATCCTTAGAATACACCAGGATGTCATCAATAAAAACCCTGACAAATTGATCACATAGATTAGGAGAAAACCCTATTCATCAAATCCATGAATATTTATCGGTGCGTTAGTCGACGAATGGCATGACCCGAACTCATAATGGCAATGTCGAGTTCTAAATAGTCTTAAACATCCTCTTCCTTTGCCCTCAGCGATAATACCACGATGCGATACATCTTTGAAAGACACCCGACTCCATATTACGATAAGATCTTGATTCTCGGCGATGGTGCCTGTTTTCCTTCATCTACCTTATTGATGCGCCCCGTTAATCGATGCACATCCGTAGAGAGTGCCATCTTTCTTTTCCTGGAAATAAAACGGTGCACACTTGAGGGACACATTGGGTCGGACAAATCCTTTATCAGTTCTTGCGATTGACTCTTTAACTCTTTTCGTTAGTTAGACACGTGCATGCGATTGCCTAGGCACAAGGATTTGTTCTGCGGTACAACACAAGCTAAGTCCCACCTCTCTCAAGTGGAATACTGGCCCTTTCTTGGGAATACATCACGGGGAGACTACCTCTTTGGGATCTTTTCCCGTCGACTTGACCAGAGTCAGTGTCACAGCGGAAATATCATCCTTTCAGCCAAATCTCTAACTGTAGTGGAATCATTGGACATTACATAATGCCCATCTTTAATGCCTTGATGCAGTCGGCATCTGGCCTCTTTGTCTTTTTTGTCACACAATCACGATGACTGAGTTGGCAAACAACCAATCCATCACTGAATCAGAATTTAGTCGCGAATGGTAAAGATTATCAAATCATGAAAACTCTCTTGTTTGTATGGGTTGGACGATTTTACATATATCTTTATTCACCTTATGGCCATGCCCAAACGAACTAGTTACATGCATGTCATATGCTAATTTCTCCATTCTTTGGTACTTTGTCAAATAATACTCATTGCACACATATGAATGAAGTGATCCGGGATCAATGCATTATCTCAGTATCATATAAAGAAAATATACCAGCTATATGCCCTGGGAGGCATCCTGATCCTCCTGAAACCTTCTATACCTTGCACCTATGTACTCGTGTTGGTCTTTGTAGGCTTCCATGGGACCGATCCCACTTGTCTCTAAAACTATCCACCATAAGTCTCATCTTTGAGATGGGCCACTCGACCCCTACCTTGATCGCGAGTCGAAAGTGGGTGCCGTCAGATCTTTTCCTGCAATCTTCATGACTGACTTCTATTGTCCCTGACTCTGGGGACACGTCTTTATCAAATGCTCAGGCTTACAGGAAACACCTATCTTTGTCACTATCTGCAAACTCCCAAATGCCTTATGGCAATGAGGGCACATTAGGGAAATTTCTCCCACTGTCTATTGACACCTCTACACATCTTCAAGTCTTCACATTTGGACCTTTCCTTCTACCTCCTGTTAGCTGAACATATTCTTATTAAGCTGGAGGTTCTCTCAGCTCTTTTTCTGAAGGAGGGGCCGAAGCTCCTCTAGAAAACTCTTCTTTTGAAATCTTTCTTTGCTCGTTTCTAGTCTCTTTCTGCTTTCTGGCTAAACTGATTATTGATAAAGAAATCCCTTTGTTTGGAGAAGTCATAGGTCAAATATCTCTTGATGGAATCATGCGGAGTCCATCCTCAAATTGCCTACCATAAAAATGCCTGGTGAGGACAATTCACGATTGCATATTTACTAAGATGGCTAAATTCTTTTCATGTTCAACCACCGATAGCTCCTTTGCTTGAGGTCGAGCTGTTTCCACTTGGAATCTATCATCTCAGTAACATACTTTGCCACTGAACTCTTGGACAAGAACTCCCAAATCATGGGATTTGGAATCCTTGGACTTCTCAAAAGCTAGTTTTCCACCAATCATATGTCTCACTGCGTAATAGTGAGACTTGCATGGCTCTCTCGTCGGAGGACATCAACCTGTTTAATACCCTTTCTAACTTTTCTAACGAGTGCTTTCTCTCTAAAACCTTCTTTTGAAATCTTTCTTTCTTTGCTCGTTTCTAGTATATCTCATTCATGGCTTGGACCAGCGATAGAAATCCACTGTTTTGAGAGAAGTCATAGATTGACCAGTATCTCTTGATGGAATAAATGGAGTCCGTCCTCAATTATTTCTACTTAGAAATGCCTCGGTGAGGACGGTCCGGTGCATATTTACTAAGATGGCTAAATTCTTTCATATTCGACCAGATAAACTCTGCTTCAAATTAAAAATTTGTTTCCGCGGAATCCTGCCATCTGTTAACATACTTTTGAACTCTTGGACCAAAGGCTCCCCAGTCATGGATTTGGAATCTGGACTTCTGGCCTGGTTTTCCACCAATCATATGTCTCCTGCCTTCAATGGTGAGGCGCATCATTCTCTCGTGGGAGGACATCTAACACTCTTCTAATACCCTTTAACTTTTCTTAGGTGTTTCTACGACTCTTCCTATTTATTCAGACGTGGATTTCTGCTCACAATATTATGACCCTATTTATTATACACATTGGGCTTTTTAGGAGAGATCAATCTCTGTCAAAACCGAGCCATGTCTTTGATATTCTCGGCAAGGCCATGGGCTCATTAGGTACATTACCTTTCGAAGGTTGAGCGATAACCCTTGTTCCTTAGGTTAACACTCTCGGCGACTTCTTGGGACGATCCATCTATAAAAACCTGAGGATCACATCGGGCCAACTTTTTGTTTACTACAAACAGAACTTCAGGCATGAAACCCTGAGCTTTCCCGAAACGCCCTCAAACCTAAACTCTAATACACTAGGCGCGACGCTGACTCGGCATAAGTGTCAGTGAGGGTCATTTTTATAAACTTTAAGCTAGTTCATTCATATATTAAACAATTAACTTGTATTTTATACGTAGCGTGATTACAAAGTATATATATAACTCCATATATGGAAGTGTTTAACATTTACAATATTACATTTGGTTTACAAATTTGCCTGCTTCCACAAATAGACACAAAAGGGTCATTTACAGTGAACTATTGATGTGTGGCCTTTATTTGCCAATGTGGATTGCTTTGGTCCTGCGGTTTCCTCATACGTACACATGGATTGAACACCCAGCTCTTCAGCTTTCATACAGCTTGAGTGGGAACCCAATACACATGGATGACCTCTATTAAGGGTCACACATATCACAAATGCATATAACCATGGATAACATTTTCTGATTCTTATCATTTCTCATATGTATATGTACTTTTCATAACAAGTTTCATTTTCTTGCTCGCTCTTTACCACTACTTTTCATGTCATCTTGCTTTACTTCTTGTTCTTGTAGCGTATACTATCATCGCATAACGAGTGCTATTAACTTCTCATATCATGTCATATATTCTCTACATTTCATTCTTATAACTTTCATCTTTTGCATACCTTAGAAGTGGATATAGGAAACTATAAGGGCGGGTGCTGTACTCCTTTGTGTGAAGCAATGGTCTATAAGGGCTCTGAAAGGCGAGGCTGTACTCAGCATGCGAAAGCGATGTGTGGTCTATAGAGCGGCTATTTGTTATCGTGTCTGAACCAATGACACCATCTATAAGAACTGAAGGCATTTGTGGTGACACTTCGGCGCCACCGTGATCTAAGCGGGGATCCATCTCATCGACGAACGGGGCCTCGAACTTGTATCTTTGCCGGACTTGTTTTTCCTAATAGGCATGCTATCCCTCTACGGGTTCTAATAGACAATCAATATTTGTTTTTATATTCATTATATATCTCATATTTAGAATAATTATTATCATTCGATAATCATATGCTTAATATATATACAATCATTTATTCATATCTTTTGCATTTTCATATCTCATTATATGCATAAATAACTAATAACACACCATTTCATATGAGCTATTTATGAATTCATAATGTTCATAAAATGAACTAACTATGGTTACTATAATGAGTACTTTATTGTTTTTCTGTGTTTCGGAACTATGGATGAATTCTTGACTCAATGGGTTTCTCTGGGGTCGAGAACACCCAAAGCGGAGTTCGGACCCAGAGGAATCTACGCCAGAAGTTGTTGGGAGATCATCTAGTGATCACACCAGTAGAGGCGAGCTGGCCCGAATGGGCTGACCTGACCTCGTAAACTTGAAGGTATAACACCTCGATCCAGCACGCTTCTATTCTCGCCGAGACATATGGATAGTTCTTGACTCAATGGGTTCCATAGAGTCGAGAACACCGAATCGGAGTTCGGACGAAAAAGTCATGACCTTCAGTAGGTTATCAAAAACAAGTCAAACCTTTGGATGGTCTGGCGACCTCTCTTTGCATGGTCTGAGCCTCTGGCACATAACTCTATGGGCTGACCTCTCGCCCGTTTGACTATTGATAAAGACCATAGCTTGGTCTCTGGGGTCCAATTGAGAAATTCAAAAAGCTAACATCCAAGTTCATTGATTTGGCTACATTTGCCCTAGAAGGACTCACTTCCATTATTTATTTCTTACCCAATCAACAAAAAGGTCGTAGTTGACGGCGGCGGCGGCCAGACAGATCTAGCTGAGCTGACCTCGGTAAAGGACGCCATGGCAGTGTCTATAGGTCCAAATAGAAATTAAGCTAACATCAAGTTCTGTTGATGTGGCTACAATTCTAGAAGGACATTTTCCACCAAATTCCCTTTATTTCTGACCCCGAACCGTTCTAGGTCACTCTTTGCATATGATCAAAAATAAGGGAATTTTTAAGGTTCAACTTGCAACTAGACCCTTCCCAAAAAACACATCTAGGGCCTTAGAGTTCTTCTCAACCCTACGAATGAATTTAGAGGTTCCCAAACCCAAACCATACACAAGATGAGGTTCGTCATGTATCCTAAACTTTTAGACCAAAACTAGACTTGGCTACTCATGGTTTTCCATACAAAACTATACTCAATTCGTACAATATGTAGTTCCATAGCCAGACGTATATCCGCTATCTGTGATCTGGCCTGCTTCTTCTTCTTCCTTTCTTCTCCTCTTTATCTCTTGTCAAGTGGTTTGCTCTCCTTTCTCAAGACAAAAATAGATATTTCTTTTGGTGCTTGTCACCTTTTATTTTTGGTCCTCAAACTCTTATAATATTTGCAAATCGATTTTATGATATTTTACAATAGCCTCAAATCTTCTTTATTATTTGTAATTGCTTATGCATATTCCTACTTTGTTTATCTATTTTATTCGAACAAATATACTATTACTTTTTATTATACCTAAACATGTTATCAGAGCCGTTGGGGTATAATTTGAGGTATTACGCGGCTGACCTTCAGCCTCCATGATCCATGATGTTCTCTTCAAAACTGAATAAAGAAATGACTTCATGGAATTTCAAATACCAATGGTGAGACGCTTGTTTTAATCCATATCTTGATTTATTAAGCTTACAAACTAAGTAACTCCATGATAAGCTAGAAGGAAGTCGGTTAGGTTGTTTAATAAACCTCTCCTACAGATTACCATTAAGAATGTCGCGTTTCACATCCCGTTTGATGTAAATCGAAGTCAAATAAGGCGACCAATGCCATGATATCACGAAGAGAATCTTTCTTGAATGGGAGAAAAGGTGCCATTGTAGTCATTCTACCACTTTGAGTGAATCCTTTGGCAATGAGTCTTGCCTTATGTCTCTTAATGTTCCCTAGTGACTCCTTTTTTGTTTTAAAGACCCATCTACATCCAATGGCTTTAACACCATCAAGTAACTCAACAAGATTCCAAACTCGGTTAGATGTCATAGAATTCATCTCTTCTTTCATGGCACTGTACCACGAGTTAGATTTCTTAGAACTCATGGCTTGTGAAAACGTTTCTAGATTGTTCGGCTCGATGTATAATCGATTCTTGTAAATACACTGTACTGATGTTAGATTGTTGATTTCCTAACTCTTGTAGATCTTCATACTTACAATATTTCTTTCTGTCATTCTCTTGAGAATTTGTTGATCAACCTATTGCTCCCGATTGGTTGTTCAACAATTTGGGATTTCTCATTGACAACTTGATACACAAGATTAATATCGGCAATATGTGGGACACCCGAGGCTGATTGTCACCACACTCTGGAATTTGTGTACGCCCGAGGGTGGCAAGACCAACCAATCAATCATCATGACCAAAGGGTTGACCTTCATAATGATCACTTCTCAAAACAATGTCTGAAACTAATCACTCCTTTGATCAAGTCATTCTCAAAGAAATTTATTCTTGATCCCACGATCTGGTGCTGTGAAATGGACAATAAATATATACCCATAGACGCCTTTTGTTGAGTGTTCACCTGCTGTGTTGGTGTGGTTGTGCCCTATTTTCTACACCAGATGATCACACATCTGCCCTTGTTCCTGTTCTGGCCCAGTTATTTGCCTTGATGTTATGTTGTTCTACACCACTGTAAGGTATTGGAAACATGGATTGTAGAGCCATGGCGTCAATCACCATGTGTTGTGATTCTAACATTAACCATATTGAGGTTATAACAGAGACAAAAAAGAATTAGAATACATTTCTTATCAGTCCATATCTTGAATTTTGAGCAATCCTTCTTCATGTATCCTTTCTTACAGAAAAAAACACTTTGACTCTTTTTCCATGTGCCCGGATGGATACTCCATTCTCTTTAGCTTGATCGCCATTTTCTTTCAAAAAATTATGAGATTAACCTTTTAAATACGTTAACCTTCCGCTTCTCTTTGCATACACATGGTCAACAATTCGTAATTGACCATTTATCCTTGTGTGTTGTAAGAGATTTTGAAAGGACTGTGCGGTAGAGTGTTCAATATAAAATGAAACGGAAAGTTTACCGACATAGTAACTTCTAATGTGTAAGTTGAGTCGATATATGCTTATTGCCCATGATATGATCACACCCTAGGTGAGCTTGGTGGATGCTTCCATAATTAAGGTGTTGGCAAGAGCTTTTGTCAAAGTTGCAAAGCGCTCATCAATAGCTTTAGTGATTTTGACTTTTATCATTTTCTGCGTGAAACCATGAATGTGATGGTGTGGGAATCTTGTTACTTGTTGTAGTATGATTTTCATGTATTTATGCTTAACCCAAATGCTGAGATTCTGCCCAATTCATAAATATACAAGAATCCTGATTCATTAATGTTTGGAATCTTTTTTGAGGAAAAAGTAACAAAGAAAAGGGCTTAAAGAAGAAAAGCGAGTCTATGTGAAGGCATTGCCCTTGAGGAGTGAAGGAAAGGGCCCAGCGAGGACTACTCGAGGTTCGCTAAAGGCGGACGGTATGCTAGAGAAGACCGTGTTCAGCCGCCAGGCATATGACCTTGCCTGGCGAGCGTCAGTGACGATCCAGCCACGTCGCATTTTTAGCCCGATTTTAACTGTTTCATTGCTTCAAATATATGTTGGGCGTTATTAGGGTTTCGATTTTTTGAGCCGAGGTACCCTCGTAGAAGGAGTTTCTCTCCTTCTTCTTGAACCATTTAGGGTTTGTGATTTTGTTGTTTCTTTAACTGGATTTGGTGTTGATATTAGATCTGGCACAAATTCAGAGAACTCTTTGCCCATTTGTGGTGTAGATTTTGAGACAAATTTCTATTGGGTTCCTATTAGCGATTAAGCATACATACAGCCAAACAAAAAAATTTCATTTTCTTAACCGAGGGATCCGTGTGATCCGTCGAGATGATTCGAGGATAGAAGAATACCTTATTTTCGGAAGATCCTTTATTCCAGTAGCGTGGTGTGTGCATCGAAAACCTCCTTACATCGGGTGAAGGTGCAAGCGATGGCTCCACCCTTCTGACTATCTACAAACGAGCCTTCTTTGGAAGCGAGATAGTAAGTGTGCTAGCATTGAGTTGAGAATCTCCACGAAAACCTAGCCCTCCGATTGTAACGAATGAATCGATTCGCATAAGGATCGTGGGTTTAAATACCCACCCCAGGCCACGGACACGGACTTCAAACCCATTCTATGTGTGACCACTGTCGTCCACATAATGTTGGCCGGTAGGCTCAAAGCCCATTCGAGCCCACGGATCATAAGCGACCTCTGCGAGGCGTATGACCACAAAATTATATTGAGATGTCAATAACCACAGACTTTACCAACCTAATCCCAGTAATAATTGTCGTAGTCCTTTGTCTCATGATATATCCTAATTGAACACAAGTGTGGACTATGTCTCCCATATAAAAGTTCAAACATGCAATTTTCATACATACTAAATTGATAATAAATAACATTAATAACCTTATTAATTAATTTGATGGACATGCAATTTCGATCTCTACTAATAGAGCCCCTGAGATATCTCTCTGAATAGGAACAAATCCCTTTCATCCACTCACTTCCTACATGATTTATCCTATGTCAGGCTACGATCTGTATTACTTACATTACGGATGATGTTGAACTATGTCGGCACATAAAGCTCCTCATGTGGGACCTGGTGGTGTTAGGTCGAGAAGAAGCGAAAAAGACATTATCTGTGATGAGAAGTACCCATGTGAAACATAATCCTTCATCTTTGTATTCTCATGATGGGTGATCCGGTACAATGTTCACCCGACACGTACTTATAGGCTGACTTAATATCACCTATCCATGATCCCGATGAGAACATGATCATTGGTCGAAGCACGGACTATTAAATTCACTATTGCTCAGTGATAATGAATGACCAGGACAATTTAAGAATAACATTCCATTTAAGTCCGGGGGTTCACTAACTCAAGTCACACACTTGATGACCATAGTGGAATCAACTATTCATGGAGTAAATCAAATTAGAAATGATGATAATGTGAAAATGCTGTCTTTATTATTGAAATATGAAAGTAATAATAATTACACTATTTACTTTAGGGCACATCTTACTAACAATCTTCCACTTGCACTTCCCTAAGGCCCGATCTAACGTATCTAATACCATTGACTATGCCAATCTTCATGCCGGCGTGATGGCATGGATCTAGTGGATGCGCAGCGTTGTCGACCCAGTGATACTTTACATATCTTGTTACTCATGCCTCGACAATCTCTCGGGATGAGGATGAAAACCCCCTAAGGCTGATCTACGGTGTGATCTGGGTTTCATAAGCTTGTCTTCTGCTTACAAGTATCACAAAATATGGTCCATCAGTTCAGAGATACTAGGAACACTCAATCAGTGATAATTTCTTGTCCAAAACAGCCTCATAGGCGCCCGATGGAGTTATATACTTTCGTCCTGCATGTGAATCGACTCACGATTGTCTTGCTTTATCCATTCAAACAAAACACAAAGCTATTTGTGATCTAAAATCATCCTTGTCCTCTTTGGAAGCTAGCATCGGTGTAACCATTTACAACTAGCTCTCTGCACACATGTCAGCCAAATTAGAATGTCCTTAGATCTTTAAGTACTTAAGGATATTCTTAGCTGTTACAATCGATGACTTTCTTAGGATTTGGTATTTTCTAGTCATACTTAAGGCATATGACACATCCAGTCGAGTACACAACATAGCATACATGATAGAACCAATAAGCGAAGCATGTGAATCTTTACTCATGCGGTCTATTTATCTTGCATCGTTGAATGTGAGTCTTGCTTAGACTATGCCATGACACATAGACAAAAATCCTCTTAGAGTTTTGCATATTGAACCTATTCGTTCTCTATCTATACAATACTCCTAACCAGGCCAATCATTCTTTTATATCTGTCTCTATAGATCTTAATGCTCTGAATATAGACAGGTCTACCTAAGTCTTTCATTGAGGAAACAACTACCTAGCGAGACTTGACGTGTAAAGAAGCTAGGATGCCATTTCCAACAGTAGGATATTAAATCGATGTAAAAACTTGCTAGAAGAAAACTATTAAGCTCCCACTAACCTTCTTGTAAAGCTTCAAGGTTCATCTTCATTTTTTATAAAACCAAATACTTTAATTGCTTCATCAAAACGAAGATTCTAGCTTCGAGATGCCTGCTTCAATCCAAATGGATCCTGGCCAGATACCTTTCCAACATTCTCAGGATTGACAAAACCCTCTGGTTGTGCCATGTACACATCCTCGAGCAATTTTCCGTTAAGAAATGTTGTTTTGACATCCATTAGCCATATCTCGTAATTGTAGTACATAGTTATGGCTAATAGGATTCTAATAGACTTAAGCATAGCCACTAGTGAAAAAGTTTCATCATAGTCAACACCATGTGCTTGCTTGAAACCTTTTGCAACCAATCGTGCCTTGGGCAGTATGAACACACATCCATGCTGAATCTTTCTTTGAAGACCCACTTGCACCCTATAGTCTTTAGACCATTAGGTGGATCAATCAAGGTCCAAACTTAATTATCATACATGGATTGCGTCTCAGATTTCATGGCTTCTACCCATCTATCGGAGTCTGGACTAGATATGGCCTCTTGGTAAGATGCGGGCTCATCATGATCCATGAGAATGACATCATGATTGTGAGTTACAAGAAATCCATATCTCTCGGGATTCTGACTTATCCTACCAGACCTTCTTAGGTCTTGTGGTACTTGTGTAGGTTCAACAACATCTTGTGAAACCTATTGAGTTTCCATAACCTAAGCGAATGCTTTTAGGTGTCTGGTTTGCTGCTGAATTTTATCAATGTTCTTAGATATGCATCTGTACAGGCATTTAGATAAGAAAATATTTGTTCAAACTATTAGTATAGTATCTTGTTTTGATAACTGATTGTGGTGATTTATTCTGATTTATTCCATTGCTGAGATTTGACGCTTCACATAAGCTTCATAGCCCCAAATTTTAAGAAAAGACAAACTAGGAGGCTTCCTAGTCCATATCTCATATGGTGTCTTTTGAACCGACTTAGATGGAATGCGGTTAAGTAGAAATGCAACAGTTTCTAAGGCATACCCCCAAAAGGATATTGGAAGATCTTATTGACTCATCATTGATTGAACCATATCTAATAAGGTTCTATTTCTCCATTCTGAAACTCCATTCCATTGGGGTGTTCGTGGTGGAGTCAATTGTGAAACTATTCCACAATCTTTAAGATAGTCATCAAAATCTTGGCTTAGGTATTCACCACCTCGATTTGTTCGAAAAGCTTTTATACTTTTACCAAGTTGGTTTTGTACCTCATTCTTAAATGTTTTGAACTTTTCAAAAGACTCATCCTTATGTTTCATCAGATTGAGATAACCATATCTACTATAATCATCTGTAAAGGTAATGAAGTATTGCTAGCCTCCTCTTGTAGTAAAACTTATCGGCCCACATACATCACTGTATAAGGCCTAATAAGTCATCAACCCTTTCACTATGACCTGTAAAGGATGCTTTGGTCATTTTTCCTAGCAAACAAGATTCACATACTTCATAAGATTCAAAATCGAATGAATGTAAAAGTCCATCTTGATGGAGCTTGGAAATACGCTTTCTGCTTATAGCCTAAACGATGCCAAGATATGTTGTGTTTAAATCATTAGATCTAAACCTTTGGTATTAATATTATGATGGACTTTGCATTTGGATTGTCATGGTTTAGATATAAAGACTATTTGATAAGTGAGCATCCCCATAAAAGATATCAAATCGTAATAAATGGGAGCAAGTGCCATTCTTAATAATAAAAGAGAATCCAACCATGTCCAAACAAGAAATGGAAATGATATTCCTACTCATTGCAGGAACATAATAACAATTATCTAATTCTAAAACTAGTCCCGAAGGCAACGATAAATATAAGTTCCTACAGCTAAAGCAGCAACTCTTGCTCCATTGCTTACTTGTAGGTCCACCTCGCCTTTAGCCAATGATCTATTGTTTTTGAGACCTTGCACATTTACACAAATGTGAGATCCACAATCAGTATCCAATACCCATGAAACGAAAGTAGATAAATTGACTTCTATTACATAAATACCTGAAGATGTAGTCTCATTACCCTTTTCCTTCTTCAGATCTTCCAAGTAGAGCTTGTAATTCCTTTTCCAATGACTCCAGCTCATCACAGAAAAGCATCGCCTCCTTCCTTTGGTTCCTTAGCCCCTTTAGGTCACACATAGGCTTTTCCCTTGCAGACAGGATCGGGCTCGGGCTGCTATCCTCGGGCCTTGCCCCTTGTTCTCACCCATTTCCTCTTCGTGTCCTTACCCACCCTTGAACCATCAACATTACTAGTAGTCTTAATGTTCCTGCTCACCGCCTTACATCCCGCGGCAACTTAGAAATCGTTTTCTTTCCATGCTATGCATATTGTAGTTCATAACAAACCATCATAAGCATCAAGTAGAGTTTGGAGAATGATATCAGTGGCCAATTCTTGGCTAATCGATAGACCAAGCTTCTCAAGATGATCTAGGTAGCCCTTCATTTTTAAGACATGAGGGTTGACTGAGCTGCCTGCAACCATTTTGCAGGAAAGTAATGCCTTTATGGTGGCAAACCTCTCACGCGGGCCCCATTGAACATTTCCTTTGAGATCGGCTAGTCATGGTAAATGCCTCCATATCAACCATCTGCTTCTAAAGCTCAGATTCCATGGCGGCAAGCAATGGGCATTTAACATCGATTGAATCATTTTGATGCTTAATATAAGTATCCCTTTGAGCCCTAGGAGCATTTGTTGTAGGTTCTTCAGGGATAGGTTCATCTAGGACATATAACTTCATTTCTTGCATGAGAACAATTCTCAAGTTTCTGTGCTAGTCAAGGAAGTTGGGTCCCATAGCTCGTCTCCTTTCAAGGATTGATCAGAGGACAAAGTTGGTGTGTTGTTTGCTCCCATTAGCTACAAGTCATATGCAAAGTAATTTAGAATTTCACAATTAAATATGGCATACTTCCACTAAATATTACCAAATATTTAACCCTCTTATTTAATCGATAATCTCAATATTCGAGACCT
Source organism: Tetrastigma voinierianum (assembly GCA_016808115.1). Classification (NCBI taxonomy): domain Eukaryota; kingdom Viridiplantae; phylum Streptophyta; class Magnoliopsida; order Vitales; family Vitaceae; genus Tetrastigma; species Tetrastigma voinierianum. The sequence goes on along the minus strand of JAEQBH010006737.1, from coordinate 75,868 downwards.
TATGGGTCCAAGAACCATATTTCACCAAACACTAAGTAAGCTTTGGCTTATCACCCAAAGTCTGGTTATTTAGGTAGGTAACCAATTACCGATTGTATCTAATGCAATTCTTGGATTCCCATGGGACTTGATAATCACATGTCATAAGTAAAATCCCATTAATGCCCTAGGTCCAAAACTGTTTTGATAACCTTGTTAAGTCCACCAAACTCATACATATGGATATCACCATTATCCATCATGCCTTACTAAGATGGATTACATACCTTGCTTTGGCATGACCCATGCAGTCAATTGAAATCTTGACTAGTGTGAAATTATGGTAGGCATTTTATGACTTAATTTATAGAGAGGGATTTAATTTATATTTTAATCCTACCATTTGAACTATAATTCATCCATCATACCATTCATATCATCACAGACATATAATAATGGCATAAATTAAACGTGTCATAGCATGACCCAAAACTAGATTGATCTTCATAAGCCAATATGAAGATCAAAGGTCAATCCTAGGTAAAAACTTCAACTCCATGGATTTGCTTGGAATGTGTTGAATGGTCTCCACCATCGAATAAAAGTTTGAGAAGAATGCATCCTCTGCCACCTTTTGTGATTTTGAGTGATCTCTATCCTTGAGCAGCTATTCTTCTTTACAACTTGTACTTATACTATACAACTTATAAATAAATTACAAGAAATAAACACGACATGCATGTCGTATTCAAATTACATATCCCAAAAATGCTTAAAAATTAAAAACGACATGCATGTCATATTTAAATTACATATCCCAAAATAAACAAATATTTAAATTAAAACATTCACATTCACATTGGTCTAAGGGCCATGCTATACACCATACATATTTTTCACAAAACATACAATAATTATAATATTTAAATAATTTATTTGTATACTCGTATTTTGTAACATCAGGAGCCGTTTGTATTTATAGGCAAAAATTGGTTTGAATTAATTCGGAATAATTAATTTGTAAGAATTAATTCGTAAGAATTAATTTGAAACGTTATGAATTAATGCAAATTTAATGGTTAGAATTTGAATTCAAAATAAACCCCTACATTTTTCTTAAATGCATGGCCGCCTGAGATCCGTGGCAAATACCTGAGTTAGTTGAGGTGAGGCCCCTGAAAAAACATACAAAACCCGATCCTCGTTAATCGGATTAACATTCTTCTTCTAGTACCATTGCCTTCACATTCGAATTAATACCGCCTTTTACAAAACAATATATGTCTGTATGCATCAACCATGCATAAAGACACAATCCTTAATGAACTACACAAATCCTATGCATCATCTATGCATAAAGATATGATTTTTAATGAACTATACCTATCTTATGCATCATCTATGCATAAAGATACGATTTTTAACATATTAGACGAATTCATACAAATCATATGCATAGAAAATAAAGAAACCATACTGATCGGGGTCACAAGTGGCTCTGATACCACTGTTGGGTTCCTACTGGCGATTAAGCATACATACACAGTGTAAAAATTAAAAATTTTGTTTTTTTCTAACCCGACCAGGGATCCATGTGATCCGATCAGATGATTCAGGGATAGAAGTGTAAAACCCAGGAAAAATTCAATTTTTCTGAAAAAAGGTAAAACGGTAATTTTGGTTGAAAATTGGAAATTTTTAGATCTCAGATGACGAAACGGACTTCACCGTTGAATTCGTCTTGCGAAATATAGTTACCCTGTCGAATTTCGTTGAATTCCGAGATAGTATAAATTTCATGTTTTTCGAGGCACCTAGTGTCGGGTGACACATGACATGATCATGTAAATGCCACATGGCACCTTAAGGGAGTGACACATGGCATGATAGCCATGTGGTGTAGCAAACTTGGACGAATGACTCATATTGAGCCATGTGTCAAATGAGGAATTATGGGGATAAGGAAAATTGAGAGTATGACATGTGTCAAGGAGGGAAAGTGGGGAGGAAGTTTGCCCACTTAACCAATTCGTATTATGAGGATGAAATAGAAAGAAAAGAGAAAATGAAGGAAAAGAGAAAATGAAAGAAAGGAAAAAATGAGAGAAATAAAAGAAAAAGGAAAATGAAAAGGAAATGATGAGATGAGCAAAAAAAAAAGGAGTTCGGGTGGATAAGAAGAGTACAAAAGGAAAGACAAGAAAAGAGTGATAAGGGGGAGAGAATGAGTAGAAGAGAGAGAGAGAGAAAGGAAAAGTGCTTCGCTTACTTAAGATCTATGAAATTGGGCTGCTGGTTTGCTCTGCTAGAAGGTGCCATTCACACAACGAGGGGCTGGCTGCGTGGATAGCTGGGCCTGAGTTTCGCCAAACTCTAAGAGGTAAGAATTTTCCTACTTGCTATTTCTAGCCTAAAGGTCGTTTAATGGCTCGGGGTTTTCTTGAGTTTAGTAAGGGAATTCTCATCTCCAAAATCTGTACTGAGTGTAGGAATTTTTAAGACCTTTCTGCATTTACCGAGTAGATTTCTTGGGACTGCTTTCTTCTGACGGTTGAATTTTCTAAACTTGCTTTCATTATCCCACATGATTTTCGGGACTATTTTTAAAGCGCCTAGAACTGGATTTTCGGACTCGTGTGTGTTGTTTTTTTTGCAGCATAAAAAATTTGAAACAAAGATGTTGTGTGAAAATTACAGCATATGCTTATGGATGTATTGACATGAAATTCTAGATGAGCTGTAATGATATAGAAAAATAATTATTCATGTGTGAATATGTTGCATGTAGTTCTCATTTTGCATGTAACATGTTATAGTATGAAATGGCATAATTGCATTTCATATGCACGGGGACATTGCGTTAAGTCGGGTGTGTGTGCATGGTATTGGTTATTCACCATTCTTGGTGAATGTGTAGTGAGCTTGAAATGGGACGACATCCAAAATTGAGACTCATGGGTGCATAAAATAATAATAATAAATTTCGTGTGTTTAGGTGAAGTAAGATTGGGTAGATCCCCCCCAGGATGAAAGACCCAAATTCTATTCTTGGTTAGACATATGGATCCAGCCGATGAAACAACAGAGTAATGTGAAGTGCAGCTCCGCGGTGAGACCCCGAAAATTCGCTACCCACAAAAACATAGGGGATTTGATAAATTAAAATAAATATTGGAGGATTGTCCAATGGGTTAAGTCATTAGGTGAAACACCAATGACTGGTTTTCACACTTGGCGTTGCATGTGTGAGGGAGTAGGTCAGGACTTGGGTTTATGGGCATGAGGAGTCTCATCTCATACATGAAATGAAGTATTCCATATAGGATTTCATTTTCTATATGGAATGTGGTTTGATGTATGTATGCCATTGCACGTGCATTTAGCGGAGTAGCCCTGTAGGAGAATTTTTCTATTTTTATGGAGTTGCTGCCCGTCGTGGGACCCTTTTAGGTACGGGAGTGTGTCACCTACGGGGGAGGGCGCTCCGACAAGGCCGTGATTGTGAAGGAGGTCGACATGTGGCCTTGAGTAACAATTTTTGTAAAAGTGTTTTGTATAAAAAGATTTTTATAAAATTCTTTTTGGACTAACCATATAAAGAGTCGGATGTATAGTCACTCGTGAGGTTGTGATCGACCCTTACGAACTATAATTGTGCATTTTTCTTTTCATATTTTAGATTTAAATATGAATGAATGGGTCTCTATGAAGGACGTATGGAGTGGTGTCGAGTAACTCGATTGTCCATGTGGGTGATTAGTACAGGTATGGTACCACAGAGACTTAGATATGAGATGACCTAAGGCAAATTCATTAGTTGGCCAGTTGTCCAACCAGAGACCCCGGAGGTGGGGCTTCACAACTTGGTATCATAGCCTAGGTAAACGACTACACCTAGGGGCTGGGTCAGGGGTATCCACTAGTGTTTTGATATTGACATCATGGCCGGGTATCGAGTTGGAGTAGTAGTACCTGGGATTAGTAGGCGCTGGGTGTAGAACACGACATTTGTGGCGCATTGATTGCTTTTGTGTTCTAATATGTTCCAGGGAGATGTATTGTGGTTGTGTGGTGAAGATATATGCATGATAGAATGTGTATAGAACAGAGAACACTGGGTTATGAGCGCGTAACCTTAGGGGTTCGGAAAATGAATAAGCATGATTACGTAGAAATGATTTATTTGTTAGTGTTTAAGCGTTAGCGCACCACTAATGGCAGTAAATGAGGAAATCAAATTGTTGTCTCTTGCTTGTGCTTGATGGCCAAGTTGAGGTACGGACGTAAGTCGTCCACGGAAAATAATTGACCACCGCATTGTTGACGGAAGCCTTTCTGAGGCTATAGCGCTACGCGATTGCCATCATTGGCCTTTGGCGGCGGAGTGGCGACTATTACACGTACTAATGAAGTGGTGGGCTGAGAGGACGAGTAACCTCCCGGGGGTTTCGAAGAAGCACATCATCCTCCAAGACCTTACATGGGAGGAAGGGGAACTCAATAGTGTTAGGACATGTGTGCATTGAAAGAAAATGAATAACAAGCGAGCATGGGACATGGGTGATGGTGTTAAAGGAAGGAGAATAATCTTTTACAATTTCTGGGAAGAGCTGGAGGCTTCCCTATTCGCGGGGATTTAGAGAGACAAGGTGATTGGAGTTGCTCCCGGGACGAGCCCAGGTAAGCCTACAGCAGGACTGTGTATGTTATTCGCTATACTTTAGGCATTATAAAGTAAGGATTGCCCTGAAAAGGTAAGGATCCTAGGGTTTTGGAATTTGCACGTTCAGTCATCAATGGGGCGACGCGGCCTGCAGTTGTTCACCTTCTCACTTGATCACAGAGCCGGAGGACGATATCGGTGCAGGGTGCACGAGGCGCCTTGCTACTCGGTTGGCCGGGAGGCCGGGGCGCGCGGTGGTCGGGACAAGGCTCCACGGGCCGGGCTGGGACTGGGGGGCATGTCCCGCGTTTGTGGTACCGTGGGGCCCGAGGCTTGCCCAGGATCGATTACGATATCTGCGGGAGTGCACTTTTTGGCTCTCATGAGTGTCGTTTAAGATTTGGATGCATCATATTCATGCCCATTGTTTGCATCCCCAATTATTGGATCATTTTGGGATTGGGGTGGAAACTTTGCCGAAAACCGTTGCGTGGCGGGATTTTTCCGCGCAGGTCAGGTATTTGTTGATCGGATATATCGGATTGGCAGGCTGGGAGATCTTGGAGTTCTACTTTCATGTGGACACGGGGTCATGGACATGTTGGATTTGGGTACCGAATTTCTTAGCATGGTTGGTTGTTGACATCAGTCATGTTTGATTACCTGATAGTAGGAGGGGGTTACTACCTCCACGGGATGATATTCGATGAGCCTTTAAGGGAGAAGCATGATGCTTTGCTCGAGCCGTGCCTACGACTCGGGGTGGAGTGGATAGTTGATGGGTTGGCTAGCAAACCTTGCCTAAAGGATGGGGGAACACAAGATTTGGGTATACACCTCGGAGTGGTTTGCCAGACATAGGGGATGCTTCTTTCGGGATGAGCTATCGGGACTACCCTGCTTGGGGATTGTAGACTTTGTTATTGAGTTACACCTTGGTCGTCGCTTTATTTCTATGACTCCATAGGATGATGGCACCGAGTTGAGTTGCAGAACTCAGATTCAACTACTGAGGTGTTGGATAAGGTTTGTGGGCCCGAACCTTGCCTGCGGGGCGCTCGCGGGTTTCAGTGCTGTGAGAAGGAGGGACAGGCTCTTTAGTGTGCGGCCGACTGCTCGACCGGTTGGGCAGGGATTCTGATCGAGAATCGGTATCCATTACGAGGATTGATGATTTATATTTAATCGGCTGAAAGGCGCTCAGTCTGCATCCGAGATAAGACCGCCGCCGCAGGTTGTCATCGTGAGTTGAGGGTTAGGGAAAGCAGGTTTCTCCCTAAGACAACATTTGGGGCCGGGTATGGGCATTTGAGTTCTGGTGGTGCCGCCAGTTGATGAAATCCTCGTAGCATTGTGGATCTCATCATGAATTATTCCAACCCTGCCGGATCGGTTGATTTGTGATCTTTGTGGAATACATCTTGAAGTCTACTCCAGAAATTACGAGGAAGGAGCATGAGGATCATTTATGGATTATTCTTGGGCTTCCCGGACATGAGTTATTATACTTGAGGATTCGATAAGTCACAATTTTGACACTAAGGTGAAATTCTTGGGACAAACAAAGTAGTGAAGCAGTGTGTCAATAGACCACTGAGAAGGTTGAAATTTGTTATGAGTTAGGAGGGGACTTGCTGGGTACTATGAGGTTCATTGAGGATTTCTCCATCAACAAAGACTTATGATGAGATCGACCTGCAGGGAGTCGTTTGAGTGGAATGACCTATGTGAGAAGTTGCAAGGCATTCCATGAGTTGAAAAGTGAGGCTTACTACACCCATTCCGATAGTCCCTAAGACAAAGATAGAGGTACACGGTGTACTATGATGCCTCTAAGGATGGACTGGGATGTGTCTTGATGCAGTCCGAGAGGGTTGTAGCTTATGGTTCCAGACAACTAAAGAATCATGAGCAAAATTACCCTACACATGACTTGGAGTTGGTGACCATCATTTCGCTTTAGCAAAGATTCGTGCCACTATTTATACGGTGAGCACGTGAAGTGTTTTCAAACCACAAGAGTCTGAAGTATTTTCACACACGGACCTCAACATGAGGCAACGCAGATGGATGGAGTATTTGAGTGATTATGACTTCATTCTCAGATTACCATCCCATAAGGAAATGTTATAGCTGATGCACTCCACCAAAAGTCAAGGGACGCATCAAGGTTGTAGCTTCCCAAGAGTGGTGTATACCGAGACCGCGCCTTGACATAGCACCGGGATTAGGCCCGGATACTTAGTGAGTCCCGTGGCTACTGGGCCATCCCTACCGAAAGCAAAGTGATTGAGTCCCAGGGGCAAGACATAAAGATATCATCCATCAGGGACGAGGTACAATCAGATACAGGTGACGAAGGCTGGGCCATCCACACAGATGGTAGTCTTTGGTATAAGGGACGAGTCGTGGTTCCCCGGATGACTGATTTGAGAGAGGAGATCCTCAGGGAGTTCCACTGCTCTTGTTTTGTTGTACATCCAGGTGGCACGAAAATGTACCGTGATCTTCGTCACCACACACGAGCGATGAAGCGACACGCTGAGATTTATTCGACAGCTGTCTCATGTCGGGCAGGGGTAAAGGTTGAGCATCATAAGCCATTAGGACTACTCCAACCATTGGAGGTGCTGAGTGGAAGTGGGAGCACGTCACGAAGGACTTTGTGACCCACTTGCCACGGACACCACGGAGGCATGATGTCAGGTGGGTGACGGGATCGATCACTAAGTCGGCACATTTTCTAATAAGGCGATGACCTTCAAGATCGAGAAATACACTTGGCCAGACATTGTGAGACTGGGTCCGGCTACATGGAGTGCCGCATTCATCATATAGGACAAGGATCCTAGGTTTACCACACACTTTTGGAAGAGTTTCCAAAAGGCCATGGGGACACAGTTGACGATGAGTACTCGCTGCTTCATCCGTTGCATGATGGTTAATCGTGAGAGGACCATATGAATGAGAGGACATGCTACGAGCATGTATCCTAGATCTTAAGGGTAGTTGGGAGGAGCACTTACCCTTAGTGGAATTTTGCCTACAACAACGCTTATCGCGAGTATACGCATGACACCCTATGAGGCTTTATAATAATGAGGCCAGCGATCCCCCGATTATTGACAGAGGGAGAGCGTTCCATCACTGGTCTAAATATGATTAGAGATACCTTTGAGAAGGTGGATTTGATAAGCAAGCGTCTTCTCACGGATCAGATCCGACAGAAGAGCTACGCCGACAGACGACGTCAACCTCTAGAATTTGAGGTGGGTAATCACGTCTTCTTGAAGATGATGCCTAAGAGATGAGTGGTCAAATTTGGCAAGCGAGGAAGCTAGCGCTAAGGTATATTGGGTCCTTCGAGATATTCGAGAGGGTGGGCACAATTGCATATCGGTTAGCGCTACCACCGAGTTTATTAGGTTTCCACGAGGTGTTCCACATCTCCATGCTTCGGAAGTATACTCTAAATCCAGCTCATGTAGTGGATTGGGGAGAGATTACTGTTGATATAGATGGGACCTTCGAGGAGGGACTGATACGTATCATGGATAGCTGAGATCAGGTTTTGCGACGTAAGACCGTGCAGCTAGTGAAAGTGTTGTGGCAACATCGAGGAGTAGAGGAGGCAACTTGGGAACGCGAGAACACGATACGGGCCACCTATCCTTTCCTATTTGAGGATGAAGGTGCATTGTTTAATATTGAAAATCTAATATTGGAACTAATGACTATAGCATATGCATGTGGTCAGATAAAAGTTAGTATGTGTGAATTTCGGGGACAAAATTGCTAAGGGGGAAGAATGTAAAACCCGGGAAAAATTCAATTTTTTTGAAAAATGGTAAAACGATAATTTCGGTTGAAAACCGAATTTTTTTAGATCTTGGATGACGAAACGGACTTCACCATTGAATTCGTCTCGTGAAATCTAGTTACCCTATAGAATTTCGTCGAATTTCAAGACAGTCGGAATTTCACATTTTTCGAGGCACTAGGTGTCGGGTCATGGCATGATCATGTAAATGCCACATGGCACCTTAGGGGAGTGACACATGGCATGATATCCATGTGGTGTAGCAAACTTGGATAAATTACTCACATTGAGCCATGTGTCAAATGAGGAATGGAAAAAAAATCATGAAAATAAGGAAAATGGAGAGAATGACATGTGTCAAGGAGGGAAAGTGGGGAGGAAGTTTCCCCACTTGACCAATTCATTTGATGAGGATCAAATAGAAAGAAAAGAGAATATGAAGGAAAAGAGAAAATGAAAGAAACGAAAAAATGAGAGAAATAAGAGAAAAAGGAAAATGAAAAGGAAATGATGAGAGAGCAAAAAAAAAGGAGTTCGGGTGGATAAGAAGAAAAGGAAGAAAGGGAAGAAAATAAAGAAGGAGGAAGGGGGAGAGAACGAGTAGAAGAGAGAGAGAAAGGGGAAAAGGGGTTTCCGCTTCTCTCTAAGATCTACGGAAATCGGGTGGTCGATTTTCTTCGGAGCGAGAAGTAAAGTCGATCCACGCAACGAGGGCTACGCGTGGATACAAAAATCTTGGAGTTTCGTCAAACTCCAAAAGGTAGGGAATTTTCCTACTTGGGTTATTTCTAGCCCAAAGGTCATTTAAGGGCTTGAGGTTTTTTTAGGTCGGTGAGAAGTCAGACTTCACCCAAAACTGGGATCGAGCGTAGGGATTTTAGACTATTTTTGGACTAAATTCTCGGATCATTGATAGTCTTGATCGACTTTTTCTGTCTATCTCTGATTAATCCGAGTATAATTTTCAAGACTGTTTTCGGATAGTTTGGAACATAATTGTTTGACCAAGTTTCGACAAATCACGACTTACTGGGACTGCTTTCTAAAGTCCTCGAATGAATTTTTCGACTATTTCTGAAGTCCGGTGCTGAATTTTCTGTGACTATTTTCAAACAAATCAACAAGATTTTTGGGACTATTTTTGGGCAGTCCGGTACTGATTTTCGGACTCTATGTGTTGTTTTTTTTTATGTGTTATTGCAAAAAATTTGAATAACATGTTAGGTGTGTGAAAATCATGTTAATGCATGCTTATGGATGTAGTAACATGAAATTTATGATGGATGTAAATTATATGTAGAAAATATAATTATCCATGTGTTGAATATGTTGCATGTAGTTCTCATTTTGCATGTAACATGTTATAGTATGCAATTGTATCATTGCATTTCATATGTACAGGACATCGCTGGCCAAGTCGTATGTGTGTGCATTGTATTGTTATTCACCATTCTGGTGAATGTGTAGTGAGATCGAAATGGGACAACGCCCAAATCAGACTACTGCATATAAAATAATAATAAGGTTCGTGTGTCCGGTGAATCAAGATGGGAGTAGGATCCCCTGCAGAAAGACTCCTAAATTCTATTCTTGGTTAAACATATGGATCCAACGATGAAAGTTCGGTGTGGAGTGTTTAAGGCGTATGGAGTCACCATGGTGAGACTCCGAAATTCAAGTACCCATAAAAACCTGGTGAGGTTTCGATAAATTAAAATAAATATCGGAGGTTTTCCAATGCAAGAAAGTTTGTCAGCGAAACACCAAATGACTCCGGTTTTCACACTTCAAGGCCACGGTAAGTGAGCTCAGAAGACTCTAGTTTACGGGTACAGGAGTCTCATCTCATGCATGACATGAAGTATTCCATATAGGATTGCATTTTCTCGTATGGAATGTGGTTTCACGATGTATGCATCAGATACATTTAGGGTGGGAAGTAGCCCTTTGTGGAGAATTTTTCTAATTGCACATTGCTCACCTCGTCGTGGGACTCCCTTCTTCAAGTATTGGCTGTGGAGTGTATGCTGTGAGACGGCACTGATCGAGCCATGATTGCGAAGGAGGCCGACACGCGCCTCGAGTAACAATTCTTGTAAAGTGTTTTGTATAAAATGAGATTTTTATAAAATTCCTTCGACTATCAGAGCAAAAGAGCTCCGGGTGATAATTATGGTAAGAAGGGCTATGATCGGACCTCAATGGATCAGAATATTCATTTTCTTTTCATATTTTAGATTTAAATATGAATGAACGGGTCCCGGTGAAGGAACGTATGGAAGTTGTGCCAAGTAACTCAATGTCCATGGGTAGTTAGTACCGGTCCGGTACTAAACTTAGGTGCAAGACGTCCTAAGACAGAAATTCCACAGGTAGACGGGTTGCCAACATGACCCCCAGAAATTGGGGCGTCACAAGAAGAATACCTTATTCTCGCTAGAAGATCCGTGTTCCGTAGTGTCGTGTGTGCGTCAAACCATCCTTGTCAAACTGAAAGGCACAGCAGATCGCTCCACCCTCTGCGGATATCCACACGAACGAGCCTTCTTCAGAAACCGAGAGAAGCGAGTGTGCTAGCACCGGGTTAAGTCTCATGAAAACCCTTAGCCGCCTCTCTCAATTGTGAAAAACGAATGAATCAATCCGCATAGGGATCCCTTGGGTTTAAATACCAATTTTAAGCCCAAGGGTTGGTTTCCATCCCATTCTATGTGTGACTGCAGAGTCCATTATTATCAGTGGCCTGTGCCTACTTCGAGCCCACTGATCATAAGCGGCCTCTAGCAAGGCATTATGACCACCCAAATTATGTGGATGTCAATAGCCTGACATAACCTTAACTTATACTAAATGCTTGTAGTCCCTTTGTCTCACGATATCCTAATTGAACACAAGTCATGGACTATGTCTCCATTATAAAGTTCAATCATGCAATTTTCTCGACCTCCATGTAAACTGATAATAAAAATGACATTAATAACCCTTATTAATTCATTTGAGCATGCCCATGCAATTTCCAATCTCACATGTCGAGGGGCCCACAGATATCTCTCTAAAATGAGGGACAAATCCCTTTCATCCACTCACGTCCCTCTATATGATTTATTCTATGTCCGACTACAGTATGTATTACCACCCTATTACAGATGATGTTAAACTGTGTCAAAACATAAAGTTCCTCATATAGGGACCTATGGTGTTAGGCCTAAGACAAAAAAGCAAGACATTATTAAGGATGGTAAGACTGGTGGATTTATAATCCATGTAGTATTCTCATGATGGGTCGATCCAGTATAATGTTCACCAACACATACTTATGAGCTGACTTAATATCATATATGCATGATTAGTAGAACATGATCATCAGTCAAACTCCATACTAGTCGTAATTCACTATTGCTCCACCAATAATGAACGACCAAGGACAATTTAGAATAGCATTCCATCTGAAGTCCAGGGGGTTTTACTATCAAGTCACACACTTGATGACCATAAGTGGAATCAACTATTCATGGAGTAAATCACCAAATTACAAAAATGTAAGATGATAATGAAAATGTCTTTTTATTATTGAAATATGAAAGTAATAACAATTACACTATTTCCCTAGGGCACATCACTAACAATATCACCTTCCATTTGTTTTGTATCTCTAAACTCTACTATGTTTATCAATCTTTCATTATTATATTTATCTTAAATATGATTTTGTTGGATTACTTGGTTGCAATGAGAAGTGCAGATCCATAGGTTGATTGCTTGAAGTTGATTCTTGGTTTATATATATTCTATGATGATTTTGTGAATCCATGCTTGTGTGGATGTTAGTTGTAGTTCTTAGAATTATTATGGTTTTAACTAATTAATCCATACTGAGAGTTGGGTCTTCGATCCCCACACTAGGGCATCCCTGGTGATGCTTGGATTACGCTCTAAAATTTGGTCCCGAGTCTCTTAAGGTATGAATATTTATTTAATTGAAATACTAATTAACCTAATCAAAAAAGTCTAGGGAATTAGGAATGCCTAGTAATAGATGAATTTCATTAAGAGTAGCACCATCTCAGCATTATGTGAGGATCGTATGGACCAAGAGGTAATCGATCCGAGCGTAGTCCAGGTAGTCCTATTGTATGGACCAAGAGGTGACCAATAGGATTCCCAAGGAAAGCACTGCCTTATAAAAGTATCATACTTAATGACTTAGATGGACCGAAAGGAGAATAAGGAATTAGTGTGAGAAATTGAGGAGAGACACGAAAGTGTAAACCTCATGTCGGATTCCTTGACATGCACAAGTGTACATTCACTTAATCAATGCTTAATGAATATAAACCATATATGCATTAATGGAGACAATCAACCCTAGCATCTTTCCTTGAGTTACATCCCCGATGTTACTTCATTCCTTATGAGTGGACATTAATTATAACCTACTTTGTTTTCTTTTATTTTGTTTTTATTACTTTTTTCCACCTACCCTTTAGTCACTCAAATAGTGAACGACTTCAGTAGCTAGGGTACTCAATTCTCACTAAAACCCACCATTCCCTATGGGATTGATATCTGGACTTGTTAGTCCATTGTATTACTTGTGCAACCCCTACGCTTGCAAGAAATTGTTATCGAAGTTTTGCGGTTATCGCCAGACTTAACACTTTGGTAGCTACGCTAATTACCTAACAAGTTTGGTGCTTGCCGGGACTTAAATAAAAGTCTTTGCAGCTACGCCCACCATTACTTAACAAGTTTTCGCACCGCCGCTAAAATAAGGTACGATTCCGTTTGGATTGGAGATAATAAAAAAAGAAGTTTGCTAATTTGAGTAAAAAAAAAATTATTTTCTTATTTTCTTTTATTTCTAATTTGTATTTAGTATACTTTATTATTATTATTATCTACATTTTTGTTTGAATATACAATAATACACCACTGATAAAAATCATTATAAATTTGAGAAAAGATTGATGCTTTCTTCACAAACTCATCAATAATAAATGGAATGAGTTTATCTTTTCAACTGTCGAGCTGTCATTTAAACCTAATATATTCAAAATAAGATAATAATCATCTATTTGATAATATAAGTACATTTCTATAAATAAAATTTTTCAAAGCCAAGATAGCTCTGCTGGGCATAACTGGTTAACAAACTCACTAACTCTATGATTTAAGAGCTATATTATGCCTTATTGAATGATATAAAAAGGACCATGACGCATGGGAAGCCAAAATGAAAGATCAAGTCACTAATGAAGAAGCTCTTGTGACAAATGTAGAAAATCCAATTGGGCAACAAGCCCATGCATTAGAGGAACAATATTCAAGACCACTCCCAAGAGACATAAAGGATGAGGACAAAAGAGAATGTGACTTTGAGCCTTTGAGTTTTAAGGAGGAAATCCAAGAACCAACATTTAGTTGAGGAGAAAAAGAATGAACTTGCTAATGAGAAAAGGCAATTAGTGGAAAGAGGCAAGTTGAAGAGCACCACCCACTAACCATAATTGAAAATGTTTTGGTTGGGATTGACAAGTTTAATTTCCCCATATACTTTGTGACTTTGGGCATGGAAGAAGACCAACAAGTGTCATCTATAGGAACACCCTCCAATGCCACAAGTCAAACATGGATTGATGTAGAACATGGGGAGATGACCTTACTTGTTGGTAAGGAAAAAGTGAAGTTCAACCTCTACCAAAGCATACAACTTACGAATGAAGAAAAGATGACGTGCATGCGGGTAGAGAGCTCATTTCTACATTTTGAGGAGCAAGCACCTAAGATCCTTCAAGAGGACACTCTTGAAGGTATAAATTTGAGGCCAACTCTTTCCCCACCAAAGAGTTGGCATTTGAGCATACATCGTCTATTCCAGAGGTGGAGGAAGTCATCCTCACAAGCGATGAGGATGAAGAGGGAGTATTGGCCGCAATGGATGAAGGGCCAAAGTGAAGATCTCGGACTTCCCCAATGAGTCTAGTTGGACTCTAAAAACGGAGCAGCTCTTGGGAAGAACCTCAAGAAAAAATAAGGATTTTTATCCATTTAGTACTTTGCTGTTTGTTTTTAGTTATTTTTAGTATGTGTTGCATGTTGATTTTATTTTTAAGTGTTTATTTGATTTTTTTTCTTTTCAGAACATTGAAGCTGATTCTTAGTAAGGGAGTTTCGTCAAGATTCGCCACACGCAGCTTCAATGACTCCAACCTTGGATCATGGCGATCATTCATTCTACCTTTTCATTTTTAATACATTGAGTGACAATGTATAGCTTGTTTGGGGTTGAGTAAATTTCCTCAACTTTAAATTTTCCCAAATGTACTTTCAATTATCCTACCTTTAGTGTTTTCTTTTAGTTGTTGTATATGTTTTTAGTTTTTAGGTTAATTTTTTTCATTTTTAGGTTGTTTTTGTTTTAGTTGAGCTTGTTTTGAGATAATTGTGATGTCTATGATGAAGTCAGTCGATTGAAACTTTTCTTTTCACATGAATAAAATGAGAGATATTCAACTTAAAGAACAATGGTTTGACCTTTGTAGTTAATAATGTAGATTCAAAGTTCTTATCATTTTTGAGCATAAGTCATTTGGCCTTTGACAATTTCTGGTTTAGTGAAGAATTAGGAGATCATTTCATATTTTGATCTCTAAAGACTCTAGAACTTGTTCAATTATCACTCAAGGAGAAATCTCAGGCAACAAGACAATTAGGAAATGATATAGGCTATCCTTGGATCGATTGAGCCTTTCTTGCTAACCCTTTTGTTCATATCTCCATAGTCACCCAATTTAAGCCATATTAAACATTTTATTTTAAGAAAAGCCAAGAATGAACCCCTTGTCCCTTTTTGTTGAAGACCCTTCAGTCAAAAACCTATGTTTATCCTAACATGTGAGGGTCAAAGTGATATCTTGTGGATACATGTAGTGTGAATTTGGAAGTTGGTTGAAGATGATGGGCTTTAATTATGCACAAAGGAGTTTTTGGGGTGGAAAAAGAAAGAAAAAAGAAAGAAAAAAGTAGAAAAATAGAAAAAGAAAGAATAAAGCAAGGAGGAGTAAGTTTAGCCTTGTAGCTTTCCTACCTTGAGCAAGTAAGTGTTAAGGATGTGCCCTAGGACAATAGTGTAATTTTTATTACTTTCATATTTCAATAATAAAGAAGAATTTTCATTATCATCTTACATTTTTATAATTTGGTGATTTACTCCATGAATAGTTGATTCCACTTATGGTCATCAAGTGTGTGACTTGATAGTAGAACCCTGGACTTCAAATGGAATGCTATTCTAAATTGTCCCTAGTCTTTCATTATTGTTGAGCAAAGAGGAATTAAGACTAGTATGGGAGTTTGACTGATGATCATGTTTTACTGATCATGAACATATGATATTAAGTCAGCTCATAAGTATGTAATGTGAACATTGTACTGATCGACCCACCATGAGAATATGGGATTATAAATCACAAGTACTTCTCATCATAATAATGTCTTCTTTTGTCCTTCTAATCTAACACTACCATAGGTCCTTGCATGAGGAGCTAGCAGTATTTTGACACACCCAACATCATCTAGTTAGGGTGGTAATACAAACTGTAGTTGAACATAGAATAAATCATAGAGGGATGTGAGGGATGAAAGGGATTTGTCCTCATTTTAGAGAGATACGGCCCTCGACATGTGAGACTAGAAATTACTGGCATGCTCAAATGAATTAATAAGGGCATACGTCATTTGTATCACTAGTATGAATGGCAAAATCAGATGATTGAATCCTACAGAGACATAGTCCATGACTTATGTTCAATTATATACTGGAGATAAAAGGACTATGACATTTATTATGGATTAGGTTATGTTTCAAGAATACATCCACATAATTTAGGTGGTCATAATAAGTTCCTGCTGAGGCTAATTTTATGATCCGTGGGCTCGAACGGGCTTTTGAGTCCACTAATAACATTATGTGTGACCTACTGTGGTCAAATACATAATGGGTTTGAACCAACCTTCAAACAAAACGTATTTAAACCCAAGGGATCCCTATGCGGATTGATTCATTCGTTTTTCACAATTGAGAGAGGCGGTTATGGGTTTTCGTGAGACTCAACCCGGTGCTAGCACACTCATTTCTCTCGGTTTCCGAAGAAGGCTCGTCCGTGTGGATAACCGTATAGGGTGGAGAGATCTGCTGTGCCTTTCAATTCGACAAGGAGGGTTTGACGCACATACTATGTTGTGGAACAAGGATCTTCCAGCTAGAATATGGTATTCTTCTATCCCTGAATCATTTGATCGAATCACATGGATCCTTAGTCGGGTTAGAAAAAGGCGAAATTTTTAATTTTTCCGCTGTGTATGTATGCTTAATCGCCAGTACGAATGGAGGATCCGAACCAAAGTCCGGGGCGCGATACTATCTATACTATATACTGGGACTCTCATTGACCTGTTCTTCTCGTAGTCAGACTGCACTGCAGTATACAACAATTTCGTATTAGCAAAAAATCATTTACATATATAAAAAAACTACCACCGGAGTGGTGTCCATCACAATCTATACACATATACTGAGTCCCATTTACTTATACAATTGTACGTTCATATCCTATCTATCATATACTTTGTGCTTTCGTATCTTTTCATTACTTTTCTTGTGTTCATATACTTATTTTCATATCAATTTATACTCGCACTTTGCCTCAAAATCGCATATTTTCATCGCATAGCAAGGCTTATGCTTCTCTATATCATATCATATCATACTTTTTCATATACATTTCTTGTGTATACTTTTCCTTTTCTTTATATTCATGTCTGCAAATACCTTAGAAGCTGATTCAGGAAATAACTAGGTGTACCTGAAGGTACTATCACCGCATTTGAGATGCTGATCTCGTCTATTTTGGTGACCCGTGGGCCACCGTGATCCAACGATCTATGCCACGACTCCAAATGGGCCTCGACCGTTTCATGTATCCGTCGCAAAGAATCGTATCTTCCTATAGGCATGCCTATCTATCCCTCTCTACTCGTGCCCTAAGCAAGATACAATCATTTACATTTTTCTCGTATATCCTCATAAGCATGAATAACTATTGTTACTGCAATTGCTTATGCAATATATACCGTCATTACTTTACTCGCATTCGCTTCTCATATCCGTAGCTTTCATATTACTGCTCTCATATATCTCTATAATACATATATTCATATCTTTTTCTCATTTAGTTTTGTCTATCATATATCATGAATGCATCTATGCACTCTTGTATTCATATATTCATATATCATTATCTATTCATATCCTTCATACGTCTCTCTATCATGATTTAGCCATTCTCATTTCTCTTCATATTCCTATCATGTATGCTTCTTACTCATCTCATATTCTCATATGTACTCTATCATTCGTGTACAGTACTCATTCCTGCTTTCTTATCTTTTACTTCTATCTCTCTACTGTTTCCAATGCGTTTTTTCTAACAATATCTTCTTCAACATTTATGCATTTCTATCATGTGTTCCTAGCATGTTCCATCTTATTCATTTCAGTATGTCTATCATATATTCCTATCATATAATCTACGTGTAACATCTTATATCTTGTTAACTTATACCTTCATGTACTTATCAGACTAGTGTATCTTATGACATATACCTATCATATCTTTTGACATATACTTATCATATCTTATGACATATCCCTATACATTTCTATACTCAAGGTTAGTTTCCATACCTTTTTTATCTTGGCCTCTCTTCTTCTCCTCTTCCTCTTCTTCTTCTTCCTTCCTCTCCCCTTCTCTTCTCTCCCTCTCTACGGTTCTCTCTCTTTGGAGACCCAAAAATATAAGATATTTTGATCCTCCCCTTAAGGCCATGCTCGCCAAGACAAAACCCATTTAGCTTTTAACTTTCTCATTTTTGCATCCGTCCCCCCATTTCTCTCTCATTTGCACCATAACTTATTCCTAAATTTAGTTTGGCGTATTATCTTTGGCTTACATTTTGGGTCCTCAAGGATAAATTACCACTTTACTCCTTCTCTCATATTAGAATTCTGATTTATCGCTTTTATTTTCCTAAAATTCCTATTTAACTCCTTAATATACCCTAAACAAGTCCAGAACCGCTTAGGCATTTTTCTAAGTGTTACAAGGAACCCAACAAGAAGTTCTGGGGGTGTTCTACACCCAGCACCCAAGGCCAACTGGTCTGGAAGTTACTAACCTAAAGCTCACGGGTAGAAAGTTTAATGAGTTTGAAATATTACACTACTCCATGCCTTAAATTTGAAAAATAAAGTCTCTCGTGTTCTAAAGGAGGATTATGGAAAATCAAAACAAGCTCAGGAGAATCTATGTGGTGAAAAGATACAAAAAGAGTTAAGTTTGGGGGAGAGCTAGAGAGCTAAATGCAAAGAATGTGAGATACCAAAGGATGAGCAGTTGAGGGAAGAAAAGAAGGAAAAATGTGTATGTTTTGGGTAAATTAAAGCTTAAATGACCTATTCAACTACCTTTATCTAAGCCATACACTACTAGCTTTTGAAGACCTAATTAATCCTAAGAGTTGTGTATAGCCTACATTAGTAGAGAGTGATATGCCCAACAAGCCTATGGAGTCTTACACACTCAAGTGAGAGATCCCCATTCCACTCAAACTCATCTAATTCCATCCAAACTGCAATTGACTAAAGAGGGGTATCACAGGTACATTGCACACACTTTCGAGTGGAACTTTGCTTGATTTGTTCCAACCTAAGGTCAATCTATTATTTTTTTTAAAAAAAAAGGCTATCTCAAAGTTTTCTTTGTGTTGTATGAAGGTTAAATCCTTAAGGCAAATTTCATTCATTATCTCAATGCTCAACATTCGTTAGTTTTGGGTGTATGAAATGTTATTTCTTTGCTTCGAGGACAAGCAAATATTATTTCAGATTTGATAGTGTGAATCTTCGTTAGCATTCAGAGGTATGATTTTCTATGTATTTATGTAACTAAAACACAGAATTCACACCTAATTCATCAATAGTACACTCAACTTCATTCATTAATGTCATGTGCATCAAAGGAGAAAACAAGCAAAGAAAGGGTCGAAAAGAAGAGAAAGGTAAGTCAGGCTTACACTACTTATGTGAACCTCCTTTGCTGAGGCAAAGGAAGGACACAAGGAAGACTACTCTCGGGTTCGCCTAGGTGAACCTAACCTTCATAGAGGCAAATGGATTTGCCTAGGTGAAGCTTGCCTTCGCTAAGGTGAATGACTAGTATGCAAGAAGAAAGATACATGTTCTTCACTAAGGCAAAGTAATGGCCCACAGTGAAGTAATCTTCGCTTAGGGCTAAACGCCACAGAATAGTAAACGTAGCATTTTTATCCCATTTTGAGCCCATTTTCCACTTCCTTGAAATATATGTATTTGAGACATTATAAGGTGGTTTCAGTTTTTGGAGAAGGAACACCCTCTTTGGGTTTCTCCTCTCTTCTTCTTAAACCGTTTAGGGTTTGTGATTTTGTTTATTTCTTCTTTGGATTTGGAGCTAATATTGAAGATCTAGCTCATTAGAGGACCTCTTGCAGATGTGGTGTAGAGTTGGAGACGAATTTCACCTTCCATTTGTTTTATATCTCTAAACTCTACTCTTTTTATTAATCTTTCATTATTATATTTATCTTAAATATGATTTTGTTGGATTACTTGGTTGCAATGAGTAGGTAAACATCCTCTAGGGTTGATTGCTTGAAGTTGATGCTTGGTTTATATATATTCTATGATGATTTTGTGAATCCATTCTTGTGAGGATGTTAGTTGGTGTAGTTCTTAGGATTATTATGGTTTTAACTAATTAATCCATATTAAGAGTTGGGTCTTCGATCCCCACACTAGGGCATCCTTGGTGACGTTTGGATTACTCCCTAAAATCTTGTCTCGGGTCTCTTAAGGTATGAATTAATTAATTGAAATACTAATTAACCTAATCAAAGAATTTTAAGGAATTAGGAATGCTTAGTACTAGATGGATTTCATTAGGAGTAGCACCAACTCAACATTATGTGAGGATCGTATGGACCGAGAGGTGATCGATCCATGTCGAGTAGTCCTACCAGAGTGACCGAGAGGTGAGCAATAGGATTCCAAGGAAAGCACCAAGCCTTTATAAAAGCATCAGCACCCACGACCTAGAGGGTAGAAATAGAATAAGGAACATGTGAGAAATTGAGGGGAGACACGAAAGTGTAAACCTCATGTTGGATTCCTTTGACATGCATAAGTGTACGTTCACTTAATTAATGCTTAGTGAATATAAACCTTATATGCATCAATGGAGACAATCAACCCTAGTATCTTTCCTTGAGTTACATCCCCGATATGACTCAATTCCTTGTGAGTGGACATTGATTATACCCTACTTTGTTTTCTTTTGTTTTGTCTTTAGTTTAGTTTAGATTAGAAAACATTCTCCTCTCACCCTCTATTCGCTCAAATAGTAAACAACTTTAGTAGCCAAGGTACTCAATCCTAACTAAAACCCAACATTCCTTGTGGGATCGATATCTAGACTTGTTAGTCCACTGTATTACTTGTGCGACCTGTGCGCTTGCGAAAAATTGCTATCAAGTTTTTGGTGTTGTTGTCGGGGACTTTACTAAGTCTTTGGTAGTTACGCCAATTACTGAACATGTTTTTGGTGCCGTTGCTAGGGACTTAGCAGAGTCTTTGGTAGCTACGCCAATTACTTAACAAGTTTTTAGCGCCGTTGTCGGGGACTTAGCAGAGTCTTTGGTAGCTAAGCCAATTACTTAACAGAATGCTAGTAGATATCTTGGTCTTTATGAACATCATAAAGAGGATTAGACCTCTCCCATTTTTCATAAAGATCGATAAATTTCTATAAGATCGTTTCTAGAATTCGATTCTATTCTGTCTTTCCTTATAGCGTAGGGTCAATATCCATCCATCCTAAATGCAAAAGAACTTCTTATCTCCATACCTTATAGCGACAAAATACTAGTTTAGAAACATCACATCAAAAATCAGAAATATTAGCAAAGTTGAAATATTCAGAATGTTAAATATACATGCTTATTAATAATCAAAGATTGAGGTGCAAGGATAAACATGCTATGGTTTTACCAATATAAATCATGTGAATCATAAACCTAGTGACATAAAACTTGCATTGTGGGCTAAAGTCTTACCTCAATTAGATTTTAGCCACTCTATATAAGACTACCAAATTATGCCCATTTTCCTAATCCCCGCGGCACTTAAAATACGATTCATATCTCATTCTAATTAATCATACAAAATATAATAAAAATTCCTATGAGACGAGATTTATAACATTTCATATGATTTAATTACAATCAATGTTATCAAATGTGATCTTAAAACTTAAAATATAATTTTAACCAACTAAGGATGCTGTGGCTATTCCCTAATTAATTTAAATTATATCTATCATTTAACATAAGAAACTATAAACAATTTTAAAGAATAATATTATTATCATGTATATAATTTTTACATGCTAATAACCCAATCAATTCAATAAGGAATATAGTCACTGCATTGCAATAGAAAATTGGTTGTAATTAATATAAAGCATCCACCTAGCTTATGGCATAATGGTGAAGTGCGTGTTAGCTGCAACCAAGGACTAAGGTTCAACTCCTATAGGCATCACACATTTATTAATTTTGCTAACAAGTAAAAACAATACCATTCGAATAGTGGTAGAGCATTACCATTAAGATTACAGGTCCTGCGATCAAATCCTTTAGGCAACCCCTTTTATCAAATCTTGAAGCCAAATATGTTATCCCAACAGGCTTTATTGTGCTCAGATCCAAACAGTCTATAACGCTAATAATCTTGTTAATTAAGAAGGCCTTATCAAAATTGGCCCATGATGGGCTCAAAATTAGCCATAAACGTGAAGCCATATTAAAAAGTGACACACCCCCACCCCGTTTAAAAGAATGTGTCGCAAACTCATAGAAACTCCACCATACTTCCAAATCACTAGAGAATCCTATTGCCAAGCCATGTTGTTTGTCGGAAACTGTGATAAAAATTTTCTTTTCTAAACTTGTGATTTTATAAAATTTGTAGCATAATGAAGCTTTATATAGGGATATGTCTCAAATATGTAAATACACTTACACTTTAAAATATGACAACCAACAATACTTTCTAAGAGCCTCAAGCTCATCACATTTTATAAAACAAAACTAGTGTACATACATATAATTTAAAAACTGAGGACCTCTATATAACCCAACGTCTATGCATTCGTATCGAAGATAATTTTTTAAAAGAGAGAGGGCCAAGGTGAGCCTAAAGAGATCGTATGATATGCTTATAAAATGCTTGCTTTTCCTGAAAATGTCTCAAAGTTGTAAAAACGATATTTTACAAAACACTTTTAGAAAACCTTGTTTGCTTTGCTATAAAAGTTTCTAAAACTTTTCGTAAAAATGCTTGCTTGCTTATTAGTGGTAGATTTTAAGCTGTATGTAAAATGCTTATAAATATAATGATTAACCACTGTGAGATCTTTTCTAATTGTCAGGTTCTAGTAAACACGGAAACCCGTGGTCTTCTATCAGGCCTAAGGGAAGACCTCGCGGTCCACATCACTCTTTCCAGAAATATATAATGCCCATCACCATAACAAGCTAGCCGCTTAACCCTATATACTCCAAAGATGCGCTACTCGCCCTCCCTCTAATATGCCATAATGCATGAGCTAGGTTTGCCGACCAGGCAAATATAAAAGGAAATACAACCATGTCTTAACTTCCCCGTGCACGTACGGAATACCTTTGACTGGTAATGCTTGCTTAAGACTAGGGATTTATTAATGTCTAACTTATAAAACTATAAGTTTGCTTGCTTGCTTGCTTAATAAAGCATATTGCTTGCTTTATTAAAAATGGTTTAACAAATCAAAACCATAAGCTTTAAAATATGGTTTAACAAATCAAAACCATAAGTTGCTTGCTTTATAAAATATTGTTTAACAAATTAAAACCATAAGCTTTAAAATATGGTTTAACAAATCAAAACCATAAACTTTAAAATATGGTTTAACAATTAAAACCATAACATATAAATTGTAAAACGATTTATAAAATAATACACTAGCATTGAAAAATAAAGTTTAGAACACTCACCTTTCCTAAATATAGAAATAATTGAGCACGACTTCAATTTCTCCGCCTCCGCTTTACTCCTATACATTCATCAGATACATCACACGCGTCATCACACCAAGCAACTTGTACACTTGGTGCTACACTAAATTTCACACACATGTGGGCCCCAAATGCCATTCACACAAAGATATACTAGATTCTGCACTCGCGGCTTTTCGTAGTCCAAGAACACCGACCGTAGTTCGATGAAAAAAGCTATGGTCAGCCCAAAGTTCGAGGCTTCACGTGAATAATGACATGGCGCTGGAACTCAGAATGCTTCTTCCGGTTCTCTAACATCCAAAATGTACTTCTAAGGTTCAAGCAAGACCAAAACGACTCTTAGGTGGAAACCCAAAAACATCAATCCTAGAATCAAAACCAAACCTCAACACAGTCCGGGACTGCCCGAAAATAGTTCTAAAAATCCTGTCTGAACTATCCCAAAACAGTCCCGAAAATTCAACCCGGATTGTTCGAAAATAGTTCCAAAAATTCAACCCAACTGTCCAAAATAGTCCTGTAATTTAAATTTTACACTAATAAAATTTTAACGAAACACGCTGTATAGCCTTTAAGCAACTTCAAGTTTATTAATATTAGTTTATGGTTTAACAATTAAAACCATAAATATTGCCAAATCGTGAAACAATTTAATAAAACAATACACTAGCATTGAAAAAGAAAGTTATAAATAACACTCACATTTCCGTTTATAATAAGACTGAGTACGACTTCACAAATTTTCCACTCACTTTTGACTTTATACATTCAATGTATTGCATCACGCCATCACAACTAGCAATTTCAGATACCAAAGCAGCAATTAAATTTTTCTAAACAGTAACTCAAACAACACCACAGCATATGACGCAATCTATATCTAAGGGTTTTCAGAGCTCAAGAACACCCGAATCGAGTTCTGATGAAAAAGTTTGTGGTCGTTCAAAGTCGAGGCTTCACGGAATGGACACATGCGGAACCCGTAAAATGTGTTTCTCCGGTTCTCTAAACGCCATCCAAACAATTTGGCTACTTAACCAAGACCAAACGACTCTTGTGATAAACAAACCCTAAAGATCAACTGAATCAAACTAAATCTCACAACACACCCTGACCGCTGGAAAATAGTTTGTAACTGCTCGACTATCCTAATAGTCCTAAAATTCAACCCGATCATTCTAAATAGTTCCAAAATTCCAACCTAAACTGCCCAAAACAATTCTAAAATCTCTCAAAATTTCTACACTCAATCCAAAAATTTCGACTGAAATTTACTATTCCTCACATCCTTTAAGCAACCCGCCATTAAACGACTTCCTACACAACACAAGTAGGAATATTCTAAACGCTTAATTTAGTGTCCACGCTTAGCTCTCAAATGCGTGATCCACTTTATTTTTCTCCTAATTTAAAACCTACACAAACCTACTGATCTGAGATAAGCAAGAAAAGAAAAAATGCAACTTCTCCCTAAAAATGCCTTTCCTTTTAGCTTGCTTTTATCCTTTTTTTTAAGTATTATTATTATTATTTGGATACACACTCATATTATCCATTCAGTCCGTTTCATCTCAAACAATTTATTTATTTTCGCTTTACTTATTTAAATGAACTTAACTGCTTCATTTTCGACTTCTACTTTCGAAAATCTCGCCCCTAAAGTCATCAATTTAATTTATCATCAAGAAAACGCAAAAGATTCGACTATCCTACAATTTGATCTAAACTCTTTTGGGTCACTTAGATCATGAGACGAATTTAACGGCGCAATCCGTATAATTTTTTTTTTTCGGGTTTTATAATGCCACAATTCTTTGAAAACTTTACAATTTCATCCTTAAAAAAAAACATTCAAAAATACTACTATGACACTCAATAATTAAGGAAGCTCTTAGTGCACATATGCGACTTTACGGTTTCACGACCGTACACCCTGTGATCTGGCCAGAGTAATAGGGCCCAAATGTGGGTCTCACATAATTATCTTTCTCTTCACTCCTTCTGTCACCTAACTAATTGGATTTTAAAATGTCTCTTTTTTCATTATTATTTTTTATATTTTAAACTTGTTAAATAAACACTCAAAAGATTTCATTTTTTTTAGGCATCATAAAGAGAAAGAGTAAGAAGTAGGTTGCATTCTGCATCTCATGTAGACTCTCACATTAAGTGTCCCCATCCAATAAAACAAGATTTAAATGGCCAACGCTTCCTATTTGAGAAACATAAACTCATAATCTATTCTTTTGTTATCATTATTACCATATACCTTGAAACATTTATTACCAGTAAAAATTTGGGGACAAGGTTGGTTTGAACATACTTCTTCATCTTTTTAAACCTTGGTGCTAAGGTTTAGAAAACCATTTTTTTTAATCAACAAGTGCAGAGG
This sequence comes from Tetrastigma voinierianum, assembly GCA_016808115.1. Taxonomy (NCBI): domain Eukaryota; kingdom Viridiplantae; phylum Streptophyta; class Magnoliopsida; order Vitales; family Vitaceae; genus Tetrastigma; species Tetrastigma voinierianum. Next base: position 49,801 of record JAEQBH010006737.1, on the reverse strand, counting down.
TTATACTGTGCCAAATGTAAAAATCAACAACTAAACAGTATGATCATAACAAAACAAATTAGAATACAATCAGATCATATGTGGAAGCGATATGTCAAAACTTACCTCTAGCCATTCAAAATGAAAATTGAAACACTAGAAAAATCTGCTAAAACTAAATATAGATTTAAACCAGAAACCTCAAAATAAAATGATTACTTCTATTATCAAACTCTTCTAATAAAAAATGTCTACACAAATTTCAATAAATAGTTGAATAGGCTTAGGGACCCAAAAATGTGCCTCATAGATTTCTTATATCACTACAAGAAAACATAAAACATGATCAAAGTTTAGGATGAATTGTAATTTCATCTCTAAAAGTAGCTTTTAATGGCTAAATTTAACTTTGGTCACTTTATTATTAATTTTTAGAAAACTTTTGTTGACAACTCTGAAAACTCATCACTAAAAGATAGAAAACTTTGGCCTTTTTCTCCCACAAACACTTTTGCACAAAAAACATATATTCGCTTTACATGAAAATATTTAGACTAAATATAATTTTTAGTAACGAAAATAATTTCCTTACTAAAAGTTAGATATTTTTATGTATATTTATTTCTTACAAATTATTTTACTGAATAAATATATTACTTCAAAAAATGAAAATTTGTTGTCAATAGATAATATAATTAATTTTAATATTAATAAATAATAATGAAAATGATCCCGTACTATAAAATAATATAATATACGCTTTTAATTTCTTTCTATATATATATATATATATATATATATATATATATATATATATATATATATATATATATATATATATATTTTATTTAGTTATTTATGTGAATAATTAAAACGGTATAAAATTGAAGACTACAAGATATATTTATGTAAATGAAATGTTTGAATTTGTAATTTTCTTTAAGTGAATAATAAAAGATGATTATTTTCACAATTATTTTTTATAATATGATGTAAAAATATATAGTAATAAAATAGAATATGGTTTATTGTCCAAACATAAGTAATAATAAATTATTTTTATTATATTAGATAAAAGTTATCTATGAAAGTAAATTATATTATGATAGTTATCATAAAAAAGATTTATATTATAGCATGCAATCATTTAGTATAAACCAACTAAATATATGTTTTTAAAATATTAAATAGAATTTAAATAATTATTCATATATATTTGTGAATAAATAATATCACCTATTTTATTTTGACAAAATTTTGAATAATACTTATAGATAAAAGCTATCTTAAATACATGATTGCAAGTTAAATATCATTGTGGGATAATGTAACATTTTTTTATGAAATACTAATACAAATTATATCCTTACACACCATTTAGAGTAAATTTGTGTTGATATTTGATTACCAATTTAACCAATAGGAAATTTTAATTCTTTGGCATATCAAACACAACTTATATATAAAGATATCTTTATTATTCATGAATATATATGGCTCTAAGTTAAATGATTATATCACTTAAATATATTGTACAGTATGTTTAACTCCAATAATACTTGTATATAAAGATTTATGTTTTTTCAATAATTACTTTTTTTATTTATTATCTTCATTAATAATAATTATATTTTAAAATATTTCCATTATTGAAGAACATAAAATTATAAAGTTAGCTAAGCAAATGTAGTAGTTATTATAGCTATTTACTTCTTTAGTATTTTAAATTACTTGGATAGATTTATAATAAATATTTAATTATATTTAATCTTACTTTTTAAATTTTCAATATTTAATTATAAGATTTGTACATAAAGTATCAAATTAAGTGAATGAATACTTAATATTGTTAATTAATTTCTTTAAAGTGTTTTGCCGAGAAAATAATAAAATCACAACTTATGTCAAAAATAAATATTTTTAATAAAAAGTAATAACCATTATATACATTTATCATTAGAATTTTTTTTAAACTTACAGTTTTCTTAATAAATTTAAATTTTAAATTTCTTATTTGAAATTATAATTTTTTTTACTGAATATTCATTATCTTTAATTATAATCAATTAATTTCTTTTTAAAATAATTATAAGCAAATAATTTAAAGTAATAATGTTATAATTCATAACTATTGTTCTAAGAGTTCTTTGTTTCTCAAGAGACTTTTGAATACATATTTCATTTGTGTTTAATTTTTATTTAAAAATTTTCAATCTCAAAATTTGGACTGATTTTTAATTTTATTATTTTAATACAAAAATTTAATAGTAAAAGTATCCATCACTTTGATTATAATAAATTATTACTTTAATTTTAATAATTTCAATAAGAATTATTATCTTTAACTGCTTGACACATATTTTAAGCATTTAGTTATTAAAGATAAAAGTTATAACTTTTATTCCATAAAAGTAATCATTTTTGTAATTATCTATTTCATTTAGATTTTTTAAATATTTGATAGATTTTGTGATAAATATGCAATTTATCTTTAATAGTATATTTAAATTTTTAAATTTATTTTATATATATAATTTTTAAAAGTGTTTGATAATAAAATGATAAAAAGATTCACAAAAGTAGTAGCTATTTATTCTTCATTGGATAACTTTAATGAAAATGGCATCTATATTTAAAATATATTTTAATTTTATAAATTAAAAACTAACAAATTAGTTAAAAGTATTTAATTGCATCTAATTAATAATTTATTATTTGTACACATACCTGTTCTATTTAATTATTAATCATTGATCTTTCTAAAAGTAATTAGTTAATAATGTTAATTAATAAATTATATCATAAAGAACTAACTCACTATTTTAGATGTAAATTCAATTTGTTTACATTATATTAATATAATATATATATATATATATGAGATATATATAGAGATATATATATATATATATATATATATATATATATATATATATATATATATATATATACAATTATTGAGTAATATTTTAGTTGTTATGACTAATGTAACCAGCTTCAATTATTAAATTATTGACCTTTAAAAGTAATGAAATATGTTAAGAAATAAAATAAATAAATTATAACATAAACTAAGAATAGTAATTCATATTTATACTTCCACAGATATTTGAAATAATAAATTATTTTGACTTAGTTATAACAAATATTAACTCTCTCTAAAACAATTATAAGTTATGTCACAAAAGTAGTAAACTATCATATCCAAGTTTTTTTTGAGCAGATTTGCATCTATATTTCAAATATTAATTGGATTTTGTAAATTAAAAACTAAATAAATTAAGTAGTGTACAATATTTAATTACTTTAATTCATTTTTTTAATTTTAATATACTTGCTTAGCTTTAATATTGAATTACTATCTCTGTACTATTTAGTTAAACAGAGCAAATAATAAATTATATCATGTACATTAAATATTATAACTAATATTGCTCACGCCTGCCCGACGCGAGACTCGTGGACTCGGTACTTACCGATTTTTTTTTTTTTTTTTAAAGCCAATCGGTACCTGTGATATGGGCCCACACATCCTATAACAGAACTGGGGAACATATATATATATAATCGAGTCCTATTTACAAATACAAAACTTACTTTTATATTTATGAATCAGAGACCTGAATCTACATGTGTGAACCCTTCCCGGTGTCAGCCCACCAGAGGCAGCCTCGGGATGTCTTCTGTACCCACACCCGATTAAACCCGTGCTGTTTTGGTCACGCTTAGTGGAAACATGTGTCTTATGCATATACACATTTAATGATAAACACAACCGATAATATAAATTTATATTATGTTATGAACTACATGCGTAATTTCTTCATGAATAGCTTACTTGTCCCACTCCTGCAGTGAGCTACGCATCTTATTCCTTACGCTAACTTACGCCATAACAAACTTATGTTTATTCTAATTCTCGTAGCTATTAACTTATACACTTATTCAAAACTCATACTTAATGATTTATGTTTATTCAGACTTAGAGTTACGTAACTTATACTTAATGCATTTATTTTTATTCAGACTTCAGAGTTACAGAACTTATACTTACTGCATTTATTTTCACGACCGTGAGTTACTTAATCCTATCTTATGCACTCACTTATAACGCACTACATTCATCTTGACTTCGTAGGGAGTTATAGAACTCTATCCTTATATTACTGAGTTTACCTCTTATTCTAGAGGTACCCAAGAGGCATCGCCGAAATTGCTTTTAACGTATAACACACAGAACTTATTCTATACTAAAGACTGTAAGTACTACAAAACTTATAATCGGCTCCTACTTAATCCTTACACTCGGTCTTACGTAACTCGACATGTATTTCGCATTCATACATGTCTTACGTAGAATATACTTATCTTAATAATTTTATACTCGATCTTACTCGAGCATATACTTATATCTTATGGAACTTATAAGGTCTTACGAACTTGGACATGTATTTCGGATCTTATACTTACATCTTCTGAGCATATACTTATTTTGCAGATTCTGAGAGTACGTGGAGTATCTGGAACTTATACTTATGTTGCGAGACAAGAGTACCCTTGGGTACTACGAACTTATACTTATGTTGCGTCACGAGGTAGTGGGTCTTCTGGAACTTATCAAATACGGGGTACGTGGGTACCCGCGAACTTGTCGGTTGGGAGTGCCCACACAGGTACCACGAGGAATTTAATCGGACTCCAGTCTTGCAGTGCTTGGGCTTGATGAAATGCGAGTACCCATAGGTCTTCTGAAACTTGTCAGAGGTAGAGACGGAGACAATCCAATACGGGAGTACCATTAGGTACTCTGGAACTTAATCGGATACGGGGCCGGAACTATCGGATATATAGGGTACCCACTTAGGTACTACGGGACTTGTTCGAATCTGGCTTATTAGATACATGAGTGCAGTAAGTGCCTTCACTGGACTTATTCGGATCTGAGAGTGCAGTAGTCTTGCAAAACTTATTCGGATATGAGATTACTCGTGAGTGCTACGGAACTTAATCGAGATCTGAGAATTGCCCTTAGGTGCTGGAACTATCGGTCGGGTGCCGTGGGTACTACGGGACTTATTCGGAGGCGGGAGTTATCGGATGCGGGAGTACCGTAGGTACTACGGGACTTATACGAGAGGGACGGAACTTATCGGATACGGGGAGTACGTAGGTCTTCTGAGCAGTCCAGATCTGAGACGGAACTTAATCCAAATCTGGGAGTACCCTTAAGGTGCTGGGGTGATCGGATACGGGGGTGAACTTATTCGGATCTGGGACTTATCGGATCACGGGAGTACCGTAGGTACTACGGGACTTATCTGAGACAAGACTTGTCGAGATACGAATTGCATTAGGTACCTCTGAGCAGATCGAATCTGAGTACATTTAGATCTTTTACACTTATTCTTAATTCGATGTCTTATCATATAATTGTTTGACTTCCCTAGACCCGATGTCTGAATGAGTAGGTCACGGCTAAATAAATGCAGAAAGATGATACTACACGGTCTGAATGTACGTAGCATTAGTCGGGACGGGAGTGCCTTAGCATAACGGACGAAGTCAGTAGCACTAATCGGAAATTACCAAGTACTAATCAAGAGTGTAGGAGCACTAATAAGAATGTAAGTACTAATCCCGAGTCTTGGGAGCACTAGCAGAATGCCAGAAGTACTAATCGGAACGAGTCTGACACTAGCGAGTCTTAGGAAGTGCTAATCGAGTCTTGGACACTAGTCAGAGATGAGTGCTAATCAGAGTCTTGAAACCCAGCATGTCAGGAGATCTTAGAGTGCTAATCAGTCTTGGGAGCGCTAACGAGTCTGGGAAGTCTTGTCGGAAGAGGAGTCACGAGGCTAACGAGGATCTTAGGAGGTACTATTCGAGGGTCTTGAGACCTTGGTCGGGAATCTTAGGAGTGCTAATCGGGGTGCGGAGCACTAATCGGAATCTTGAAGTACTAATCAGAACATGAGTGCAGAAGCACTAACGGGGATACCGAGTACTAATCCCGGAACGGGATTCTTTGTGTCATTTAATAAGCTAGTCTTAGGTAGTTTTACAATTATATGAGTTGTTAACATACTCTCTTATAGTAGAGCATTGTTAGCATTATACGTTCATGGCTGGTCGTATTCTATATCTTCAGTAAGATTATGATGAGCATGTAATCACACCTTTAATCATGTATTCTTCTTCTTCTATGAATCCTACTTTACCGGAATTGGAATCAATCCCGATCGGATCGTTCGATCTCAAGTTATGGCATTTCATGCCAACTAGTCGATTCTGGGATTTTACCGAGGATAGTTTGAAATATTAATTTTGTCAGTGCCTTGTTTCCATATTTGACACTGTATCTTTGTGCTCACTTTAAATTTAAGGTGCTGAGGTTCTATTCAACTGGAATCACCCCGATTCGAACACGCCGGAGCTGAGATACGTAAAACAACTCGGACTACTATGTGAGATGCGGTACGGGAAATGGAGCACTGCTTCCCCACTTGGGTGAATTTTTGGGCTATCTAGAGTCAAATTTGGAATACTTATTAAATATGGTTGTTCTCCTTGAAGTCTATTTTAAGTGGCAGCCAGATCATTTCAATCGGATAAGAAATGAAGCGAGTTATGGCCAAAATCTGGCCCCAGTCGAGCAGAAAGCAGGAAACAATTTATGCCAGTACAAACAAGTTGTACCAGTACAAGCAGCTTGAAGTCAATGAGGCCAAAGAAATTGAACCGGTACAAGCTCAATTTGTACCGGTACATTCACCCGAAAATGCCCTAAAATGTGTGTTTTCTCACATTTTCCCATACTTTTGATACTCAAATCAATTCTATACATCCAACACACATCTAATCCTTTTCGATTCACTTGGAATCACTTTCTATTCATTCTCTTTCATTTCTTATCTTCTTTCAAAACCTTTCCATGAATTTCTCCCCAAAATCATTTCCAACATAGGTTACTTGGCCCATCCTCAAACCAACCATGATTAGTTAGGGTTTATTCTAGAGAAACCCTAGCTGGTGCTTTCAAATTAACCATGAATCCAACCCAAAGGGAGAGTTCAAAGCTATCTTGTTCCCATATAGGGTTTGCAATCCTAAATTCAAGAAATCTAAGGTTAGAATGCAATTCTATCAAACCCTAGATATGGAGATAGAAGCTCTTAATCATACAAGCCTTAAAGTTATAGATCATTCAATTCCATGATCTAGGTTAGTTTCATAAAAAAACTAAAGTTATACCTTGGCTTTGCTTGATCTTGAAACTCCTCCATCTTCTTCCTCTTATATCTTCTTCTCTCCTTACTCGTCAGGTTCTCCCAAATGAGACCAATTTAGTCTTTTAAAATCCAAGATTTTATTAAGGGCCTTGGCCCAGCTGAACAAAAAACCGAATTTTGGTTTTTTTAAGTTTTTGCTATTTGCTTTTGGCCCATAATTCTTTCTATTTATAAATAAACTTTTCCTTTATTTCCTTTTGGCCTCAAATCTTGTCAACTATGACTTTTGCAGTCATATTTGGACAATTTACAATTTTATCCTTAAATCTTGTAAATTTAGGGTCTCTCGTTTAATGTTTACGCATTCAACTTCCTTGAAGCAGTCAAATTATACTTACAAAATACCTAAACATATACGAAAGCATTTAGAAATTTATATTTAAGTATTCTAAATCATTTTTGTAATTAATATATATATATATATATATATATATATATATATATATATATATATATATATATATATATATTATCTCAACAATAGTATATAATTTTAAATTATTTGGATAATAAAATTATAAGTTATGCACTTTTTATTAAATTTGAATCTATATTTTAGAATATTAAATTAAGTTCAACAGATAAATTAAAAATTAATGAAAATGGTACAAATATGATTGAATAATATAATAACATATATTGTGTATAACAATTATTAATCAATAAAATAATAGTATCCTTAAGATAATAAATATTGTAATTAATAATTTGTTAGGAATTTTATATTTTATAGATTTAAAAAATATTTAATTTATTATTTTACTTCCTTACATTAAATTTTATTTTTGATTTAAATTTTTAATTTATGAAATATAATTAGAAAATTTTAATATTTTGGTTATAATTTTTCAATTGTAAAATTAAAGTTATAAAATTGAATCTTATTTTTAGTGTAATTTTAAAAAAGAAATGCTATTTTTTTAATTTATAATTATTAAGATTTTAAAACTTTGTAAATTTCAATTTTTAGTTTAATAATTTGTAAATTCTAGTTTTAATTATTTATATGATATTTGAACTTTAAAAAATATATAGCGTGCATTCATCAATTGCATGAGGAAATGTTTCGTATGCGCCATTATGTTAACAAATGGACGTAGTGGATAATATTAGTTGTTTGTTAAATAAAATAAAAATAAATAAATAAAAAAAAGAAGAAAAAGTGCTATGACATGACTTTGAGTTTAAGAAATTCGATTACTCATTCTCACAGCATCTGAAACATTATCTCAATCGTCAATCATCTTCACCAGCGACTTATCATTATAGTATCATTTTTATCGGTCTCGAAAAGTACACATTGTCTACAGTTCATGTCATTTCTTTATGAAATTTACAGGTATGTTTGTTCGCCTAATCCATATTTGGACCGTTATTTGTTCTTTTTTTAATTTTAATTTTCTCTTTTCTCTTGCATGCATAGGAACGATGTTGGAATATAATACCAATCGATATCAGAATGGTTCATAAACATAGTTGAAAGCGAGAGATGTTTGGAAAAAATTGGAACAAGTATCTAGATATGCCAAAGGGCGTCTTTTGGCGCCAATGGATTTGATTTTACAAATTGAAGAACTTAGTGGTAGAGTAAAGAGATTAAAGCATTGAGACACAAACAACCAGTTTAAGACTCAATGGGATTGAATTTAACAATTGGAACCAAGATCTGCAGTAAGCAACTTATGTGCTTATGATTGATATTCCGTACTATATTTTTTCTTTTTTGTTTGTACTCTGTGTAAATTGTTTTTTAATAGGTAGTTTGTTAAACCAATACTTCAAGTTTTATAGAAATTAATAGCAGAGATATTGAGGCTTTAATATTTACATAATGATGTAGTCCATATGTATTTTCATTTTGTAAGCAAGTTTTATAATTGAAATTCATTATGATCTAATGTCTTGAAGGTTTTTTAATATAATTTAGGACAAAATAATAAAAAATTAATTTGTTAAATTATAAATATAGCAACGAATGAATTTGCAACCATTAATAATATATATAATTATCTTAGAAATAAAAAAATTGAGAAAAATAATAAATCTTTAATAAAAAATAATAAGATATTTAATAAAATAATAAAATGTTAATAAAATAATATTTAATAAAAATTCATAAAATATATAATGAAAATAATAAATATTTAATAAAATATTATTTATAAACAAAATATGTAAGAAAAATGTTGTTAGAAAAATATATATTCAAAAAAAAAACTTTTGGTGATAAAATTAATTTATTACTAATTTTGTTACCATTAAGTATTAGTGACAATATTTTCCTTTTAACCAAGTAAAATTTCTTATTTTTGGCAACAAAATATTTTATTAAAACCTTTTATTTACAATATTTTTATTTCATCGGAAAAAATATTAGGCGACGAAATAGGATTTTGTCACAAAACTTTTAGCGACGAGGTTAGGCAGCGAATACAATACGAAAATAATTTCATCAAAAATATTTTGCAGACAGGCTCAAAGTAGTGACAAAATATTTTATCACCGAAATCCTATTTTCTTGTAGTGATGGAGATTAGGCCATCACTGAACTCCACATAAATTTCTTATACGAAGACCAAGCCATCACTAATCTCTCTAAGAGTTGCAAATGTTGAAAATGTTGAATAAAAAAAGGTGAAAGATTTAAAGTTTTAAATTTTAAAACTTAAAAACTTAATTAATATGGACCAACGTTCTTACATACCCTTAAGCTTGTGGCAGTGATCAGGGGAGGGAGGGAGGAGAAAAATGAAAGAACAGAAAAAATACAAAGGGGGCAAGATGTTTCAGATATGGCTGGGTGAAAAGGAAGGGTGGAGGGTCAGTTTTGTACTGAACCGTACCTAGCGAGAGTTAGTGACAGGTGAATATAGAGGAACAACGAGTAAACTAACAAAAGAAAAGAAAAATTAAGAAGAAAGGAAAATATAATTTTTTTTAATAAAATTAATTATTAAAAAAGAATGTGTAAAGATAACAAATCAAATATAATAACAAATAATGTCTAAAATAAAATTAATTTTTTGACATCCATTTATTTTTTAAAAATTAAAATGGTTTGTTTTATATTTGGTGTTATATGAGACAAAACTTCTATTTTTTAAAAAATCTTTACCTTTTTTCATCTAATTCTTTTTTAGTGATTCTCTCAATGAAACATAAAATGAAATCCCTCATTTCCTTAACTTGAACACCACAAATACCTATTTTTCAAAACGCCTATGCTTTCTTTCCTCAACCTTTGAATCTTCACATTTGAATTTTGAACTTCATTCCTAATCTAGTCCGAAAAACCCTTGAAACGTCTTCAATTCATGTTTATGAAAGGTTCCATTGATTAGTGTAATTTTCCTTTTGAAATCATGATTTTATTTTCATAAATATCTTATCAAATATTCTGATTTATTCATCAAATATCCATATTTTATCTCTTTAAATATTTTGATTTATCTCCATAAATATATCCTCTGAGTATTCCACAGTAAATATAATCTGTTGGAAAGGAGTCTCAAACGCTTAGTTAGGCAAGTGCTTAGTAATTTTTAATATATTGTGTTTATATCATAAAAAGCTTGACATGCTTATCATAAAAAGCTTGGCATGTTTACGTAATTATGACATAATATTATGGCAATAAGAAGTGGGTGGGTGTTGCACAAGATCGCAGTCTCACCACCCTAATTTAGTGATTACAATATTATATAAGAAATGTAAGGGAGAGGGGTGGTGATGTTACATCGCAGTCTCACCCACCTTGATTCTTTTCCCCATTCATCAGTCATATCATCCCCATGAGGAAGGCGAGTAAACAATCTTACCAACCCCCCCAAACTGGGTCCCTTTGTTGGCCCATGCCATCACTCGGTAGGCGCACCAACGTTTGGCCCCACCACTTTACCTTCAGACTAGCTGGACAAGTGTTCATCCACCAACTCCCTCTCCTCAGAATTCTATATCAACCTCCCAAGTCTCCATTTTCGTAGAAAAGTTAACCAACATACCACCACCTCCCTCCCTCCAATGGCTCTCCTTCCGGTTCTTATCTCAATAGCCGCCTTCTTCCTCGCCTACAAGCTCTACCAGCGCCTCCGATTCAGGCTCCCTCCGGGCCCAAACCCATGGCCCATCGTCGGAAACCTCTACGACATCAAGCCCGTAAGGTTCCGGTGCTTTGGTGGAGTGGTCTCCAGCCGCACCCAACTCATATCGGTGCGTTTGGCCAATCCTAAACGTCATCACTTGAACCCCAGAGCTGGCGAAGGAGGTTTTGAAGGAGAAAGATCAGCAGCTTGGGCTGATTATAGACAGGAGCAGTATCCGCCGCACCCAGTATGGGACAAGTGGTGACCTCATTTGGGCCGACTATGGGCCTCACTACGTCAAGGTCCGGAAAGTTTGCACCGTTGAGCTCTTCTCTCCCAAGAGGCTTGAAGCTCTCAGACCCATTAGAGAAGATGAAGTGACTGCCATGGTTGAATCCATTTTCAAAGATATCACCAATCCTGGTATGTCCCCCCTTCTATCTTTACATCATTTCTTGGGTGTTATCTTTTTAGTTTTTTGGATTTCGTTTATTTATTTAATTACATTACCTTGTTTATAAAATTTCCATAATTGCCTATAAAATTCAAATGATTACTGTGACTATATTTAATACTTTTTGCTTAAAAAGTCAATCAGTAGAAGAAAAAAAAAAGAACAGAGGTGAAGCCAATCAATAAACCAGTCAATTAAAAAGTCAACCACGAGCTGAAAAGCTAAAAAAAACGCCCTTTTTGGCGTGAAACGTGTAGAGCTGTAATGATAGGTGGTGGGGGTTGATTGTAATGTTAGAACACTTTTTTTTCTTAATAATTATTAAAGAATTATATTTTTGGGGAAGTTAGGTTACGGTACCCATTTCAATTTATTTAAAATATTAGATCCAAAGACCTGAAATCAAATATCCATAATTTTTAAAATATTTAATAAAAAGGATAAAATATGTGATAAAAGATTACAACCTTGATAAACCTACCTTAGGTTCGAAGTTGTACCAAACATTGGGGTTATCCTTAAAATTTATTGGAACCCTTATCAAATATTTTTTCTTTTTTATGAAATATTTTTAAAATATGAGGTTTCATGTTTTTGGTCATAATTTTTCAAATAAACTGAAATGGTAACCTCATAACTTAGTCCCTAAATTTTTTGGTGCGTTTATGAAGGGTATTAATGCAGGCGGGTGAGAAGGTAAGCGTTGGTAAACCGTTGGAAAAACGATGCTGTGATCTTCACCTTTTCATTAGTCGATCAATTATTATTTTGGTGGTTGTGGTCGGTGAAAACTTAAAATACTCTCTCATTCCCATGTTTATATAAGTTTTACAAGAATAATTATAGAATCAAAAGTAATTCAGAGTAAGTATTTCAAAATATGTTATTTCATTAAAATAGAAAATATGGGAATCATAAATATAGAAATAATCATCCAAAAATCCAAAATGATTAATTTGTTTCTATTAATTCTAAATTAAATAAATAAATACATTATATTTCTAATAATTCTAAAATAATAAAAAACTTGACAGTATATAAAAACTCAAATTTACCATTATATCGCTAATTTTATGTATATTTATTCTTACCTTTTTTTTAATATGGAGAAAAGTCAAATAAATTTTATAAATGTTGGACAAGTTTCTAGTTTTTCTTGGCTACTTTAAGATTGTATTTTATTATAATATAATATATTATTCGTGTCAAAATAAAAAAATTTCTATCATTATACTTTGTGACTCATAGTTTTTTAAGAAATCAAATTATTACATGTATAATAAATTATTTTCTCAAATTTATTAGAATTATAATATTCTAAACAACTTTAAAATTATTTTCAAAGAAATGCTTTTACATATATTTTTCACACAAATTAGGGATATATTTTAGGGACATGAATTTTATTGAATATAATGTTTAATAAATAATAGATGAAATTTAACTTTTTTTTTAATTTAAATATATTTATACTTTCCAATAATTTTTTTACTAATTTAAATATATATATATATATAAATTTTAAATTAAATAAATGGTTAAATATTTGTATATAGGGTTATATGATTTTTATGATTATTTTAAAATTATGTATTTTTATATTACATAGTAAAACTCATGAAGTTCATTATTTAAAATAAAATAAAAATTACTTAAAATAATGTGAGAGGGTATCGTTGTCAATTTGTATTTTATTCATTCAAATTCCTAGTATTACCAAATAATGAAATGGAAATAAATAATTCATATATAATATTCTTAAACTAATTCAAACACAAAAAATGAAATCAAATTATTGAATCAATTCCATGGTAAAAAGAAGGAAAAAGATTCTTTCCATACCAATATACCAAACACACTTGAATGGTGACTTGCGACTTGCCAGGAGAATGTTCCTCCGTTTCATATTAAATTATTATAATTGTTATTTTAATATAACACGCAAATCCTCAGTTGGTGCTTAGAAGTCTCGGTGAGAGAGAGAGAGGTGGACATATGGCTTGAATTGGTGATATGGATTTGTACTTTGAGTGGCGTTTACCTAATTCTTGGTTGTTCATCGTTCTCAACATATCTACTTTTGTTCATACTTGCTGATTGGTGCTTTCTTCCACGAAGATGGATGTGTTTCTATTTCAATGGAATGGATACAACTGTCCCCCAAGTGGTTAATAAATTTATACCAAAATCTTTTACGATGGACGGGATCTCTCCAGTAGTGATGGCTGAAGGGCTAATTTATATGGGTTGGTTATGTGCAGAAGAAAATCCTGGGAAGAGCATATTGGTGAAGAAGTATTTGGGAGCGGTGGCATTCAACAACATTACAAGACTCGCATTTGGGAAAAGGTTTGTGAATTCGGAGGGTATTATGGAGGAGCAGGGGTTGGAATTCAAGGCGGTTGTGGCCAATGGGCTAAAACTCGGAGCTTCACTAACCATGGCCGAGCACATCCCATGGCTTCGTTGGATGTTCCCCCTTGAAGAAGATGCCTTTGCCAAGCATGGCGCCCGTCGTGACCGGCTCACTAGAGCTATCATTGAGGAGCACACCCTTGCCCGCCACCAGACCGGTGGTGCCAAACAGCATTTTGTGGATGCTTTACTCACTCTTCAACATAAATACGATCTTAGTGAGGATACCATTATTGGGCTACTTTGGGTGAGTTATATATATATATATATATATTATACGATCGAGAGTACATTTGAAAGTGAGAAAGATTACTGTTTGAGACACTGATTTTATTGTTGAAATATAGGATATGATTACTGCTGGTATGGACACAACTGCTATTTCAGTTGAATGGGCAATGGCCGAGCTGGTCAAGAACCCAAGGGTGCAACAAAAGGCTCAAGCAGAGTTGGATCATGTTATTGGGTTCAATCGCGTCATGACCGAATCTGACTTCTCCAATCTTCCTTACCTACAATGTGTAGCCAAAGAGGCAATGAGGTTGCACCCTCCAACCCCATTGATGCTTCCCCATCGGGCCAATGCCAATGTTAAGATTGGTGGCTATGACATTCCAAAAGGGTCCAATATTCATGTAAATGTGTGGGCTGTGGCACGTGATCCAACAGTGTGGAAAGATCCAGAAGAGTTCCGACCTGAAAGGTTCATGGAGGAGGATGTTGATATGAAGGGTCATGATTTTAGGCTATTGCCTTTTGGAGCTGGGAGGCGTGTGTGTCCAGGCGCACAACTTGGTATCAATTTGGTCACGTCAATGTTGGGTCATTTACTGCATCATTTCGAGTGGGCTCCATCCAAAGGGGTTAAACTAGATGCCTTGGACTTATCGGAGAACCCTGGATTGGTCACTTACATGAAGACTCCTTTAGAGGCTATTCCTACTCCAAGGTTATCAGCAAACTTGTACAAAAGGATGGCTGTGGATATTTAACTTCCTTTTTTATTTTTTATTTTTTTTAACATGTTGGATTCTCCTTTTAAGCTTTTGGGTTATTTTAAACTTTTGGGTTACTTTGAATGAGACTGTAAAACGTTGGATGATCCTACTGGAAAAATAGGTTCAAATAAAAAGACACTGTATTCTGAGTATGGCCATTTGAAGGGAAGTTTTTCCTGAGTACTGCGTGCATTTGATTAGTGGGCAAACGGGGTCAATGGCGGGGTATTTACCCATTAGTTAAAGTTTATTTTGTACCATGATATTCTATTTGTTAATATTAATATTAGATTTTAAAAATATTCTTATCCAAAATTATTTATCTCGTAGATGTTTTATAATGTCATGCCACTGAACTTTGAACCATCACCACAAGAATGAACCATCATGTATTCTAGCAAAATTTGACCGCTCGGTAGGAACTTCTATACTATGATGATACGTTATTAAATTTTATGTAAGTCAATAGTATGGATCTATGTATTTAAATAAATAGATATAGTAAATGAAAAGTTATTTTAAAAATGACTGTTTTTGTTTGGGCCAAGAATTATTTCATGCTTCACACCCACATGCTACCCACCATGGGTAAAAAGCTCATCAAAACTTCTTCCCTCACTAGATAAATTTCCTTTCAAGCACTATGGCTCGTTTAGCTATTCCACTCTAAACAAAATCTTGTTCCGTCAAATGACAGTTTCACAAACTTGAAATCTAAATAAGGTGCCATCAAATTATAGGAACACAACATTCGAAAGCACAATAAGTTTATGCAATCATAAATGGTACGAAAGTAATCTCACATAAATCAATAAATATATTTACATATAAGTTGATATAACGGAACTTGGTATGTTGTTATATAAGTTGCACAAACATGAAGTAACATCAGTATAATCAAGCGTGGTGGACTGACTAGGTTGTATCAATTTACAGTAATAAATATTTAACATATGACGATGATTACCAAATTCAGTGATGATCTTCTTTCCACTGGGTGGAATAGAACTTTCCTTCAATATTCTTATTTACTTCAGCCTTGAACTTCACATCCTTGCTTCCCCATTTCAACTTCAGAAGCAAATCAAATTTGGCTGAACCTTCAATGACCTGCATTTGAAGAAAAAACCAATATATGATTGTAGGAACATTTTAAGATTGAAACCTGAAGGAAGAGTACCAAATGCAAACCTTGGCCTTAGCTAGAAGAATCTCTAAAAGTTTGTAAGGAAAAATCGAGTTGGACCTCATCTGGATGCTTTTAACAACATGATTTGCAGCATCCTGGACCTCAGGATCATTAGTTGGCACTGCTTGCCATTCTGATCCATGGCCATCTGATTTACAGAATGGTCCCAATTAATCATCAATCACAGAACCTCTTAACAAGGATTGAAAAAAGGACTTCAGATATAGGCCATGCTAGCATCAGGCCAAGGTTTAGATACTAAATTACTAGCTTTAGTGGTAAAAAGCAAGATTAGACTACGGTTTCAGCATTCTTGTGATTCCTAGGTATAACTCAGGACTAGGAAAGAGCATGAGACATTTGTATAAGGCTCATAAATCAGCAGTCATTTTAATTGTCTTTGTAGCCAACACATATATATATATATATAATGTCACATAGGCACACGCTATACATGGAAACCAAGTGTTCAGCTAAGTGCAGGACCTGGATTATTGACACAGCACTACTTAATCTCAACAAATTAGTAAGCAGCGGGCACCAAACGCAAGTGTTAAGATCAAGGGCACCTTAGTTACATTTCAAAGTTACTTTGCTTCAAAATATCTTTTGAATAAGATCTCATATTTTAAACTAACCTTGTTGTGAAGCATAATTTCTAGAAGTGGGTTATTGGACATTTGTGACTTCTAATATACTTAAAAGTGACAGCCGGATTTCCATAAGACTTAACAACCTTGTTGCATATCAAAGTATCAAATTTAACTGATATATGTAAGTAAATATAAAAAAAGTTGAAACATAAAGAAACAGGGTATGATCAGGTGATGTGTTATATTCATCTAAGATCATAAAACTAGGATAGGGGTGAACATGGTAAATGTTGTTTATAAGAATCAGAATAATCCGAAGATGAGAATGCCTTATATACAGTGGTTATTTTCTACTCTGGTCTGAAATGGAGTGGAGTACCATAGTTGAGTTATATATCATCCGGTTCTATGCTTCATAACCGAATTGAATTTGCACAATAATATAGCAAGTCAGAAATGGTGAAGGTAAAAACCAAACTAAAAATAAACAACAAACCACAAATAGCTCTATGATCCTGTTGCCATTTCTTTCTTATTCCTTGTGTGTGTGCGTGTGTGTGTGTGTGTTGGGGAGTAAAGCAAATAAAGCAAGCAGCAATGAGAAAATACAGGAGGACTACATATCTATACCTATATCTATCCATATCTATATCTATATATATACAAATTTTACATGTAGCATAGTAACACATCAACAATTAGGTAACTTTCCATGCAAGAGCAGTGTAGTACAAGAAAGAAATAAATCAACTACACTATCACAAAGTTCAGTAGATATTGATCAAAACCACCATTACAAATTTGTAAAGCAAGTACTTATAAGTGTACCTAGAATAGTCTATTACCTTGTTTAACACCAAGGTCTGAAGTGGTAAATGACTGGGTCTCTGGAGCATGCTTAAATTCTTGCAACTCCTTGAAGTTCATCCATGGCTTCACCCAAACTTTTGCTTCATACATCTTCTTCTTACCAGCATCAATGGCCTCCAGGGTAAGATAGTATATCTTGCCAGCAACCACCTGTTCTTTGGCCTTCATCACCTTTGCAAACTCAAGAAGGGCATTCTGTATAAAAAAAATCCAACAGAAACAAAATTGTAAAATGACAATGCACCAAAACAGTTAGAACATAAGGATAAATGCAAAACGTAAAATTTGGAGAGAAATATGTACAAGAAATCAGAAATGAACTATAACCTAGATGGATTAGTTTATGATAATTTTCTCCTCTTTTAAATTAAAACAACCTTGAAATTACATGCTACTCATGAAAACAAGAAGCACCCAGCAGAAATTAGACAGTCGCACCTTCCCATAATTAAAATTTAGAGATTTAATGAATGGAAAATTGTTTCCAGAATTTGCAAGATTTTTGAAAAATAAAAATAAAATAGGTGTTCTAGTATTTTAGTCTTCTTTTTCTCTCTATTATTGTTATTTTTGATAAGCCAGGTGTTCTGGTATTTCATCACTTTTAATTTTTTATCAACTAAGACACAAACCCACCATTCTTTGATATTCATTACAGTTGTTTAGAAGAATGCAAAACTTCTAAGTTATGGAACCAAATCTTCCTTCAGGCATCAAGTCTAAATTACATCAAGTCTAAAACTTCTCATGCGTGCCTATGCATGTGGGTTTACTCCACCCAAGACATAATAATGACAAGCAACAGTATTAGGAGTACGTGGCATCTGAAGGGGGAGTAAGGGTCAAATCGAAACAAAGGCTATCTTATCAGGGTCGGTGGAAGGAGAAAATCCGAAGGGGGAGATTCGCTCTATTGATAGGGCCCCTGTGTGTGCTGCTTCAAATGACCCGGACTGTGGGCTGGAGCAGCGGGTTGATAAATTAAGTGGCCCAACTGATGGCCCAATACAAAGTTTTTCTAATGGGCCAAAGGGCTTCTCAACCCATGGTGATGCAAAAGGCCCAAAAATCCTAATAGGGAGGATTTTAGATGGGCTGAAGGAGGATACAAAGGTATCCTTAGGCCCAAGGGTTAAAGATAAGTATGTCCCAAACCCTATGGGTCACCGGCATTATTCTCAAGATTTCAATGGGAGAAAAGTGGACAAGTAGCAGAAGAATTCAGCCGAAGTGGTGCAAGCGGAGGCTGGAAAAGACTGCCGGGGAGATGTTTGGCAACAAAAGGTCAAGTCTTTTTCTCCCCATATCTTCTTCTTCTTCTTCTTCTTTTTTTGGCCAAGTCCCTGTTTGGGGGGGCTGTTTGGCCAAGGAGGGAGTAGTAAGGGGGTGGAAGAAGGGCTAGATCCTACTTTGTTGTATGAGGATGATGGGGAGTTTATGGGGCAGTCGATGTCCGAGGGGGAAAAGGAGGGGAAATTGGTTAAATCTCAGGGTGAAACAGAGGAAGGGAAAAGCGAGACAGAGGATCAAGTGAGAGAAAGTTAGGAGGAAAGCTGCCTAACAAAGTTTAGCATAGCTATGGGACTTTCGACAAAAGGTTTTGAAAAGGAGTTACTTGATTTTATGAAAAAGATGGATGACAAAAGAGTAAAAGGAAAAGATATATAGAGTATAAGAAAAACTAAGTTCGATAGGGTGACGAAAAATCTGGAGTGGACAGTCACGGAGAAGGAGAGAAGTAAAAGTGGGGATCCTGCAAAAGGAGGGAGGGGTAACTATACAGTTTATTTATAAAGTTCAGGATTTTGTCTTAGAATGTGAGGGGGCGAACAATTCTATCAAAAGAAATGTGATAAAAGCCTTCTTGAAATCGCATAAGGTGGACATGGTTTCTCTTCAAGAAACAAAGCGTAAGGAGACAACTAGTGAGATCATTAGGAGCCGCCAGTTGGTAGACATATGGATTGGGTCGCTGCTAATGCTGAAGGGGCTTCAGGTGGAAACCTCATCCTTTGGGACAAGAGAGGCGAAGTTGATCGGGGTCAAGAGAGCCGCTTTACTTATCGTAGATTCGTGAACTCGTGAGGACAGCTTCCGATTTAGGAAAGAAATAGGGTTGGTAGTCTCACAGGCCCAATGAGAAGATTCTCTCATTGATGATTTTGAGCTGAAAGATCTAGCTCTACGGGGAGGAGATTTTACTTGGAAAGGGGGACTGGAATGGCCAGGTTGGACAGATTCTTGGTTTCAAAGGAGTGGGACAATTATTTTAGGGGAGTTATTCAGAGTATTCTCCCAAAACCAAACTCAGATCATAGTCCGATTTTATTGGATGGGGGAGGTAGACATAATAGAGGCCCTATGCCTTTCAGATTCGAGAATATGTGGCTTCAAGCGGATGGCTTCCATAATTTAATAGCGGATTGGTGGGCAAATCTTGAAATCCAAGGGACCAAAAGCTATGTGCTCATGGAAAAAATGAAAGCTTTGAAAGCAATACTAAGGTCTTGGAACAAAGAGACTTTTGGTAGAGTTGAAGACAGAAAAAAGGAAGCTCTGCAGAGAATGGCTCACTGGGATAATATTGAATTTGTTAGACCTTTGTCCCGGTGAAGAGATCAGAGAAAGCTAGTGCAAGAAGGAGTATCAAATTAATGTTTAGATAGAAACCCTTAAGGCAAAAGTCTAGAGAAATTTGGTTGAAGGGAAGGTGATAGAAACACTGGATTCTTTAATAGAATGACAAATTCTCATAGGAGAAGAAACACAATACTTCAGTTGAATATTAATGGTGAGCTTGTCAAAGAGGAGGAAGCACTAAGACTAGGTATTGCGAATGCCTTTGAGTCCTTACTCATAGATCCTGGTGAATGGTGGGCAAATCCTACGGGGCTAACTTTCTCAAAGCTCAGTGCTTCACAAGTAGAGATTCTGGAGAAGACTTTCTCGGAGATCGGGCTGTGCTCGAATCACCGAATGGGACAAAGCCCCCAGTGCCGATGGGTATACAAGTGGCTTTCCTCGTTCAACCGAGTACCCGCCATATGAAATTATGTTAATGTTCAGCGAATTTTGAGTCGTAAAGTTCTGTGAGATGCATGGAACTTACGCTTATTGTGCTAGTGCCAGTGAAAACTACCGAGGACCCCGCGACTCGACCAATTAGTCAGTGAATAGTCCGCATGTTTCGATTTGAAGTCTTAGCAAATAGAATTAAAAAGGTGATTGTTTACTCGGTTAATAAACACATATAATTTTTTCGGAGGGAAGATAAATCTTGATGCTCGCTTATAGCTAATGAGATCATAGATTCACCGATGATAAAAGAGACGTATGCTATGTGTCGGATAATAAGTGCTTCCAAGTGATCAAAATTCATTGAAGTCTTTATTCGCTTGCTCTAAGAAATGCCAAGTTTCGTAGTAGCGGATGTAAATGATTGCTTAGATGCTTCAACATCGTCAGTTTTCATTCTTGTCACACCGCTTCGCTTCATTCCCATATCTTTTTTGTGTCAGAATTGCAGTTTCTTTCTCCATCCCATGAAAGCTACTGTCAAGGATTCCTCGACCGCCTATAGGTTTGCAGGAAGAAATGGGGAAACTATGCACATAACCCATCTGTTGTTTGCTGATGATACTCTAGTTTTTTATCATGATTCGGAAAAGCAACTGTCATCTCTATGTTGGATTTTACTTTGGTTTGAGGCTTACCTCTGATCTAAGAATCAACTTAGAAAAGAGCGTTTTAATGCTAGTGGGGGAAGTGGTTAATGTTGAGCATTTGGCTCTTGACTTAGGTTGCAACTTAGGAACACTCCCTACAACCTATTTGGGCCTCCCTCTTGGTAGCAGACAAGCTTCAATATTTGGGATGGTGTGGAAGAAAAGTTTCGTAGAAAGTTAGCAATCTAGAAAAAGCAATATATTTCAAAAGGGGGAAGGCTTACTCTTATAAGGAACACAATGATTAACCTACCAGTCTACGTAATGTCTCTTTTTCGAATGCCCAGGAGTGTGAGTTCAAGACTTGAGAAAATGCAAAGAGACTTTCTTTGGGGAAGCAGTTCCACCGAGAGGAAAATCCACTAGATAAAGTGGGAAATACTAAGTGAAAATGAAGGGGGCCTCTAGGTATCATGTTTTATTCTTATGAACAAAGCACTTTTAAGTAAGTGGGCTTGGAGGTTTGCTGAGGAGGAAAATACTATTTGGAAAATTGTCATTAGTTTGAAGTATGGAACTGAGGAGGGAGGTTGGTTTCCGAAACCTCCAAGAGGTAATGCTGGCAAAGGTCTTTGGAAAGGAATAAACTTTGAGGCAGTGAATTTAAAGTAGAATTGTATCTTTAAGCTTGGCGAAGGCAACAAGACTGGGATTTTGGGAGGGAATTCGGTGTGAGTTACCTTATGTCACCTTCCCCACTCTACAACATTGTAGTGAACTAGGAAGGCAATAAAGGGAAGAGGTTTGGGATCTTTCTAATTTTCCGTGCTTGAACCCGAGATTTTTATGATCTCAACGTCCGGGAGACGTGAGCAAGTCCGTAATTTGCTAAGACAAACAACAAGCATATTTTCCCAAAGTGGAAGAATGACAAATTAGTGGAAAGTGCAATAAAAATTGGTCGGGCTTTTGAGAGGTTATTACAACAGCTTGGAAGAAGGTGCTCTCCTCAAAGCCCCTATGAAAATTCTATGGAACCCTTATGTGCCTTCAAAAGTGAGTTTTTTCGCTTGGGAAGCTTGGTGGGGAAAGTCTTAACAACGAATAAGTTAAAGGAGAGGGGTTACCAGTTGGCAAGCATATGCCCTTTTTGTAGGAAAAATGAAGATAGCCTAGATCACATATTGATACGCTGCTTAGCAATATGGGAATTATGGACTACCATCCTTTTGGTGACAAGAACTGCTTGGGCTTGTCCTTACATGGTTAAGGACCTTTTCTGTGTATGGAGTCAGCTCCCCCAAAGAAAGAAAAACAAACAAAAGTTGTGATGGGCTGTCTCTATGTGGCTTGAGAAAGCAATAATCAAAAGAGAGGAACAAAATCGTGTTTGAAGATGCTTCCTTTTCTCCTTCTAGGCTGGAGCATTCAATCATTAGTTCTTTGATTTTCTGGGCTGGGATAATGCTAGATGTGGATACTTCTTTTGTGAAAAGACTGTCATATTTGTAAGAACTAATTTTTTGGGCTGGGATAATGCCAGATGTGGATACTTCTTCTGTGAAAGGACTGTCATATTTGTACATGTCTACTGCTAGGAGTTAGTTTTCCACGTGGTTTGTTTTTGCTGTCTCTTCCCTTCCTTTTTATTTGGGCTTGTGGCTTCCCTTGGGTTACTCCCTGTAGAACTGGGGGCTCTCTTTTTTGGGTATCAATGAAATTTTTTTCTGCTTGCCTATCAAAAAAATAAAATAAAACAAAAATAAAAAATAAAAAATCAATTGTGCTGTATTATCTCTCTCCAAAAAATTTTCTGACCTAAAACGTAGAAGACAAATAAGAAATGTCCGTCAATCGAAGCAAGTTCACTTAAAAGGTGTACTGTATTAAAAAAAAAAAAGAATCTTGAAACAATTCCAAGTTTTATTTCTTTATCCACATGTTCTCGGCAAACAAAGGTAAAGGATTGTTATCTTAGACATGGAAAGTAAAAACTGAAACCTAAATTTCTTATAGGCAACACAAATATTTGTTCGATCGCTGAAAAATCGCAAAAGAGAAGAAAACAGGGAATCTGGTAAAATGTTCCGAATGCTGTTGTAGTTCCCTAAATTCTCTCAGCCGGAGTGAGAAGAAACAGAACAAAAAATAAAACATAAACAATATTGCTGTTTCCTTTCGGAATTTTCTCAGCAACCAAACAGGCCACAGTCTAATATAGATTAAACAAATAATAAAGCAAAGAAAAAACCTGATTTTTGTTGTGCTCTTGCACAGCGAATCGAGCGATGCCCTCTATTTCAGCGTTGTTACGGATTCCTCCACAATCTCGAACACCACCGACAAGGTTCATCGACCTTGGCATCCTTATGATATTGTCTTCTCTGCAAACCCCTAGATGAAAGGCCAACACAAAACTCAGTGAGAAGACAACAAACCTACAGAGCCCTGCCATAATATCCTTCCGCTATTCTTCCAAATGACACCTACTTTCTCCGGTCTTTGTCATTTGCCTTGCTTGCTGAGGCAATGCGAAATCCTTCCCCGTTAAGATCTAAAACCGGGTCGATTTGACCTGAACTACTGTAAGTTGGACCCTTTTTTTATCAAGCCCATGATTAGGTGAACGCAAATCTCGTACCAAGTCTAACCCATTAACTACTAGACCGTTGACTGCCCAGGCCCAAATCCAATTCAAAGTCGGACCAAAACGTTTTCTATAACCAAAAATGTTTTTATTACACAGTTATTTGGTTAAAAAATATTAAATAATCCAAAATCTACAAATCTAACTCTTCTCATATTTTTATTTTTTTTTTGAAAAATAACTCAGAGACATTAATATCCTTTGTTCTTTTGAGTGTCTTATAAAAAAATTGTTATTTTTATAAGAAAATAATTATGATATTTTTGCTAAAATATGATAAAAAATTGATGGAATGTTAGATTTTCAAAATTCATGTTTTAAATGATTTTTTTAATCAAATCATCTTTTATCATAACTGTGATTATAAAGGAGAATATATATATATATATATATATATAAAGAAAAAGAAAACAAAGAAGTAAATATATTCTTAAAGTTAATAAATTATTATTCATTTGTATTATTTTACATGTTCTTCCGTATAAAATCCAATTCAAGGAGCTTCTGGTTCCACCGTTGAACCGTTGTGAGGCTTATGTTCTTGAGATTGGGCTTACATTTCAAAAATGGGGTTTGACATTGAAAAATGGGCCGTACGCCAATCATTCAGGCCCAGCAGATCATCATCCTCTTCCATCAAGCCGATCGTTCATCAATCATTTTCTCAGCGTTAATACTTAGCCATCATCTACTGATTCTGAGAGAGAGAAAGAGAGAGGGAGAGAGATGGGTGTGGAAATTGTGCTGCCAAACACTTGCTACAGAGGCTGTTGCAGCAGCGAATCAATTCTCTTTGTCTCTCTTCCTACTCCTTTCCCAATCGCCTGAGGTAATATCATTTTTTTTTCACTAATTTATCTACACACTTCTAGTCAGATTTTTCTAATTTCTTTGTTTGGTGTGATGAGTGTGCAGGGGCGGAGAGCGTTGTTTATGAAGCTCGTTTGGATGGGAAGAAAGTTGCTGTCAAGAAACCAATCTTGTCCACTTCTCAAGACATTGATAAATTCCACAAGGAGTTGCAACTTTTATGGTCTACATTTTTATCATTCTGTATTTGTTTTTCTTTTTAAGTTAATAAATGTTCAAAATCTTAATGGATTTGTTTGGAGGTGGTGAAAGGGGTCTTCTCTTCTGATGATGATATTGATAATGCAGCAAGGTAGATCATCCAGGGATAGCGAAACTAGTTGCTGCACACGCAAAGCCGCCAAATTACATGTTCTTCTTCGAATACTATGAATCTAGGAATCTTGCTGAGAAACTA
Organism: Tetrastigma voinierianum; assembly: GCA_016808115.1. Classification (NCBI taxonomy): domain Eukaryota; kingdom Viridiplantae; phylum Streptophyta; class Magnoliopsida; order Vitales; family Vitaceae; genus Tetrastigma; species Tetrastigma voinierianum. Next base: position 24,353 of record JAEQBH010006737.1, on the reverse strand, counting down.
CACGTGGAAGAATGGTTCTCGGTATCGATCAGGGCTCCCGCGATCGTCCAGTTAGGTAAATTTTCTTCTTCTTGATGACTTTTCTGAGCGTTGTTCTGCTTCGTAAAGCAATTTTTATTATTAAGGTCATGAGTCAGGTTCTTGCTTACTATTTTTGACAATATGTTCTTTTCTTTTGGTTGAGCATTGGAAACAGAATAATTCCCAAAATTATGAAATTGTTGAACATACGAACAATGATGAATGTTGCTTTATTTATTTATTTTTTGAAGGGTCGCTTTCCCTCTTTAAGATGCATGTCCTGCTCTTTTTATTTTTTCATACTCGATTATCTGTAACTATTACATGCCTATTTGTGAATTATTCCAAATTATATTTGATAGTGATTATGGTATTTGTAGACCAACATAACTTAGTACCCAGCTGTACGATCCCATAATGGTTGATAGGCTGTGATACACAAAAATATTGTTAAAATTTTTTTAAGGAAAATGAAAGAATAGAAAGACAAGAAGCATAAATGGGAACTCTCGAGAACAGCAAAACACAGTTTGGAGCATCTAACGTGATGAAAATTTCACTGCATCAGCTAACACATTGATGTGATAGCATATTATAAGTTTTGAATATTTAATTTTTGGAGATATTGGAAGATGTCCATAGATTTATAATTCAGCCAAGGTTTTTTACGAAATAAATGTAGTGCTGGTTTTGTTTTATTTATGTGCAACGTACTACTATTTGATTCACAATTTTGCGTACAATCACTTATTGTTTTGTCATTTCATGAGTTAGTAATTTGTAAAAATCACTGTTATGATGCATATAAGTTTCTTTTGATACTTGAGAAATCAGAATTCCAAAAATAGTTAACTTGTCATATATAGGTCTTTAAATCTGAATTGTCCATGTCAAGCCCTCTATGTGAAAGGAAATATCGTTAGTTATCAGTCAATACTTCAAAACATGATTATATAGAAACACCAAAGCTTCTAGTCTTGTTATTCAAAAGCTCGCTTAAAACCACTAGCCTTATGAATCTTGCTCTTTTTCCAATATGATCTCAATCAGATTTTATAACCGCAAGGTTACGATATTCATATTTAAATCCAAATTTATACTCAGCCTCTTGCAGAGTTGGTCTGCTTAACATGAGATAGCCGTTTGGGCGGGAGGTCTTGGGTTTGAGCCACCTTTTTGCTATTTGAATCCCCCATTTTTGTTTATTTAAAACTCATGAATGACTTAATGGTTTGTTTGACCTCTCTTCATGCGGGTATGGGGCTACAATGTGAGGGAAGGTGCAAGAAGCATGATATTCATATAAACCCAAATCCTATAAAAAAATGAAAAGAAAATTTAGGGGTGACTAAAAACCAATCATATCATATGCCATTGAACTATTGAAATGTTCTATTTTACTAAGTTGGAATTAAGTTGTGTAGATTATTCTTGTATCATCTAAAACTTGTCTTGGTCATGGCCAGACTAATTAGAATGCATTATATCTATTCATGCTACCTCTTTTGAGTTACTGGCTAACCTTTTCTTTGTTTTATCTCCTCTCTCATAAATGTTTGTGAGTGTTTCGTTGATGGATAATGTTTCAATATTTCTTTTCTTTTCTCCGTCTTCCTTTTTTACAGCAAGAGCTCTGCAATATCTACATAACCTTGGGATTATACATAGGGATGTGAAACCAGCAAATGTTCTTGTAATGTCCATCACATGTTCCTAACACCATTTTTAGTCAGTATATTTTTAGCCTTACGCTGTTGTTATTTTATTTTATTTTTTCAATTTAATAGTTCTAAGTAGATAGACTTTTGTGGATCTTTTGGTTAGCTTATACAACTAACATAATGTTTCGATGCAGCTTGACAAAAATTTGACCCACACCTGGTGATTTTGGTCTGGCAGAGATTAAGGCAGATCTGAACAAGTTTTACTGCAAATAAGATCATCTGAAAGCCAACTGGTGGCTTCCCACAAGAAGAACACAGCACGCTAATTTTATATGGCACCTGAAATACTGAGGAAGGATATACATACTGAAAAATCAGATGTCTACAGTTTTGGAATATCAATTAAGTAAGAATCTTGAGAAAGTTAAGGATTTGTGTTATATGACTTCAATGAAGTCCAATATCTTGACTCAATGGAAAATTAAATTCAGTTACTTGCCGCATCTTATGCTGTTATGTTGCATGGGCGTGTATCTTATGCTGTTATTGTGCCAATCAAAACAAAAAGAAAAAATTTCTATGTTGTTATTGCTTCAGAAAAAATCACATTCTACTGTTCTCATTTTTCTTGTCCAAAAGTACCTCCATCTATTGGAGAATTATATGATACATGTAACTTGATGTTTATCTGATCATACAAACATAAATTAAATAATCAATTCAGTGTGATGATAATTTCTTTATAATCTTTAAAAACAATGTAAATTTTTTTCTATATGTTGATTTGTTAAATGAGTATCAATAGGATATTTACTTTGTAAATTTCTAAAATTTCAATTTAAGTTTTGAATCTTTTAACTTTAAGAAGAAATGAAATGGGGATCCAGGTATATATTGTTAGTTTAGTGAAGAATGCCTAAAAGCGTATGAATGAAAGGTGGTAGTTTCTCTTGCTCAATTCAAGAGTGGCTGAAATAAATTTAATGTCCTCCTGTTGATGGACAGAATGAAAACTCAATGGAAAGGAAAGTATAATCCAGATTTGGTTGGGGTGACCATTATTTTTATGAGAAGACTGCCTTAGATCTAATAAAGTTTCTGGTCTTATAATTTCTTCAACTTAAACGTGGAACAAATGTTTCCTTTTTCAGCTTTGAAGCATTTAGTTGAAACTACAATCCAAACCCCTGCTTTCTCAGATTGTAAGAGCATACATTTTCTAGATTATTCACATATTAGTTCACACAGTGGTTTTCTTCTGAATGTAGAATGACACATGTATTTATGCTCCATAGTAACTTTGGTTAGGTTTGCATGTTTCTACCATGTAATAAAACAATTTTTATGTCTTTTCTTTCCTTATTAAGGCTTGGGAGCTAAAAATATTGAATTCTAAGACTTAGCTAGATATAACCATAAACAGTAACCCTTTTATAAAAATATGAACAAGCCATAAAAACACTGTCCTGTTCTCTTCATAGAGTCTTTGGTTGGTGCATTTGTGGAAAGAGGGAAACAAACACTTCCCCATTGATTGGTCTCTATTTAATGCATTATTAGATTCTCTGAGACAATGGTGCATACTTAAAATAGTAAAAAACGATTGTTTGTCATGTTATTGATCGCTTTTTGGATTATTGTCATTCGCAACTATTTGTATAGTAAACAACATATATAGTTCAAACAACTATTTGATTGCTTTTTGGGTTTTTTGGCTGGGAGGTTTGATGGGGAAAATCCTGGCTATGGAACAACTTAAAAAGAGGTGTTACCCCCTTGCTAGCAAATGCCCTTTTTGTAGAAAGGTTGAAGAAACGCTTGAACACTTGCTCATCCATGTTCTTAAAATCTGGGAATTTAGTCTGTTCTGGGCTTATTACTGGGAGGACTGGTCTGCCCTTCTAGTGTGAATGGCTTATTGCTGGGAACTCCCACTCTGGGAAAAAGAGAATTATTTGAGGATAGTCCCTTTGTGTCTCATTTGGTCTATCCGGAAGGAGAGAACAAAACAGTTTTTGAAAAATGTGAGGCTTGAAAGACTGAAATTCTTCCTGCATTCCCTAAGCTCTTGGGCTCAGTTTGATTCAATGTGGATGTCTCTCTTGTAAGAATTCTTTATTGTATTCTGTAGCTTAGTTGCTGGCCTGGTAAGTTTTGTCCTAGCCCTCATTTTGTATAGGTCTTGTGATCTCCTATGCATACTTCCTGTATACGCAGATGGGCAGTATCGCTAGTTTCTTGTTTATGCTTTTTTGCTTAATGATATTCTCAAGTTTTTACTGATAAAAAAAAATTATCTGTCTTCCTCTATAAATGTAAATTTGGCTCCTACATATTGCAGTGAGTTTACTGGTGTTGTGCCATATACTGATCTTTCTCGAGCAGGCTCAGGTAAGCTTTTTCAGTTGCATGCTGTTTGTTATTTGTTTTGATTAAAATATGCTTATGTAAAGGAGTTCTTAGGAAAAAAAAGCCGAGCTAAGGTTTATATTTATCCATGTGCCAAAAGACAGAATTGTTCAATCTGTCTGTATGTCTTAAATGTGAAGGAAACTGAGTTTTTGGAACTTGTTTCTATAATTGCCCTTATCGAGAACATTATGATGAAATACACACAGTGACTTGCATATTTAACTCTACTATTACAGAATGTTTCTCATCCTCATGCTTGTTCTTTTGGAATTGAAATTAAAGTCCTACAAATTTGATCCCCGATAGAGGATGCAATACTTTAATGCTCTATGTCGTATTGTTCAAAGTGGCTTTTGCATTGACATTTGTGGTAGTTATTCAAATAGAAATATGATTAAGGATGAAGATGCAGGACAAAATAATTATGAAACTATCTGCAATCACTTCAATTGATACTAACTTTTTTTTTTATATCAGAAACTGATACTAATTAAAAATCACTCTCAACTGATGTACTACTCCCCACACACTAAAACCTTCATTAAAAACACACAAACTATGTAACTAATGACTCAAATAGCTTAATAACATTTTTTTTTTCTATGAGAGGGCTTCAGATTGTGGTTCAGCAGTCTGCTACTTAAGCCCCCAAAGAGAGGATTTCTTCTTTAACTACTAAGAGCTATGCCATCAGATGGAGCATCTCCAATGGCATAAAAGGGGTGCATCACCATGGTGTTCCTATCTGGAACAAATGGGGCTTCAGAGGATTGATAAGCTTAAGCTGCGGATCACTTCAGGAAATGTTCTGTTTTCACTCTGAGTGGGTTATAAAGTCTTGGAGTGTCTGTTGTTGGACAAGCAGAAGGAACAGCTGAGAAGCATTGAGTGAAGTTTGATCAACCACACTCTAGTACCATGAACAAACATGAAAAAATAAAGCTTTAATGATTATGATCTGATGCTGGAATTATGAGAAGGGATTGTGTAGAAACTCTTAGATATACAAATCTTCTTCTGTTCCTAGGTTGATGAAAATTCTTAAATATAAAAGTCCTAATCTAGTATTTCTTCAGATATTTTGTACTTCAGGATAAGTTGGTGTATCTCAGCCCCACATTATTATCATGCTTTAAATTCTTATTTTTTCTGTATATGGGTTATGTCACTGAGCATTGTAATACTGTGGGTGAGATGCACCAAATCAAAAGTGAATACTTCATCACTATGGTTTAGATTGGGAAAAGCATATCAATTAGGAGATTTGATAAGTTTAAAAACACTTGTTCAATATTTAATTTGGATTTTTGCCGTGCTCTTTGTGGTTTCTGCCAAAGTCCTCCCTGAGCAGTCATAAGCCTCTAAAACCATCAACATAAAATAAATCTGGGTATACTCCATTTCTCTGTGGTAATTGAACACGGTCTGCCTTGAATGTTCGCAAGATTCGCAATTCTTGGTGAAGACTTTCTACAAGTCCAATCCTAAGCTTCTCGTCCACTCCCTCCCTGTTTCTGGCCAATGTGCTTATAACTCTATTGAGTGATTTACTTTAGTGTGAAAATATAAAATGTCAGTACTTTTCATAGAGCTGTTCATAGACTGTCTTGTGAGGAGCTTGAGAAAGCTCTTAGCTCATAAACCTTTATGTTGAGGCATGCAACAAGAGAACAAGATGGTGGCAATTTTGGGCCCCCATATTCAACCATGAGGCTTCAAAATTATGCTTCAAGGCTATCTTGTCCTCTGTTTGCAGCTAATTGGTTTCATGCTTTCAGCTTGTTTTTGATGATAACTATGTGAGATCTCCACCTGCCAAAGGTTCTATATAGCTTCTGGCATTAAGGGATGGGGTTTGATATTGATTAGTGGTATAATACAGGACTCGCAGCCACCTTGTTTAGGCAGCTTAGTGAGACAATTATGAAAAAGGGTTGGTGTTTTGTTGGTATTGAATATTTGGTATGAGAAACGTAGGCGCTTATAAGCTCCACTCTCATTTCCTCATTCTGCAGGGAAGACAATGCAGGCGTGAGAAAATTCTGTGGGTCTTTGGAACGATTGGATGGAAGCCCTTCATCCCACTAATCTCCTTCCTTACACCATCATTTATGTCATCAAGCTTGTTCATGGATTCCCCGCTCACCTGTGGCTGATTTGGAGTGATGAAGAAGAATAGAAAAGAAAAGGCATTTGGAAATTCAATTGAAACCTCAAGTTTATTGTTTTAAGTGAATGTCCATTTTGCCTTGGCATTATTAAGGTCTTTTTTCTTATTTTGATGCTCTTCCTAGGAAGCGTGAACTCCAAATGATAAAGGGACAAACAATGACATCACCTTCAAGATCACACATCTAACTTTCATATTTTGTTATTTTGCTGCATGAACTTAAAGGTCATTTGGTTTTCTCCTTTTCTTCGTGGGTAATAGGGAGGGGGGTGGGTGTGGTGTTGTAGGTGTTAGTGGCATGTTATGGAGCATTGTGATAATGTGCATCAAAATGATTAATTGATCTTTGCATTATGTCAGGTGGACTTTATCAGTATTTAAATTTGATTTGGATTTTTATTTATCCTATTAGGATCTTGGATTTAGATATTGTAAGCATCTATGTATTATAATAAAGCCTCATACATTTTTCTTTGATAAGCACCAAAAAAAAAAAAAAGGGGAGTGGCTAAAAAAAGGGTTGCATCTTATGTACATAGCAAGTGTACAAGATGCCCTGTTTTAGGATGAAAAAAATAAAAAATCAACTGCACAGAAAAACAACACAAAGCCACCTAGTCCTAGCGAAACTATCAATAGAATTTAGTAATGAGTAATTCACATTTGATGTTGTTGACCACCGTGAAATGAGAGAAGGAAAGAATGCTTTTTCTTATCAATGGATGTATAAACCGATACAAAGGCCATGTATATATACGTGAGAATATAACCAAAAGGTAGTAAGAAAAATGTACAAGGAAAATAATATAAAACATGGCACTATGAGAGGAAGGTCCATTGAACATTCCTCTACGTTATTCAACACTTCTCGGGGCGTGGAACATTTAGCTCATATGCACCAAGCTTGTTACAAATGTACTTATTTAGGACCCTCTCGAGAGATTTATGAACACGCACGCTAATGCATTACTTGAGTTCACAAACTAGTAGCTTCTATGTATCCTCACATATCTTTTGATGGTTATAATCCACTTCAATATGCTTGGTCCTCTCATGAAAGACCGAGTTAGATGCGATGTGGAGAGCAGCTTGATTATCATATATTAGCTTCATTTGTTCATCCTTTCCAAATCTTAGCTCTTGAAGATGTCTTAGTCATATGAGCTCACATGTCGCCAAAGCTATAACTTGGTATTTTGCTTCAACACTTGATCTGGCTACATCATCATGCTTCTTACTCTTCCAGGTTACTAGGTTCCCACCAATAAATACACAATTTAGAAGTGAGCGCCTATCCTGCAGCGAACCTGCCCAATCTACATCACAATATCCTACACCTAGGTGTGACCTTCAAGTTTTTGCTATAACACCCTTGGCATAGTGTTCCTTTAATGTAATCTGAGGATAAGAAATCACAACATTCGAATGGCGTCACATGGTGATTGTAAAACCTGGCTAACAACACTATCGGAAAGAAAATGTTCGGGTCGACAGTAAGATAGTTCAATTTTCCCATAAGTCAGCTCCATATCTCCCTCGGGATCACGAGGCACTCTTATCCCTTTCGTACAAGTCGACATTCAATCTATAGGGAGTGTCTACGTGCTTTGGTAATCTAGCATACATGTCTCTTCCACATTTCCGGCATACTTTTTCGAAAGTCATAACTACATCACAGACTTAGATCAGGCCATTTCATCCCCAGAAATACTGAGTTTCCCAGTCCTTAGTCCGAAGTGACCGAAGAGAGATGTCGCTTTCATCCCCGAATACCATCTTGATCATTGCTCTTGATAAAAATGTCATCCACATAAATAATCAAATAAATTATTAGCTCTTAAACTCGTATGGATGATAGAAAATCGAAAGATTTACATACAACTAGAGTCATACTAAAAGTTCTCGAACTACGTAACTAACCGGCTAAAACCAAGCTTCGAGGGGATCCAAGCTCACCCATATAATGAGCGGTAGTTCGCACACCAATTCTTCCGGACCTCCTAAGCAACAAACCTGTGTGGTTGGTTCATAGACCTCTTTGTTGGGATCATGTAAGACATTTTGATATCCGACTAAAAAGGGGCCAGATCACATAACAAACCATAGATGGGAGAAGATGAATAGAGTCAATTCCTGGGTGATCAGAGAAAAGTATCATAGTAGTTCCAATCCAGATCCTGAGGCACTCCTTTGCAACTAATCAAGCCCTAAGACCCATCCAGACCCATAGTTATAGATGCTACTAGTGCGGGCACACGCGATGCGCAGTCGCGACGCCTCGCCTTAGCCGGGGTGACGCCCCTTCCCGCGGGCGCAGTAAAGGCATCAAAGGCGCGCACCTTACCTCAGGCTCGAAGCTCTCCAAAGGCACGCCTTCGAGCATGTATGTCTCCTTCCCCTTCTTCTCCCTCTTCTTCTTCTTCTTCTTCTTCTTCCTCTTCTTCTTTCTTCCCCTTCTTTCTTTCTCTCTTCTTTTCATTTTTTCGCTCGGCCAGAATGCGTGAACGTGGTTTCTTACAACTCACTACCAAACGACGCTATTTGTCTCTAGGACAAAACGACGTTATTTGTTTTTTATTTATTTTGATATTAACTTCAGGACCATTACGCTTTGGGATGTTGTCACTTACCCAAACGACGCTGCTTTGATTAGTTGTTTGAATTAAAAATAAAAACTTTTGATGTATTGGGTGAAATGGGATGTCATTTAACCTAGAAAGGCCGAAACGATGTCGATTTTAATTAGAAACTATATTTCACAACTCCAACCCCATTTTTTGGACCTGTTTCAACCGGAAAATACACCCCAGTCCTTCCAACCTCAATATCAAACCACATAGAAGAGAAGAAACCTAAAAGCAACAATCATGAATAACAAATTATTGAAAATTATTTAAAAATAGGAAACTTTAACCTCACTCAGATGTTTATAATGATTTGATTGAATTGTAGATGATATTTTGATATTAAGAGAAATATATTTATATATATTTAGAAAATATATACAAACATGTGGGAGTGTGTCTGGGATGAAGTGCCTCTGCGCCTCAAGTGGCTCTGAGAGGCCTTGAACTCCTGGTGCACTTTTCACAACTATTACAAAGGAATACTTTGTCTCCACATATTATACTCTATGTTAGGGCAAAAGAAACAACGTTAAAGTCTAATTAGAAGACCAAAGAGAGAAGGAAATAACCCAAATGGGATTAGAGACTAAACCTTAATAGTTAATAGTTACTATTTTGCTGTTTCAAAAGAAATAAAAGATAAAGTAAATTTAAGAAATTGTTGATGGTATCTCCATCAAAAAGGAAATTACATGGTGAGGATCAAACAAAATTTAGGAATCTTTTCATTTGTTTATGGGACAATGATGGTAAGGTGCAATGTAATAGACTTGAGTCATTGAATGCCATTCTCTTGAGGATCTTCATTCAATAGTTGTTGTACACCTTATTTTAGTGGAACGCTTACAACTATACACTAATCACCAAGCCATCTACTTTTGCAGAAACTATATATACATCTAATATGTCGTGAAAGGGGATAACTGATAATATTAATCGATTATGGTGGTTAGACTTTTTAATCTCATCCATACTTCAGCCATAATCTGGTACTGATAGTCCATTAATCGCCTTTGATATCACTGATAGGTCCACAATAGTCTACAAATTAGTCCATAATCTCTATATCGATATTCCCCAAATGATGCCTGACATCATAATGCACTCAATTTCCAAAGGTGTTTGGTTGTTATCTAGAGCTTCTCGTAAACACAATTAGTCTAGAGATCAAGCAGACATGTGGTAGAGACGATGTGAGCACCATATGCTTCACGAATAGAGTGACAATCCACTTCTATATATGCTTCAGGCGCCAGGAATACTAGGTTAGCAACAATTTGGATAGCACTAGTATTATTCGCATGAAGTTGGCTCAATTTGAGGAAACCTAAACTCACCCAACAGTCCCCAAAGCCAAACTATCTCAGAAAATGTAGAGCACATAGTGTGATACTTAGACTCGGTGGAGGATTTAGACACCTGATATTGCTTCTTGCTTTTCCAAGAGATGAGAGGTGCCAATGAAGGCACCAACCTGTAATTGAACGCTGAGCACAGGAACAACCAGCCCACCAACATCACTATATACAACCAAGTGAATAGGGAGAACCACGAGCAAAGGACCCTGCAAAGGCCCACACAATGAACAGTTTACGAACAATCCGCCAAAGCTGAGACGCCGGCGCACCTACATAAATTGACTAAACTTGTCGGACAAACAAAGGGGAAATATTAGGTCGAGTGTAGTTAGATAATTTGGCTCCTACCAATCGTCTATATAAGGGAAGGATCAGGTAGGAAATGTCCTCATCACAACGATATTAACATTCACTCTAAGGGGGGCCAAAACAACACCATCTCGAAAGACCTCAAACCAGTAATCTATTCCAATGTATTTATTCACATCAACAAAGGCACTGAAGAAAAAACACCATCTGAAGGGAAATATAAAGGCCGGAAAATAGTGGCCTAAGGGTTCAAAGAAAACCAATTGGAGACAATGGGTTTATTTATCAGCATCATAACACAAAACCCCTTGTGAGTAGTGCTATATATTCCATAAAAGCAACACCTTTACCGATTGAGTCAGCCAGGACGCCTATGAGAAGGCAAGTGAACAAACAAAGACATCCAAATGCAGTATATGATAATTAGGGCTTCCTCATAACAAAAGACTCGGCAAGGAGAACTGCATTCAATTGTTGAGAAGGGTAGACCTATTAATCGACAGACGATTAGTGATCGTGGTTTCCACCCAAAATTCAGGTGGAACCAAGCTCCTGAGTAAAGTTTGAACCATATCCAACAAGTGACTCGCTTACATTCAACCAATTCCATTATGTTGAGGGGCATAAGGGCATGATCAAGGATAGACATAATAATTTTTTGTTGCAGAAGGTTTAAAGTCATGTGACATATATCACACCATTATTAGATCAAAATTTTAATGTGCAAGTGGAAAATTGAGTCTCAATATAAGCCACAAAACTTCTAAAAACAGTGAACACCTCAACTTTGGTACGCAGAAAATATATCCATGTGAAACTGCTATAGTCATCAATGAACGTCACGAAATATTTATACTGCGCATGTGAAATGATAGGAGTAATAACTCAAACATCACTATGTATAATCTCAAACAAGTATTATCATGACCACCATAAGTAGGAAAAGGTAATGTTTTAATTTTTCCTATTTTACAATAGAGCAAATTAAGAGAAGTGTCATGAGTAAACATTGATTTATGTTGCCAAGGAACCATGGCTTCATCAAATGAGACAAAATCATATTATTCGATGTATCTAATCGCTTATTCCAAAATGTCAACCCTATTTTCAATAATAATAGAAGTCAAAAGACAAATACCCTAGGAATAGTAAATTGCAATGGAAATAATTCACCCACTTTAGGGTCTCCTCATCACCAATTCCGATAAGACTACATTCTTTATAACTAGACAACCAAATTAATACAGATCAATTATTATCCAACATAAATCAAACTATTGGACAACCTAGAGACAAATACACATGAAAAGATCGGTCCAAGATCACCAATGGCTGTAAGGGGAAGATTATTTCATTAGCAATATGGGAATATGTTGGTTTACCAATATACTCAAGATTATATATGAATCATGATCCACCTCATATGATTGATGCCTCTAGAGTCAACAAACCAAGGAGAAGAAACAACTTACCCAACCATGAAGTCCAAGGTTGAGAATGCTGTGATACCTTAATTATTGGACCATTCTCGAGCAACATTAGGACTGATTATGCCAACAATTGTATTGTAGAACCACCAATGCTAGGTAATGAAATAGCATTTGAAAAGCTTAGGGCTCGTTGGACTCTCTGCGAATTCTTGATAATGTGGGTCCATTCTTGTTTACACACTACAAAATTTTTATCACCATAGTAGTACAGCCTGAATTCTTGTAACTATAGCATTGTCTTGAACCCTTTCTCGATCTCTTTCCTGAGCGTATAACATGACAACTTCTAGATGTCTCCCTACAACTCAGAACAATCCCAGTGGCTATTCTTTGTTCTTCACGCTACAATTCACCAAGGCATATATCCAAACAAGGAATTGGATATCTATTCCAGTAATTCATTCCTAGTACTAAATTTATTCCGAAGGTTTCACTAAAACTGATTACAAGGCATTATTCAGTGGAACCGCCTGAAGGCTGGGGCTGGGCCTCTTAGGTACCTTTGATAAATAAAAAGAAGGTTCGCCCATAAATTAATAAATCCAGAAATACATCGCCAATGGAAAGATTAATTTTGACTGAAGTTACTAAACTTCAAGTTCTAGTTGAACAGCCTTGTAGTATTATCTTGATGGTATATGTGTTGTAGATAATCCCAGCATTCTATTACGTACAAAAGGAGTGTAAATTGTCTACTATATGAGCTTCAATAGAACCTAAGATCCAAGAGATTATTCGATATCCCTGGCTCCATTGACTAACTCTTTACTCCTTTAGGGGCAGTGGATAAGCAACTTAATCAATGTGACCTGCCCCTTCCTAGAAACATTCTGAATTGGAATTCTCATGCTGCATAATTCTTCCTATAAATTTGATAGCCAAAGTCTCAGACATTCTCCAAAGAAAATCTCTCAAAGCCAAAAATAATCAACCCAGAAAACTAAAAGAAGACTAGAAACTTTAAGAAAGACAAACAAAAAAACTGATAGAAATTAAAGATTTATTATGAATTCTTGTGAACCCTTGCTCTGATACCATAACAAATTGAGTAAATGTGGCTGAATACTATTCTCTGAGGATCTTTTCCATTAAATAGTTGTTGTACGCCTTATTTTAGGTAAGAATACATTTACAGCTACAGCACCAATTCACCCGCACTCATTTTGGTAAGAAAATATATACAGCTAATATACAAATTATGGGATTAGCTTGATACACTGATTATGGTAAGTTAGATCATGAATCTCATCCATAATTTCAGTCATAATTTTGGTAATTGGATAGTCCACAATCAGTCTCAATACCTTCGTCTTGATAATACTGATAGTCCACAATCAACCCACAGTCCACACCTCGCCCTTGATATCACTGATAGTCCACAATCAAATCTACACAGAATCAGTCCACAATCTCATTGTTGATATCACTGATAGTCCACAATCAGTCCACACCTTATCATGATAATGTGAGCAACTGAGACAACTGGGTCTTCAGGTGGAAGATTTAGGTTCCATTTAATTGGAATAAGGTCTGTGGGCACAGGTTTTGTCTTTGGGTCCAAATCAAATAATTTTGAATGTGAGGATTTACAAGATTTTAGAACTTGCTTTTCTTCCTGTTGCAACCAAAATGAAGCTAATGAGTATTCTTTGATGGCTATAAGAAGCATCAATTTATTTCACTAAATATTATCAACCTGAGATGCTGTCTAAATTTCACAATCATCTGTTTTGCACCTCAAACCATCTTTTTTATCTTTATGAACAAAAACATGATTTATTAGTTTTTATTGACACTTATAATTACATGTCATAATTTTTTTCTTAAAATAATCTGTCGCTACCAAACACCTATTCACATCATTGGCCATTTTTCTTAGACATTTCTAATGTGACTCTTGTTTTTATTCTTGAAAAGTTCAGTTCTAGTTTATTTTGTGATGAGTACGCAAAAGATGTCATCTTTTGAGCATTACCAAATAATCTTGTTGGTTTGACTCCAACTTGTACTTACTTTGAGGTACTTAGTAGTCTATAAACTGAAAATTGTTGGCAGGCCCACATCATGTGCTCCGAAATGAACTACACTGAGTAGCAACTTCACAGCAGTTGTGGCATCTGAAGGATCATGACTCAGTTCTTGCTGGCTTGAGTTGGGGTGCACTAGAAAGGTTACTCATCATTGATACAGAGGTGTTGGGATGCAACCTCAGAATAGCCCTCTTTTGATGAGATGGTAATGGAACTTGATATAATATTGAGCACAGGAAGACATTAAAAGAGCAGGAAAATATTCTTTGGAGAACCTTCTATTTTTCCCTGCTGAATTCACCTCGTAAATGATACTAGTAATCTTCGAACATACCAGGAAAGCAATAATCTGGCATGCTCAAGGGGGAAATTTTACAAGACAGCTTCTTCAGCTGATTCTGGTGTTGAAATGTGGCTAGATTCTTCAAATGATCCCTTTAACATACCGTCTAACACTATCTTGGGATCCCCATCGTGGTGGGAGGAGGGGAGACCATGGAGGATACCTAATTTCTCTATGCCCAATGTGTGCAATGAGTAAAGATATCCATGTTTTGGTATTTGATGGTCATCTAGGTGAGCCTTAAACACATCTTAATTGTAACCTAAGGGGTTTATTAAGGTAAATTTGAGGGAAAATGTATCTATTGAGTTTTTAGAACTGCAAATACTTTTGTGATCCTTAAACCAATCTATTATCCAACTGGCTCAGGCATAACTGTTAAAGTGGGATTCCTAAAAGAAATGGCATAGCTTCACTTTAGATATTTTAAAGATAACTATAGAGACTGGTGTTAGAGAGTTTTCCAGAAGTTATTCTCCAAATATTATTTTTTTCATTTTTCTCCATGACGTATTTATCTTAGAAGTAGACAACCTTAAAAATAGGAATTTCGTTGAGCCAAACCTTTATTTTCTAACTTTAGAAATTTTGGACTAGAATATATTATGTTTTAGGCAAAAATTATCCTCGTGTTTCCTTCCCACTATATGGTGTAAATTTCTGATTATTGCTGGAAGTGCAACAGCAAAGAATTACTGGTGATTTGTGAAAATAAATCTTGAGAAAATGATTGTAGTGGTAGTTCAGAACCATTTGAGGAAATGAACTTCACTTCTTTTGCAGAATCCTTGAAAACGTCAGGCTTGTCTATGAAAGTTCAGAAGTGCCATTTTGTTGGTTAAAAGAGATTTTTTAGTTGCCCATTTTCTGTGAAAATAAAGAGACTATTTCCCTTCAAAAAGGCATTTTAAGGTTTTATAGCAGCATCAGAAATCATTCTCCTTTAGATTGGTTCCAAATGCACCCTACTATTTTTAGCATTTGATTGCGTTATAACATGTTACATGTAACAAGAAAATCTGCAGGTGCAGCAGCGGCTGAGTTTTCAGCTCAAGCTCTCCCTGGATACTTGAAAACTTTGGGTTCCAAAAGCAGGTTTCTCCTTTCTCGTTTCATAATGACTCAATTTTTATGCATGCCTTCATTTAAAAATATAAAAATAAAATAAATTTAATATTTCATTAATAACTGTTGACAGCATTATTAAAGTGATTCAATAAAACAGATGGTTGCATTTAGAGGAACTGGATTCCTGGGATTCCTGTCGAGATCTGAAGAGTTATAAGAAAGACTGGCATCCTTGGCTGCACTGCAGTTACTGGGCCTCTAATAGGTTGGACACAAGCTTTGTTGCTAATGCTGGTGATTGCAGGACCATCTTAAGGCCGAGCTGGCCGTGCTTTTTTCTTTAAGTGGGCAGAGCTTAGACTGGATTTAACTGAAGTTAAATGCATATTTTAACAGTAACTGAGATCACAAGGACCTTAACAATTTGACTTCAATGTCCATCATCTGGCTTTCTTAGTTAACTATAAGGGGGTGTATTATTCTTCCACTAATTGACGTTGGATTAGGACCATATGCCGTGTTTGAACTGGTGAGCGAGAACGTGTTACTAATGCTGGGGGGACAAGTCAAACAGGCAATTTGATAATGGAGAGTTGGTCCTGCTGCTCTTCAGGTTTTCTTCTCTTTTGGCATTTTCTTTATGCCACTTCACAACATTATTTAATGTATGCTTTTATCTACTACAAATGCCTGTGGTTAGAATGTAATTGTTGAGAATCATAGGATATTTTCTGATTTATCTTCTTCATTTCTTATACATTAATTTTCTTCCTTTTTGTACTTTATTTGTTTCCTTTTTGTGTCTTCCTGATGTATATAAATAGGTAGGACCTATATTGTTTTTCATCATCCAATCAATAAGAAAAGCATTCTTTTCTTATATCTCTTCACATGATATCAGAGCCATGGAAGACTCGGGTTAGGGTTTTGGCTACCGCTCCAACTCCAAAGAACTCATCTAGTGGTCGATTACTACACCCGCCAATCCCACCTTCATCCTCCAAGCCTCGCCAACATCAAATCACCTTGGCTACTAGAAAATTTTCTAGTGACGTTTCGGGCCTGTGACCCCACCATTGGAATCGCCTCGGCCTGATCTACCCACCGACGAAAATGCCTCCAAGAGATACCACCACGCCACACGAGTACGATCTTCTACGATTGGCCACCACGCCAAGGCCGACGATTCATGTATCACATTTCAACCCACCCCCTTCCAAGTTTGGTCATCCTCCCCGACAACACCCGCCCTTTGGTTTCTCCATTGTGGCTCAGATTGTGACTTTTTTTCCTCTTTCTCGATAGACGCGAAACCCCGGATTGTGAGATTTCGCTACTACCTACTGCTACCATGACTATGCTCTACTTTTCCCGAGCCACCATTCACAGGCTTCTCTCACCTTCAACAGTTGCATTTTTCCCTGGTACTCTTGTCCTTTTTTGCTGATTTGTTGATTTTGTTGATTTTTCACCACTATGGCTGACAAAGCTCCGAGCTTTTCTTCGTATCTGTCTGGAAATCCTATGATAACTGTGAATAGACTCAAGGGAAGTGACAACTATCACTATGGGCCAACCTTGCCAAATTATGGTTACCGGAATGGTTGTGAAGACCATTCCAATTTTACGGTTCAGTGTTCTTGAAGATAAACGTTCTTAATGGTGGAAATAGGACACTTTACTCTGTAACATTCCCCAGCAATCCATGGAGCCCAAAATCTTCGTCAACCTTGGGGATTATCAGACTCGTTAATCTCTTTGGACCTAAGCAAAGAACTTGTATACTAATGATATTCAACACTCTACGGTGCCATCTCCTCCGTTGAGGCTCGGAGCGCCGCTATGGAATTATCTCCTTTGTCATGAATAAATCGTGACCGAAAATGAGCTCTTATCCTGCCTTCCCAAAGTTAACATGTCGAGAACTACTTATTTATGATTCTCACTCTTATTAAACTTGGTACAGAGTTTGACAACATCCGCGAACAGATCCTTACTGGCTTTGCCATCCCAACCTTTAATGACATTTTTGCTCGGTTACCGCATCCATTCCATCCATCAGACTCGGGGTCTCACTCTCCAGGTTCCCGATGACACTCTGATGCTTTCAATCTCATTCCTTGAAAGGATTCCCGAGTGTTCATGGTGGGCAATACGAGGTAGAGGACAACGACCTTATTGTACCTATCAGAATCAATCGGTCATATTCTAGACTGTGATGTCCCCTTTCCCCTCTTACCTCTTGCTTTCGTTTTTTATGTCTCGATTTTTACGACCCATTCTAATGAAGAAATTAATCCATGACCTCAATTGTTTGATTTACTTTTTTCACTTTCTAATACCTTGCAAAGACCGAGTAATGGGAGGACGATCAGGTATGTAGATGAGTCTCAAGGTCTTTTTCATCTTAATGACCCCATCTTCCACCATCTGCACTTCCACAGATGCACCTTTTCGTCCAATCGTTATCTCAGTCAATCCCAACATTTCCAAGCTTCTGAAGATGATATCTTGCTTTTCCAGCTTATCTTCATTAGAGTGTGGAGTCAGGTCGCCTTGGGGAAATATACTTGTTTCTCGCCCCTAGTTTACTTTTAGACTCGAACCAAGTCTCTTTTCAAGCTCGTCATTAATCGATGTTCGGGGTCCATCCCAAATCATGCCTATTTTAGCTTTTCGCAGATTTTGTTATATCATTGATGATTTTTCCCATCAGATTTCTTGTATTTTTAATGAAGAGTCGAGCTGAAGCTATTTTCTGTATTCCAAAAGTTCTTTCCTAAGATCCGCAATAAATTTAACACTTCCATCTGCATCTTACGCAGTGATAATGCCTTGGAATACCTCTCTACACCTTTCTCTTCCTTTTTATTCTCACACGGATTCTTCATCGCCTTCTCAGGTTTACACCTCAACAAAAATGGGGTGCCTGAGCATAAGAATTGTCACTTAGTTGAGATAGCTTGCACTCTCCTCCAACATACAGTTCCTCAACGTTTTTGGGGGGGATGCTATCTTAACCGCCTGCTATTTGATAAATCGCATGCCCTCATCTATACTAAGTGATCAGGTTCCTCATTCTCTTCTCTTTCCTGATCAACCTCTTTTTTATCTCCCTCCGCGTGTTTTCGAGTGCACTTGTTTTGTCCACATTCTCACTCCTGGCCAAGATAAACTTTCCGCTAAGGCCACTCTGAGTGTAATCTTCCTTGCTATTCACTTCAACGAGGTTACTTTAATACATCGATACATGATTCATACTTTGTCACTGATGTTTGCATTTTTAACATTCTTCTGACTTCACCCACTCCTTCCAATTCGAGGTCTTATCTCACCTCCATCTTCCCATTCCGCTTACTTCCATTCGAGTCCCCAGTACGAACTCGAGCCTCACAGACCGACACCGGGCATCCGGATGACCCATCTCCACGACACCTCCTCCAACGTCGGTCTTGCCGTCCCTCGCTTGATCTCTCCCCATTCCCATTCAAAAGGTACTGCTCCCCATCCCATTTATAATTTCCTAATCATCACCGCGCATCTCTCACCATATTCTCGCTTATTTCCACCTTTCTTCTATTTCTCTTCCTAATTGCCAGTACTGAGCCCTCTCATCCGAAACAAAACAGCAATGATTGAAAAATGGTTGTTCAAAGATATAACCTAGTCACCTTACCTGTTGGCAAGCCCGCCGGCTTGCACTTCGGGGTTTATACCTAAGTAAGACTATCCTGGATTTATGGACCGTCTTAAGGTTTCTATTTAGTTGCCATATATACTCGTATATAAGGACTTTTAATATTACTATAACACTTTTTCTCTTGTTTCCAAGATGGCTTCCTCGTTTCCTGCCTTCATCTACAGCAATGTATTGTTGGTGAAATTTTGCCCTGTATCGCGCCTGGATCAAGAATGCATTTCTCCATGGCTAATTCTTACCGAGGAGGATATATGGAGCAACCACCTAGATTTGGTTGCCTATAGTCCGGTTTGGTATGCTTACGTTGTTCCTTATATCGCCTAAAGCAAATTCTCGGAGCCCGCTTTTAATCGTCAAATTTTTAGTTTCCGCTGGATGAGAGTTGTATATGACTCGCAGTACATCGTACCACTCGTTTTCTATCATCATACATCTCGACAAAGGGCATCTATTTGATTGTCAGTGACTTAAGATTGTTATAATATGTTGATTCTGATGTTATTTCAAACTAGATAAGATCTTCAACTACTTCCAAAAACAAAAGATCGTGAACTCAAGTACTTTCTAGGTATGGTTATGTTCAGAGGAAGAACTGATGATATTGGAGAACCTGGCATGCTAGATCAGAACTCACAGACATTTTAATGTCGTTTATACCGGGATTGCGGGAGCCTCTCACGGTAGATCCAGGAGATATAGACGACTAGTGGGGAGATTGAACTACCTCACCATCACTCGACCAGACATTTCCTTTCTTGTGAATGTAGTTAGTCAATTCCTATAGACACCATGTGATACTATTAGATGTCAGATCCGAATCCTTCAGTTATATTAAAGGAACACTGGCCGTGGTGTTATATGAATGAGGTCACAAACTGAAATTGTTGGATTTGTGGATGCACTGCGCAGCCCGCTTCACGGGACGTCACCCTCGTGATATTGTGTGTTTATTGGGGAGGCAACCAATATCCCAAAAGAGTAAGAAACAAGGTGGTGGCTGGGGTTCAGTTAAAGCCGAGTATCAGCCGTGACTTTGGGAACTCAGATATCAAGTGGCGCCAAATACAGCTTTTAAGAGTTAAGATCTCGTGGAAGGATGAACAAATGACGCTGTGTGTGATAAATCCAAGGTGTCCCACACACTTTTAACCCATTTCTTCATGAGAGGACTAAACTTATTGAAGTGGACTATCACTCATTCAAGAGAAGATTGCCTCGGGATGCATGACTACTACTACAACTTGTTTGACCACCAAGATATATTTTCGCTAAGTCTCTCCCCGAGGTCCAAGGATTCAAGACATTCAGAATAAAGCTCTAAGTGTATACGACCTATATGCTCCAGCCTTGAGGGAGAGGTTGAGAACTCATAGATATTCTCCGGTTTACTCCTTCCTTCTCGTACATTATTTTTCTCCTTTTCTTTTGTACTTTATCGGTTTATTTTTTGTGTCTTCCTTTAAAGTATAAATAGGTAGGACCTATAACGTTTTTCATCATCCAATCAATAAGAAAATACTCTTTTCTTATATCTATTCACAAGTAATATCCATCCACCTGGTCTGATGATATGTTGCAAGCTTTGTTTTAATAATCATGTAATATTCTCTGGGATATTCTTTGATTTATTTCCTACATTTTGTGTACATTATTGTCCTTTTATAATTTATTTTTCTTTCCTTTACACTTTATTTTTGTTTCCCTTTTTTGTTCCATTCTTTTGTATATATATAAGTGTCTCTATACTATGTAATACTCACTCATCCATTCAATAAAGAAAATCATTCTTTTCTTCTCTCATATCACATTTTGGAAATGTTAGAATTTGAAGCTTCATATGGCATTCAATCCCACTGCCGCCAAGCCATAGCAAGGAGTGATTTATTAGGGGTACTTGGCACGCTAAAAATTAAAGAAAGAAAAAGAGAAAGAGGCGCGTAGACAATATGATATTATTCTTCTAAGAAAAATCTTCTGGGATTTCATTAGTCAATATCTGTTAGTTGGAGGTCTAATAGAGTCGGGTTTCAAAATTATAATGTAGAATTCCTGCAGAATGAATTACAAAACGTATTTCACTTTCCTTTAGCGAAAGAGTTGTCTAGCATCATAATCGTGACCGCAGCCCTTAGGGCATAGTTTAAAAGGCGCACCTAGGCACAAAAGCCTCCTAGGGCTTAGGCACAGGTGCAACACAAGGCACGCACCTTAGTGAAGTGAAATGTGACCTCGGATGCACATTAATTTTATAAAATATGATTCAAAATCTAATTTACATTTAAAAGAAACATTCAATAAAAAAGTAAAGAAATTATATAAATTTCTACTATATAATTAGGAAATTTGAATAAAAATGTTTAGAAAGGAATTAAAGTCTACAATGCACGCTTTTCAATAAGGCACATTTTGATAGTGAGGCTGCTTATAACTGGGGTGGAATGGTTGTACATGAGCCTTAGGCACACCTTTAAAACTACGCCAGTCGTCAAGTCAGCCATTTGGCTTAGGGAAAATACGGGAAGCATAAGTTTAATGCAGTGTTACCGTCAGCTTAAGAATACCTGAAAATGAATCTGGCCAGTCATATAAAAGAAACTATGTTTTCAACCAAATTTCAGAACTATGGTCCATGGACTACAAACCCAAACCCCTCAAATAACCAGAAAGTGCGCCATGGTTCATCCCTTCCTAGAAGCAGAAACCCACCCAAACATCAGGAAGCTTGACAAAAATTTGCTCCTGAAGTAGAAACCTGAAAGAACATACATGGAACTTTTACGCGAAAATAGTGAGGCTTGTTTGCAAAAAATTACAAAGGAAATAATGCGCTGAAATGTTGAAGATCTTCCTACCTATTTTAGGGGATGATTGAAATGGCTCTTTGACACA
Organism: Tetrastigma voinierianum; assembly: GCA_016808115.1. Lineage (NCBI taxonomy): Eukaryota > Viridiplantae > Streptophyta > Magnoliopsida > Vitales > Vitaceae > Tetrastigma > Tetrastigma voinierianum. The sequence continues at coordinate 2,272 of JAEQBH010006737.1, read as the reverse complement.
TAACTGAAGCTGATAATTCATTGTTAGTTTTCTTGCCTGTTTGATGTATCCTTGTGGTTTCTGGTTAGTTTGTGTCATTTTGTTCTAGAGTAATGTTCATCATTGGTTTAAATGCTTGGAGGTATGACCTCTTCAGGACCCATTTTTGTCAGAAGAAAATCTACTTGAAATATATGATTAATTGGAAATTTTTAAAATATTTTATTGTTAACTTATTTCTTTATCAGGTTACACGTTCCATAGGTGATGATGATTCAGTTTAGTTGCAAATGAGCAGAACCTGAGATAATCACCAACTGTTCTGTCAGTGAGGATGAATTCTGGTAAAGTCCATTATTTTGATAAATGATGATATTTAGTGTTTAGAGTTAATTGGGAATCTAACTCATAAAATTCAGATTGTGGAAAATTTCTATCGGGTGCAAAATGATCATTAAAGATGGAATTTTTTTTAATAAAATGTTTCTTATGCCTAAAATATATTATACATAATTTTCTTTGCCTATTGAAAAAAATCTCTCATGCATAAAACCGCTGGGAAACATTATATGTAAACCAGCTCTCAGATATGTCAGTTTAGACTTGTTTACAACACTGAAACAAAATACCAATTGAAAAAAATTTATTTTATTTGGCTACCTGGATTACTTAGGATGAAGTATGTGTCTGTATATCCACCTTACACTATCCTGAAGGGAGTTCTTCAGATGCTTTACCATTGGTTCTCACACCAGACATTTTGGAACCTATAATTTCAAGTCTTAACTAAAACACATAAGATCCAAAAAAAAAAAAAAAAAAAAAAAGAAGATACTTTAAGATTTGGCTTTCTTAAAGTGACTATTTCGGTGTATTGGTTCTAAAACCATCATATGATAATGGCTCCACAAAGCGGCATACAGTTTTCTGAACCAGGCTATGACATGGTCTGTATTTATTCTAATTCCTCTAGAGAATCTAAAGAAAGAGGAATTTTCCAGTTATGTTGGGTATTACCTGTGGTGTAGATCCCCTCTGAGACATGCATCTATGCTACAATATAAGACCATTATTTTCAGGATATAGTTAAATACACTGTAGTCATGTTAGCATTGCCTTCAAGCTTTTGTGAACAGAAGAAATGGTTAATTTCCCATGCACATCCATGTATTATTATAATGATATTACACTACCTTCACAAAGAGCACTTTGTTACGTATACTTGCTATATCATAACTCAAAAGAAATTACTAATATGGGGTAATCCAATCTGGTAAAAAGTTTCAGAATATCACAGGAGAATGATGCTAACAAATAATGTGCAGGAGAATAAAATATTCAAAGAAAGCAGTAAAAATGAATTTTCAGACTCATCGTCTTTGCAATTCATTCTACATCTTCATGCATTTGATTTTTACATATTGATTGTTGTCATGCCTCTATGCACGGAAAATGGAACTTGCTTGGGAAATTTATGATAATATCCAAATCTTAATCTATGTGAATTAGGCAGTTTTCCATGGGGAGTAGGATTTCCTACCTTGTTTGAAGGAGGGATCATTGTGAGAACTTCACATTTCCTTGGGAAAAAACATAGTACTAATCAATCACACTGTTGTTTATCAGGTAATGGCAAGTGATGGGCTCTGGGATGTTGTGAGCAATGAAGAGGTTGTGAGCATAATCAGGGACACTGTTAAAGAGCCTGGAATGTGCTCCAAGAGATTGGCAACCGAAGCTGCTGAACGTGGTAGCAAAGATAACATCACTGTCATCGTCATCTTCCTGCGCCCGGTTTCAACAGCAGAAAGAATTTTCTAGGTTGGAATCAATAATGCTTCCAATATTGAAGTTCTCAAGCTCAGAGTAGTAGATGGAATGGAACTGGTACATGGTCTATTACAGATGTGTGTGATTTATTTTCATATAGAAAATTCAGCATTTATTGAACTTGCATCCATTCAATGATGGAGCTTAAGGTTGGTGTAAACACATTATTCTATACCCAACATGGTATATCATTCTACCATCTGTGACAAATCAATTAATGACTTCATAATGTATTACATTTCACTTTTAAATAAAACAGCGTCCTCCATTTGGTGTTAAATAAATCTAGTAATTAACTTTTTTAGAGAATTCAACTAGAGGAGAGGAGTTCCATGGTGAATACATTAGCACATCACATCAATTTGTATAACTGATCACTAAATGGGTAAACAAGTATGGTACTGATATTTTTGTGTCTGTGTATAAACATATAGATATGGTAGAACTCGTTCTGTTTCTCCTT
>JAEQBH010006736.1:0-239148 GCA_016808115.1 Tetrastigma voinierianum | reverse complement strand
CCACTAGTACATACCTCCCCGAACTTGCCAAAACTAGACCTCATCGAACAAAATCCAAAGACCCAAAAACCCGGGACCCCTCATCGTGGAAACCCAATCTAGAAAAACCATCACCTCTTCTTCCTCATCTTCGACAACCAGCCACCGCAAAAGGCACATCACACCGAGCTAAATCCAACAACTACTCTCAATAAAACCCACTAAAACCGCGGAGAACTTTGGTCCTGAAATTTCCATGGCAAACAAAATCTCAACCCCACCGTCCCTCTAGGCCTCCACCTGATCTCCGCCTTCCTGTCCATGGAACCCACTAACACCTTACTCTCCTTGTCAAGGTAGGAGGCGCACTTTAGCATTGACGGGCGTATTTTAGCATTTTGCAATTTTGATCATTTGTTTGCCTTTTGCAAATTTAAGGGATTTGAGCTAATAGGTTTGTTTTATTTTGATTGAAATGTTAGAGAATGTGATGGAGGATTGGTTACAGAGGGAGTGCATAGGTTTATTTGGGACCATTGTATTAGTAGTAAAGTTGTAAGTACAATTATGTGGCCTTTATTTAATAAAGATTGGAACTTTTGTTCAAGTTTAAAGTTTTTTCTTAATCGGTGACTTGAATGTTGGTTTTTTTATGTAAAGATTGGTTCAGTTGTGTCATTGATACCAAGGTGAAAAGGGTATGGGCCAGAAGAAATTTTGTAAAGAAGCTTATTTTTGAAGTCGAAGTTGAGAAATGGGATCGTGTTGGATGAGTTATATGAACAATATGGTTTTTACAGAGTTTGTTTTAAGGTAATAAAGAATTATGCGTGAAAGAGCCACCAGTTATGGAGGTTTTCATCTTTAATTACTTGATTAAGCTGATTGAGCTGGGCGAGTGGTATGGTTTTTGTTTGTAGGATGATGATCCGGGCATGAAGTGTGAGGGTCTGCAATTGGCTTTTTCTTTTTCCCCATGGTAATAATTAATTATTCTTGATGTCAGTTGGTCTATGCAACTATTTGTGGCAAAGTCTTTTTTACTGGACAGGCGGTATTTGTAGGTTGTGCACTTCCAAGTCAGCTCCAAAGTCAAGCAATCTCAAAGGGTTCCACTGTATTGCTCAAGCCAACATGCTTGAAGGAGACACTCGTGGTATGCTTCGTATTTTATGCCTTTCCGAATTTCTGTCTCTAAAGAACATAGTGATTATAGATGGCTACATGAAATCATCTATACTTGTTTATGGTGAGCGATCTTGATGCGTGGATTCCCATAGAGCACTTACTCTTTTCGCTTTTAGCGTCCGACCAAAGGACTTGGCCGCTTCGAAAAATAACTAACACGTTGTAAAAATATTTCTCCTCCAATTGTGGGGCACGTGTTTGCACCTACGGACAATACTAAGGTTCTATAAGTGTAATTTAATCATAATTATGAGTCAACAATTTCTTGTAATTGTTTTAATATTAATAAATGCTTTGATTAATTATAGATAAACAACTTTAGTTTTATGTTGTGCATTTCTATTACTTTTATTAAAAATAAAATAAAAGTTTTAAAGATGGTTATTTTTGTGCTTATGACGATTTATGTAGATTACTAACTTTGAAAACTTTATTGCATAGGGCAAATCCATTGTATCTCTCAATAAAATAAAATAAGGACACTGCTTAATAACTTGTTTTATGGTTTTAAGTAATACTGTAGCATTAGCAATAACATAATGTAATTAACAAGAAAATAATTTTTGTCACAGGTTGCTATCCCATGAAGAAATAGAGTTCACTAAGATTTTTAAGGAGCAACTTCACAAGGATGAGTATACTTGGAAGAATGTTCTTGAGGACATAAGAATTTGTTGTTTGATTAGTAGTTAGTATATTGGATTTAGTACATTTGACATTAATATTACTATTTTGTTATCTATGTGTACTATTGATTTTATAATTGATGAAAAATATAGCGTTTCAACTTTTTTAATGACATCTATTAATTTAATTCTTAAATCTAGAACTTTATGATTACATATAACTGAAATCTTTAATCATAATAAGTTTAATTAGTAATAAAAGTGAAAACCTAGACGTTGAAAATTAACTTCAAAATTTATAGACAAAATGGAGATGGATTTTTCCGTCTCTAATTTGTCTTTGATTAGAGATGGAATATTTTCGTCCTTGATTAGAGATAAAATTGAGACGAACATAATTAGATACCCGTGTTTTAGAGATCGAAAATTTCATCTCTAATCTGTCTAGAATTCCGTTTCCAGATGGATTAGAGACCGAATTATCCGTCTCTAATTTTGATTTTTCTTGTAATATACTTTTCTTCCCTATTTTCTCTTCTTTGTATTTTCTCTCAAATTTTTCGGAAACAGAACATATTCATAAGGTTATAGCAACCTTTTCAATCTACTAATCAAAATGAATTAGGAGTTCTCAACACGAGCTGTCAATTGTAATTGACTAAAAAGAAAGATTAAGAGTACAATTTAAAAAACAAATAAGTATAATAGGACCCTTAAGAGCTAAATCAAAGAATTAACTTACCCTCAACATTTTAAATGAAGCACTAAACTTCACAATCCAACAAATATTGACCAACTCTAGTGACATTAAACTTCTAAATATGGTCAACTTAAAACTCAAAATACAAGGAATAACTATGAACGGAAAGAGTAAAAAAGGACCCAACAAAAAAAAAAGCACAAGAGGATATGAAGAAGGGCTGGTTTTTTTTTTTCAAGTGCATGACAATGTTTTGAAAATCGGATCGGACCAGTCAGTCGAACCGGTTCAACCATCGACCAATCCTTTCTCTGGTTCGATTCATGTCTTTAAACCGTTATCCCTTCAAACCGGCATTGAACCGATGGTTCAATCATCAAATCGAATGAATTGGACAGTTCATGTGGAACCGCATGGATTAAAATTTTAAATACAAAATGGGTTAAGTCTTAACTAATTAATGTTTCCGGACCCACAATTTAAGGATAATTAATAAGTCTAAGGTTTAAATGACTCTTTTTTTCCTTCCCATCCTGATATGAGACAAGGAAATGTGGATGGTTCAATAAAAAATATCATAATTATAAGTTGCAACCTTGAGTGCTTAAGGTTGTTGAGTAAAGAAAGGCAAACCACTACTCCAAACAAGTCTTTTGTTAAAATTGGTCGTATTGTTATATCTATATCATATATATTTGTAATATACGGCTTTTCGCATTTTTAATATATTTTAAATTTAAATACTATACATTTTTTATTTCACATAATTTAAAACATTAATATAATTATATAAAATATCAATAAATAATTTTATAAATAATACTATTTTTTGCTTATGTATAATTTTTTTAAAATTATTTATAATTTTAATAAAACATAAAATATATATTTGGCGACGTCACCGGTTCTAATACGATTCAACCATCTGCTCGATCAAATAATCTAATCAAGAACTTTTTCGATTTCACTTATCGATCCGCTTTTAAAATACAGCATTATGCCTCTTTTTTTCTTGCTTCTAAGGTCTCTTACCTCCACTTCCCCTTTTTAATTTAGTAATTAATATTTGACTAAAAGACATCAAATAACCTTAAATAAAATATAATATTTATTTTTCTTGAAAAATAATTATTTTGGAATCAAAATTTATTTTCCTATTATATATTTACATTATCTCTTAAAAGAATGGGTAATTTTTGCAAGAAATAAATAGTATTATGTCAAACAGTTAAAAATTAATAGAGTGGTAAAATTTTCAAAATTAGTTTTCAAATGATCTTTTAAACGAATTACCTAATTTAAGAAAACTAAATTTTTGAATCAACATTTCAGTCGATTTTTAATATTGCCTTGATAAAAAAATTTTATTTTTGTAAAACAACACTTTTAAAAAAATATATATGTAAATACATGACATGCTTCCCCTTTTTAATTTAGTAATATTTGGTTAAAAGACATCAAATAACCTTAAATTTGTAAATGTAGTTTTTTCCATATTTTTTCTTGAAAAATAATTATTTTGTAATTAAAATGTCCTTTCCTGCTTGGCGAGATTTACATTGACCCTTAAAAGAATGGGTAATTTGTAAAGAAAATAAAAATATATTTTTGTCAAAATTAGGTTTTCAAATGGTCTTTAAACGAATTACCTAATTTAAGAAAATCAAATTTTGTAAATTCCAATCTTTGTGTCAAACTTTAACATCATTTGATAAAAAATGTCATTTTTTTTTTTTTTTGTAAACAAATTCCTTTATCATATATATATATATATATATATATATATGTAAATACATGACACGACTCAAACACAATTTTATCTGTAAGGTTATTTTTCAAGAAAAACATAAAATGATCAATTTTACAAATTTTTGATTTATTCGAGTTCTTTAATCAAATATTTTATTTAAAAACCTGCCTTCCTCCTTTTCCCTTCTTTTCCCTGCCACGTGTCAAGGTCGTCTTCAACTATGGACCTTCTATATCATTGAGGCAGAACCTTCTCTTTCCTTTTCAACAAAAACTATGATAGATTTGAAATATACTTTAACAATTATTTAAAAAAAAAATATTACCATACATTCATCAAAATTCTATTTATCAAGCTGAAATTTCGAGGTAGACATATCATAGAAGGTCCAATTTTTAGTAACTCCAAATATTATGTTTACATATAAGTTCCAAGGTGTTTACATTACATTTCATTTAAGCTATGTTTGATAATCGAAAATGTAAGAATAAAAAAAAAAAAAGTTAAATTTGATATATCATTTTCTTTTTATTTTATCACATCAATCTATAATCTTTTAATTAAGTTTAATTGTAGTTTATCATGTTTATCTCATGTCATAGTACACTCAACATTTCAAAAGGAAAGGGCGGGAAAGGGCGTAGGAAAGGAGGGTCCTGAGTTCGAACCTTAATGGAGATAATTACTACATCGTAACTAAAATGTTTACCTTTTAAAAAAACTAAGTTTAATTGTATTTGATTTTAATTAAACGTGGTCTATCGGGTTGATATTATATGTGTTAGTTAATAATGACACTTATATGAAACGTCATCTTTGACAAACAACTTCGATGACACTTTAAAAAATATCAAGTTTCAATAATGTTAATAATGACACTTATTAAAAACAATACATTTGAATCAAGATTCAATAATATTAACAATGACACTTAAATAATCAATTAAGATTATATTTAAATTTAACCTATTAACTTTGACACGAATAAGCCATCAAAATTTAAAGGGTCAATTATATAATTAACATATCATTCCTATCAAATTTGGATTATGTCGGTTCATATAAAAATGGTCCAAACACAATTACAATCAACCTAAACTCAAAAAAAAAAAAAAAAAAAAAAAACATATCGATTTCGAATCATGTTGGCAAATCATATCAAATTTGGCCCAACCGGGGGCTTGTGGATTCCAACGACAAAACATTTCACTTTGGGCTTATTCTAATAGCTGCCAAAGTAGAGAGTAAGAAGATAAAATAAAAATAAAATAAAACACAGCAAAGGATTTGAATCATGATCTCAACATTACCACCCTGTTGCATGGGCCTACGAAAAAATGATATCACCATTTAGGTTTTTTTTGACAGAATATCACCATTTAGTTAAATCAGATAAAAAGGTTGGACGGATAGGAAAGAAGGATAAAAATGTAATTACACAAATGGAGGTCAAGCTAATCGTGGATTGATGTCACGTTGATTGAAATGGGGTTAGTGTGTTTTTAGAAGAACATATGTGCAGACATTGGGTGTTTTTACTTAATCAAGCTTTTGTTGGAACCCTAAAAATATAGTTATATTATATGATATAATTTTATCTCCCTTAGAAAGAATCCTGTTCTGAGTTATCAAAATGGATATCAACGTCATTTTCAAACCCTTTAACAGTTGCTTTGACATATCTCAACAAATATTGTTTCAATATTAAATAAAATAAAGCCATTTTAATAATTCAATGTTTATTAAAAATATAATTAAACTCATTAAATATGTGGACAATATACCATGAGATGAATTGAATGCACATCAATCGCTATTTTCAGAACCTCTCAATTCTCCCTCCAAAGCTGGCAATTACGCTGCCACCCTAAAACCCCTGACTTACATTTTGCCACCTTGACGCCACCTCTAGTCAAGCTTAATTTTTCACATTATGCTACATTTGCTTAAGTATAGTGGGATGACATTTCCTAATAAAGAACTCCGCTTGGAGTTGCTCTTATGATTCATCCCGGTTTAAATAATAATTAGTTTAAATACGATATGATTTAAAAGTATTTTTTATATATGCATGAATCCGCTCAAAACACCTTGATTAAAAAAAGCAGGCGTCACATGTGAATTATAATAAGAATTTTATAATTACTAGTTTGTTAGAGATGATAGTAGCTTTTTATCCATGGGCAGTAACGGACATGATCTAATAATTAATAAGACATAGGAGGATGGGAGGGAATATTATTAGATTCTCCACCTTCTTCTACTTTCAACTATTTGTCAAATTTCTTTCTGAATGCTGACAATAGCAGATTATGAAAAGATGAGGAGCCTACGTGAAGGTGATCATGAGAGACAAAGTCGGTTACATGTGTCTTCTTTTGGTGATCTCCGCTTCAGAATCTTAATTTTTTTTATCTTTTTACATTTATTATACTTATCTGATCAAAAACTTTTTAAGGGAATCTTATTGACACGTATCGTTCGTATGCATAACTTAATTGATAGATGGTTCAAAAGTTAAAAAAAATGAAAGATTTTAAATTTGAGTTCTAATAAAAATGATTTATTATATTATAACAAAATGCATAATTACCAAAAAAAAAAAAAAAAAAAATTACTGAAACGTACTCAACGATACATGAATCTCCTTTATATGGTACAAAGAAGATATCTTATAGTAGTGGGACCTAACACCTCTTGCATTTCTATTCGCAATTTGTTCGATATTGTGATTTTGTTTTAAGTTCTACTCTAGCTGCATATTCCAATTAAGATATGGTCTATAATAATTAATTTATAATTCTTCCTATTTTTAACCTATATGAGACTTTGATTGCACCTTAACAATTTCAAGAGATACATATTTGTGGATCATAATTACAATCAATCATTTTAGATTTATTAAATAAATTAAAGAATATAAGTTTATGGAAAGAGGTACGAAGTGTACAAAGGGATTTGGAGGAATTGTTCTTCGGATCTGATTCAAGCGGTAAAAGAGTAGAAGGAGTTATAGGGTACTACATCGTAAGATATTTTAGTTAATAGATGTCAAATAAAAGATGATGAAATTTAGATACGGTTTTGTTAAACTACCAATTTTTCTAAAAACTTAAACGTATAGGATTTTTGTTTAATATGAATTTCATACTTTTTGACACCCTTTTTAAAGTACAACCTCGTACTTACAAGTGGAGAACCAAACAAACTAATCAGAATTCACTATGAACTTCCAAATATACAAATAGGGAGAAAATATACAAAAAGAGGTGTCGAACCCATGACCTCCTAGTATACCAAGTTATGATATCATATTAAATTATCGATTCTTCTAATTTAACATAAAAAAAAATTGAAGGGAACTTCTAAGTAATTATAAATTGTTATAACAAAAAAAAAAAAGTAGTTTACCTCATTTAATTATTTTACTATCTCAGAATTTAAACATTCACAAACATAGTCATATTTATTAGGAAACAAATAAAACAACAGAGTGCGCCTTCTCGAACTTTCTCGAATCACCGAATCGTCAAGCACGAATCTGGTCAATAACGTCCGCAAAAACAACTGAAGGTACAAGGAGGCGCTGCCACGCCTCCGATGCTTGCTAGATTAGTTGGGGCCTGGAATAGTTGAAAACGCCTTTTTTTCAGCATGGAATCGCATACTTTTCGCTGCTACTCCTCTTTATCCGTAAGGCAGAGGATCCTATTTCCACGAGTGGATGATCCCCTTCCAAAACTAAGGGGAAGTAAATAAGCTTCTCGCCACAAGCATGAATTCGCTCTTCCTTTTTGCATAGCCAAGTCGTCCGCATTTTCGCCCCAAGGAACGCTTGACCACCTCATGGTTATGCGCGCGACTTACACTGCTAAGCTCGCAGGCCTGGTTCGACGCTTTAAAGATGATTACTAGCCATGAGAGATCAGATGAAGCAGATATACCCCACCCATTTACGACGTCGACACGACCAGAATGAGTATCAATCGCCCGTATCAGCCACCATTCATGGCCCCGGGCCGGCCAGGCCTCATGAGTATGAAGCTCAAGCCTATGGTACCCACATAGAGTATTTAGTTAAGAAAAGTATTTGCAATATTAATTCTAATATTTGGTAATCAAAGTTAGAGATTATAATGTTGGGAATCGTAACACCAGATAAGCTAAGAAGTTAAAGAACACAATACACAGATTTTACGTGATTCGATAATATGTCTACACTCACCTAAATAGCAAAATAAAATCATTATCGCTAAAATATATTACATAAAACTAGAAAGATTTATTAAACCATATATATGAACAAATTACAAAAATACCTCTATATCCTGAATATACCATACCATATCATGAGGGCTCATCCTCAACCTATTATTTCATCCCTCCAACAAAAATGATTGTGTCGCTGCTCTGCCCTAGCACTAACCCTCTTTTAATCTCAATATAAGCCACATGCCATAACATATAAACTTTAGTTTGCTCATTGTGATTCATCATTTGATAGAATTTGTATGATTTCTCGTGTGGGTAGTTTCCTTTCATAAAACAAATAAAAAATGATGGGAATTTGGATCATGATGTAAATGAGTATATAAAATTCTTGTAGATAAGTAAAAGAAGAAACCACCATAAAAGCAGAAAGGCTCGACCACAGGAAACCACCATTAAAGCAGCATGAAGAAAAGTAATGTTAGGCCATGGGGAGAAATAGAAAAAACTGGTCTGTCCAAAAAAATGGTCCCACCACCCACCACAAGTCCGCCCGTGAAGTGCGTCGGCGACGCACTTTCAGGACTCACGGGATCGAATTGTGGGTCGCACTTTCCAACAACCTCAAGCCAACAATATTGTGACATTATCCTCATCTTTTTCTTTTTTTATAGTTGTGGATGTTGCGATCAATTACGTTATTTTGATTAATTTTATAAGATATTAAAGTTAACAGTTAGATAAAACCTTCAACAACCTTAAAAAAACTCAAACCAGTTACCATTGAGTAACTCGTAACCATATCCTAATGCTTTACATCAACTTAGTTACCCTATGGGATATTAAGGATCATATTTGAATGCTTCTTAGTCATTTTCTAAATAGATAAATAAATTTAAATTTTTTATTATTATTTATTTATTTGACATTATAACTTTGTTATGCATTTATTATCGGAAGCAAAGGTTACATACCTGTGTACTTCTAAAGTCGATACTTCTAAACGAGGGCCTTCTATGTTTAAATAAGTTAATATTTTTTATTTAAATTTAATTTTTCTTGCTTTTTGAGTTGCAAAAGTATTAATTAATGAGATGTCATATAGCTACGATTCACTTTATATTTTTTGGTGGCTGATTTTGTTTTTTTTTTTTTTATCGCTCATTTTTTTTAGATATTTAATGTTTGGAATTTGGACATGCCTAAATAATTGATTTGGCTTAGGCTACAGATACTAGCTATTTATAAACGCTTAAAAATTTGCATTTTCTCAACACTAAAGCCCGTGCTTTTTATATCCGCCGGTCGTACTACTCGATCGGGAAGGACTCGAATCTAGGTCTTTCATGTGTCTCATACAACCTTTAACTACTAAATGAAATCTAATTGAATTTTAATTTTTTTTATTTAAATTAAAAAAATGAACATTTTTATTCTATTAAGAACTAAACATAATGTTGGTTTGGAAAGATGTTATTGGAAAAAAAATCTGTCTTTCGCATGAAATTCTTAAATATTTTTCATTTTTCTTAGAGAAGTTTACAAAGCTTTTCACATCTTGTCAAAACTTAAAGCATATATTTTTTTTTTTTATATTTAATCATTTTGCAACACAACTTAATTTGTTTATGTTGTTCTCCCAAACTCGAACTTGTCCCTTTCATATGTTTCACCTAACATTTAACCACTGAACCTAACATTTAACTACTAAGTCAAGTCTCATTGACAAGTTTCTAAAATTCATTTTACATTGAGAAAAAAAATATATTTATGTTGTAATTCTTTTTCCAAAATTGTATAGTTAACCCACTAACTAAAATCTAAACCAATACTAACTTGAGCCTATAAATATACCCCATTTCCCTTGTGATTATAATACTTAGAAGTTAGTCAGTTACCACCAAAAACATGCTCCACTCTGCATTCCACAAAATGGAGTTGTCCACAAGCCCTCTCAAAACTCAAGTACAACCCTAAACTTCTTTTATTTTCCCTCTCATTTTCCTTCACATTCTCAGCATCCAAACACACCACCACCCAACAGATATAGCTGTAACAGTAGATACCCATTTAAAGAAACTGATAATCTCGCACAACCCATTGTTTCTTTTTACTGTTTGCAGGTGATTTCAGTGTTGGTTGCGGTGGTTTTGTTGGTGAGTGTAAGCAGAGGCGAATGCAGGAAAGGAAGAACTTTGAAGGAGAATTTGGATTTGGAGTATTCAGCCATAAGTTGCAGGGCACACAGCGCATCGGTGGATTTTGGGGAGGTGACGGAAGACGGAGAACGAAGGCGTTTCAGGATGCAGTGGATGAGTTGAGTAAGTACGGATCGGACGGCGGAGCTCAGCTGTTTGTTCCCGCCGGAAAATGGTTGACCAGCAGCTTCAGCCTCACCAGTCACTTTACTCTGTTTCTCCATAGGGATGCTGTTCTTCTTGCTTCTCAGGTCTCTCACCTCCACTTCATTTTTTTTTTCTAATTTAGAAATATTAGGTTAAAATACATCCCAAAATTTAGGAATTGAAGGCCTGTTTGGTTCTGTTTATTAAGAACAGTTTGTCAAAACACTAAGAACATTGTTTTGATATTTTCAGGAAATTCTATTTGTTTTTATTTGCTGTATTCTTGTATGTTTTTTAGAGAAAAAAAAAAGTGGGAAAGAAAGCATTTTGTTTATATTTTCCTTTTTATCCTTATTTTTTAGAATATAAAACAACTTTAAAAAATATGAACAAAAGATACCCTCATCTTTTTTTCTTTAAGAATAACTTATTTTGAATAAATAAAATTTTTATTTCATATATTTACATTGTCTTTTAAATAAATAAGTTATTTTTATCAAATCAGACCAAAATTTGATGGAGAGACAATTCAAAAATTGAGTTTTTAAAAGGTATTTTAATCAAATAACCATTTATTTTATTTATTCTTTTTCAATTATTTAAAGAAAGCCTTATTTATTAAATATTTAAGGAATATTATGGTAAAAGACATTAAATGATCTAAATCTAATTCATTTTAGATAAAAATATCAAATTTTATTTTATTTTATGTATTTAAAATATCTCTAAAAGCAAGATGTTATTTTTACAAAAATAATAATAAGGGCATTTTTATCAAAATCAAAAGAGGATTGAATTTTCGAAATTGGGTTTTAAAGGTGTTTTAACTGGGCTACCCAATATTTTGTTATAGATTAAAATCCATCAAATTTTCTTTGAATTATGAATCAATGAATTGGTGTAGGATATAAACCAATGGCCTGTGATTAAACCCTTGCCATCGTACGGCCGAGGACGAGACGCAGCAGCAGGAAGATACACCAGTCTCATATTCGGCACAAACCTCACTGACGTCATTATTACTGGTAATTAACCTCATTTTAAAAGTAATAAAAATATTTGGAATTTTTTTCTTATTTTTGGGGTTAATATTATTTATAATTAACGTGGAGAGATATGATGTGATGAGATCAGGTGATAATGGGACGATCGACGGTCAGGGTGCTCTGTGGTGGCAGCGATTCCACGGGGGTACAGGTCATCTAAAGTACACCCGACCGTACCTGATCGAGCTCATGTACACTGATGGTATTCAGATTTCTAATCTGACGCTCCTCAACTCGCCTTCATGGAACATTCATCCTGTCTACAGCAGGTGATTACTTCCCCTCACTCCTTTCCTTTTTCCTTAGGTTTTGTTTTTTCAGTTATAATGTTGTCCCGAAACAGCTTTGTCCTAAAATATTTTTTTTTTTTTTTAAATTCCAAAGTGTTCGATTAAAATCGTTTTTTACGTTTCCTCAAAAATACAATAAGAACAAAGTAAAATAACATGTTTGATTTCTAATTTTTATTATTTACAGAAAACAAAAAAATATAAAAACACTAAATTAATGATAGAACAGCTTTCAAATAACACAAAAACTGTTTTTAAGAACTATTTTTAAAAAATATAAACCAAACATACCTTATATATTTCAAAATAATGTCTAAACTTTTTCATATCATCAAAATCGCAGTTAGTGAATATTATTTTTAATTTTTTTATAATAATTAAAACCATAGTCATTATCTATGATTATAGGTTTGAAGATATGATATAACGGTTTTGAAAATGATTAAAATCATAGTCATCACTTATCATCAATTACCAAATCGGATAAAGAGACGTTAGTTCGAATATTATTTTGAAATATGTATTATTTTGGTAAAAATAAAATTTGCTGTTTTGGGGCATGACTCCATTTTCATGCTTTCTCATTGATCTTTCCACGTGGCAAACATGAGTTGGCTTGATGGGTAATTTTATTTATTTTTTTCTTGCAGGAATATTCTTATTCAAGGTATTACAATCCTTGCGCCGGTAAGATCACCAAACACCGACGGAATCAATCCAGGTTCGTCCACTGCCTGATCTTAAATTCACAGCCGCACGATGAGATGACTTTCAATCATGACAATTACAGCCATTTGATTAGCTGGCTTCCAATTTTCTAACCATCAAAGGGATTAACATAATGTGTTAACCATTTGATTAGATGACTTTCCCTAACGTAATCGCTGAACTTGATCAATGGCTGGGATCATTTGATAGGTATCAACCAAGCCCAATAGAAGAATCCAACCCAAACTGATAGGTGGAAGAACCTCTCAACCTTCAGTACCACTCCACAATATCTTATAGAACCGATGTGGGATCATATCATTACCCATCTTCAGAGAAGTCAGACGTCTATGGACGGCTCACACTTTGAATTTTGAGACACCGAGTAGCCCTCTTTCAGATAGCCTTTTTCCACTACACACTCGACTCTCAATGAAAGCACCAACGATAGGTATCAAACCCAATCCAAAAGACCGACCTAACATGTGGGAGAACCTCTCAAGTTTAAAAGTATCACTCCACAATCACTGCGAACTCGCTGCACGATCGCATCATTACCCATCCCATCCATGCATCGGCTCACACTGTGATAACTTTCACTTCTCGCACTCTTTTGCGACAATTCAAATAACCTTCTAGATAATATTTTCTCACGCATCGACTCTCAACGAAAAGACAAAATTATAAGTATCAAGCCCACCGATAACTCAAACTCAAAACCGACATGATATGTAGAAAAACCTTTCAAGCTAAGTTCCACTGCACAATCTATAGTAGAACCTATATGGAATATCATCATTCTAACTTATGTATGATTCTATTCAGATTCTTGCACCAACACAAATCATCATTCTAACTTATGTCTGATTCTATTCAGATTCTTGCATTGCACCAACACAAATCATCATTCTAACTTATGTCTGGTTCTATTCAGATTCTTGCACCAACACAAGAATAGAAGATCATACATTGTATCCGGAGACGACTGTGTGGCAGTTAAAAGCGGTTGGGATGAATACGGCATAGCCTACGGTATGCCCACAAAACAGTTGGTGATCAGACGGCTCACATGCATTTCACCCTACAGTGCTGTGATTGCATTGGGGAGCGAAATGTCAGGCGGGATCGAAGACGTCAGAGCCGAAGACATCTTGGCCATCGATTCAGAATCTGGGGTCAGGATCAAGACGGGCATAGGGAGAGGAGGGTACGTGAAAGACATATACGTAAGAGGAATGACAATGAAGACCATGAAATGGGCATTCTGGATGACTGGAAACTATGGTTCTCATGCAGACAATAACTATGACCCAAAGGCCCTTCCAGTGATTCAGGGGATCAATTACAGAGACATGGTAGCTGAGAATGTATCAATGGCAGCTAGACTAGAGGGAATTTCCGGTGACCCGTTCACCGGAATCTGCATTTCTAATGTCACAATTCATCTAGCAGCTAAGGCAAAGAAAGCAATTCTTGGACATGCACTGATGCCAGGATATCAAGCGGCGTCACGCCTACGCCATGCAGCTCGTTGTCGGATCAGGGGCCGGAGAAGACGGCGGCTTTATGCGACTTTCCGGCGGAGAGTCTGGCAATAGATACATTACAGTTACAGAAGTGCTCTTACAGAATGAATGATCCATGAAATTTTCTGAGTAGTGTTCTTACAGTCTATGGGTTGTTTTGACATGTCATCTACCTTAAAGCAAAGAACTCCGCCTTCTCTTATTATTATTATTATTTTTTTCTTATTTCTTAAAAGGAGAAATTTAATTGATTCAGAATACCAAGACATTATATCCGAACAGAGAAACCAACGTGTTAAAAACATTAGAGGGTGACATAACATCCAAGTTAATAGCAAGCATAATCGACTCAAGGCCTACACAATTGGTAATCCTATATGCTTAGAATACCTAAGATTCCAAATCTGATGATGAAAAATATTGACCAACAAGGATTCAATATGACTTTTCTGTCTGATCGAAACAACTCTACTAAATCGCCCACAAGAAAATCAACGAACAAATCAATCATCGTAAAAAAAAAAAAAGGCAAAAAAGGTGATTTCAAATTGGCAAAAAAGGTAATTCAATGTGATTTCAAATCAATCCTCAACTTTGGATGTGAAGTACTGAAAAGGAAAAATACTCAAATCTAAGAAAGAGGATTATATCTTATAAGTAGCTGATTAAATTCATGATGTCATAAATGAACATGAATCTCTAATTAGTGAAAGGTATGGTTGAGGGAGAAATCCAAAATATATTACAATGCATCTTTGACAAATTCAGCTTTTCAACTTATGGCTTGGCTAAGATTCAAAATGATGCAGAAATTGATAATTATTCATTGGTCTATGACCTAATGTTGTCTCACTCGGTGAACTCTCAACTCCATTCTTATTAATATTTTATGTACACTAGTGAAATTACTTAGTATCATTTTATTCATTTATCTAATCATCTTAATATTGGAATTCAATTCGTAAGGATCTTGAGTAGTTAGGGTAGTTGGTTTTATGATTCATTCTCAATCCTCATGTGAACGATATCTAGACTTAATGAAAATCCACTTTTATACTTATACGATCTGTGCACTTGCAGTGATTAAGATCAATCAAAATCTTTAACGAATCCAGTTTACAAGAAAGGACAAACCATATTTTCATCACATTTCGTTCTAACAAGTTTTTGGTGCCGTTGCCGGGAATTAGATAATAATCTTTGGTACCAGTTAAATAAATTTGTGTGTGTGTATATATATATATATATAATCTTGCTTGTCCACTGGTCTATCTATATCACAAACTGGTATTAACAAGTTTTTGGCGTCGTTGCCGGGGATTAGATAATAATCCTTTAGTGACAAAGTCATAACCTTGTTTGAACAGTTTGGTTTATACAAAATCGGTCTAACACTTAGCACTAAGACAAATCGCCCACAACAAATTGGCGACAAAAACACAAAAAAAAAAAAAAAAAAAAAGGCTAGATCGAGAGGATCTAACGATAAGAGAGGATTTCGTGCCAAAGAAGGCAAAAAATCACCTCTTCTAACAGGATGAAAAGAAAGAACAAAAGGAATTAGATTTCTAGACAAGAGGAGAACAATAAATGTTACCCTGTGACTAACATTCTCTAGAATTCAAGTTCACAAATAGCAATATTCAATGATGATAAATGCATTCCATAATGAAAATGATGAAAAAGATCATGAGATCAGTCTAGAAACTGAAATAAATTGTCTGAAAATATTCATATGTTGTAATTTCATACTACAAAACCTGGGAACATTCAGAAAGCAACGATACATACAACTTTGCAGAACAGTATCTAGCACCAAACAGCTTCCTAGGCCGACCATGGCAATAGAGATCCTGTCCCAAGAAGAAAATGGAGAATAATACGAAGAATATTTCAGACACTGAAAAAGAGAAATTAAGTGCGAAAGTTGATATGAGGATAAGTTTTAATTTACTCCCAATATCTCCAAAGCATAATTCACCATTTTTTTTTTCTAGGGAGATTAACATGGTTTTTCATACATAACATTCTTCCGAAATCATAGTCAGAGCCTCAATTTTTCTAGAAGCGTTTACAACAACATGATTGCATGCTTCTCAATGAACTGGTGGTCTGGGATTGAATTTTACGGATTCTCTCCAGATGAGTTCTTGATATTCTCTTCAGTAAATGTCATTAATAAATCAAAACGGCGGGCCTAGGGCAAACGGGCTCCTCGTTGATATCATGCAGAGGTGCCAAGTATGGATGACACAATGCCTCCTCAACTGCAAACAAAAGGAGAAAGCATAAATAAGCACATATAAACAACCTCTTAGGCCCAAAGCGGACAATATCTACATGGTTGGATATCAAAGCCGATCCCTAACCTCGTTGTGGGGGCCTGTTCCGTTTGACCTCGTAATCATATGGGACACAACGAGGACGTTGTGTCTACATTTGGGGGAGGGGGGTGTTTATCACATCCCACATCGAATGGGGAAGAAACTTTCTGACACTATATAAGTATGGGTTCCTCTCAACTTAGTGAAACGTTTTAAAGCCATAAGGATCCCTTGGATCCGAAGTAGACTATATCTTGTAAGTGTGGTATAATTTAAGAAAATTTTCCAAAGATCTAAAACCAACACCATAATACTATTGCTTCTCCCAACTAGTGATTTCCTTAAAATAATTCCTTCTTTTTTGTTTTTTGAAAATAAAGTTTGATATATTATATTATTGTCATTGGTTGCTTTTTGACCCGTTAGCGTTTTCACATAATTTCCTAAAGTTCTAGTAAATCATTAATGCCAATAATATTCGAATTTGGAATTAGTCACTATATGATGTTTTCATACTGCAAAGATGCATAATGTACCTGTAATACGCTTGTTTGGATCAAAACACGCAGCATTTTTTCTAGTAAGTCAATAGCTCCAGGAGACCTATTGGGAAATCTAGCAGCAAATTGTTGCCTCGGGTATTGTGGTAGCTGCCTAACGTATCTTCGAGCATTCTCGCTCCGAAGAAAACCAAGGCTAGAGTCATCAGGTGAACCTATGTTTTTCTCAATGAAAGAAAAAAAAAAAGCAGCCTCAGAATTGAACCAAATGCTATAAGAGAAACAGAAACTTACCTTCCAACAATGCCACCAATTAGCCTTTTCAGTTTCCATATAGTCAAACATAACAAAGCTCAAAATTTGAAGTACTTCTTCCTCAAAATTATGGTTCTCGTTTAAACTGGAAAGTACTAGAGAAAGGAAAAAATGCTAAGGAAAATTATTTTCAAGCGTTTGGTTCCACAAGGGAAAATATAAAAAAACACTAATCAAAATTCTCAAAATTTTATATGTTTTTAAATTTATAGTCTTTTTTATAATAGTGGGAAACATATAAAATGAGCTTGAATAAAACATATAGAATTAGTTTATTAAGTTTAAACCTATTTTTTATTTTCCTCCAAATTTTATTTCCTTCCTCTTTCCCTCACTATGTTCTTTCCTAAGTACTTTCCGGGTTCCAAACAGAGCCTAAAAGATGTCAAACAGTAGGTTAAATTCAGAAGTTTCCATAAAGCATACCTCTGTGACAAGTCTCAGCTGATGAACATAATCTCTGCCGGGAAACAATGGTTCCCTGGTCATGATTTCACCAAGTATGCAACCCACAGACCAAATATCGATCGCTGCAGTGTATTCTGAACAATTAAGGAGCAATTCTGGAGCACGATACCATCTGGTAACAACATACTCAGTCATGAAGTCTGTTTCAGATGTCGTCCTAGCAAGTCCAAAATCCCCGATCTTAAGATCACAGTTTGCATTCAGAAGCAAATTACTAGGCTTTAAATCACGATGCAAAACATTAGCTGAGTGTACATATTTAAGTCCCCGCAACAACTGATACAGGAAGTACTGCAAAAAGGAGAATTGGAGAGCTGTGAACATCTCAGTTCAGTATCATATAGAAATTATACAGAAAAGATGTTATATTTACAGTAGCGAAAATCGCATGGTCAATTCAACAAATTAAATTATAAATGGCGATTTCTTAACATGGAGAGGGATGGCAAAATTTAAAATTTGAGGACCATGGCAACCGAACCAAAAATTTCATGTAGCTAACTGTGAGCAGATAGGATATAACAAGAGAAATTTTCTTTTTCTTTTCTTTTCTTTCTTTTCTTTTTTTTTTTTTCTTTTGGTATGATGATCGTTATCTTCATAAAGGTATCAGAAAATGAGTTGACAAACTAATATATAAAACCCACACTATGCAACAGTCTAAAAGTGATGGCACTATAGTAATTAGCAGTACCGGTACAAGGTAAATGTAGAATTGCTCTATTATTGAGTTGCAGGTATCAAAATCTTGGACCAAGGGTGGATCCACCCTATGCCAGAGGGGCAAATTCCCGCACTAAATTTTTTTTTAAATTCTCTTTGTAGCTAAGGTGATTTGAACTCAATTATCTGCCCCCACAAAAATTTATAAATACTAAACCATTGGATCAAAGACTCTTATATTATTTAAGTTTGCCCCCACTAATATTGAATCCCGGCTCCACCCCTGTCCTGGACTATGCTAGGGAGGAAATTAGCTGAAATGATACAAATGACAATAACAACTCGAAGAAATTTGCCACAAGGATACAGTTAAAGTAAAATTGCTCCAATAAAAGTTTTTGGAGACAAACCCGACAATGGTCATCATTCAGTGACTGGTTGGAACGTATTATCTGATGAAGATCAGTGTCCAGTAACTCATAAATGATGTAAACGTCATTGAAATTCTTTTCCCTCTTAGGTGGCCGTATGATGTCTTTCATGGAAACAATCTGCAGAAGAGAACTAATAATAAGCATATTATTCCACCAGGAGGAACATAAAAATTTATGAACTAAATCCAACAAATGAACCACTGCGGATAAAAAAACAATAAGAAGAATCACTGATCATAGGAAACTAACACTTTCTCGCCATAAGAATATAGTCACAAAACATAGTATTCTGATGGCTTCACACTTGGAAAAACAAAGTCCTGTGTAGGAAATGACAACTTTTTTGTTGGTGAAAAAAGACTATGAATAAGGAAACTTACACGTACGATTAAAAGATAAACCATAATAATCTTCAAAACTAAATTTTATAACGCTCCTCTAGGAAACAAATAATATTTAACTAAAAGGATGTCAAGCAAGTTATTGCCCGAGAATGAGTTCGAATAGAAGCTGACACAAGCTTTAGCTAGGGTCAGTTCAGGTTTCAGGAAGATATTTTATACCCTTAGACACCTCCATCACACAATCAGATTAAAATACTTGAAGATAGGAAAGATCTACATTATTTTGGAATCTATAAAAAAAAAGAATGTTGTCTGAATTATAATTTCATTCCATGTTTACTGCTAAAGCAGCAGCAGTAGCTTACGTTTTTCCGTAGGTAGTAGGGTCATGAAATCACAAATACACCCCCAATACACAAAGGTACAATAGCTTATTGTTACTATTAAGAGCATACTAATATTGTTTCTGTTGTACCCACCTAGGGTATTCCAAATTTCGTTTTAAAAACAATATGCTGCCTTTGCAAATCTAAGGTCTGAGGCCACTGGTACTCTTACTATAAGAAGAATAAAAAAAGGGGGGAATGTGGGAATTTATGTGTTTTACATACTGTTCCTGCTGTGAGAGCTTAACCCATCTTCCTTTCTCCACTACAATTTGAAACCTAGAAACCCTTTCCATGGTTTATGAATTTATGAGCATCAAACAACTAAAATGACATTTCCCAGAAAATGTTTTTTGTTTATCAATAAAAAGCAATATATTGGTTAAAAAAAGTATATAGGGAGTATACAAGAGAGGCCTTAAGAGCCAACAAAAAGGGCAAAAGAGCATTGAACCAAATCCAGCCCAAAAACAAGCACCTAAGCATAGCCATAGAATATATACAAAAGTGTTTCCCCAAAATGGTATGATCCCAGGCGTTTTGCTTTGATACGGACTATCGGTGAGAGCACATGGTGTGTGTCTCTGCATTAATAGCAAGTGCAAATATTTACAAAAAGATGGACAAGTCAGAGTTCTATCTGCAAAAAGGAAATGGTTTTCTCATTTTGTCAACTCCATAGTCTTCACACTGCACTTTATCAAACACTATAGTTGTCTAACTAATATCGCCTTTAGGATACTCAGTCGATAAATTATACCTAAAACCGCTAAGCAATCCATTGAGCTGAACAGCACACTCACATCTACTATGGAGAGAAAAAAAACAAAAAGGAAAAGGAAAAAAAAAAGGTAAAAAAGATATAACTAATTGGCCAAGAGGAAAACAATTATTAGACCAAAACACAATCATCTGCCATACATAGACTGTAAAACCCTAGACGCAATAGTTCATTTGAGGTATGAGGAACTTGAGAGTCATGGAGAAGCAAACTTACATTCTCAAGGATCCATATGACGAAGAAGCTTGATTTCACGTACGTCCGCTTGGCATCTATTCTATTATCAAATGCATTACCAATCTTCTTAATGGCAACTCCCTCCCGAGTCTCTGAATTCACAGCCGCGCTGAAGGAAATGAAAAAAACACATGTTTCCTTCACATTGTTGATAGAACAGAGAATTGAAGTCAATTAGATAAAATTGTGGAGCTTCTACTGTGTCTTAAGCAGATCATCCATACAATAAATGTTCTCTATTATACCTCTAAACACTAAAATCCCATTATTCTCAATCTATTTCCCAAGAGTTTGTTTAGTTCAATAGTGCCAGTGGCTTCTAGTTTTGTAGTTACAGAGAAATATCCTAAAATTTTACCTGAATCATACCCATCAACATAGCACAGAATCAAGAAACCAAAAATATATCAAAATCTCTACAGAAAGTCAGCAGGATATTCAAAATCCCACCTCAATTTTTAAGCAATAAGCAAAAAAAAAAAAAACTTCAACCAATGGAATATTCACAACAAGAGCCAAACCCCAGAAAGTTCCCACAGAGATTGAACGAGATCATGAGAATTCATAACCATGAAAACCTCGAAGAAGCCAATCACCAAAAATCAAAACCATGAAAACCGAAGCAAAGATTTCGGGGGTGGGGAGCAGTTCTTACCAGACGATACCATAAGCACCACGACCTACAGGACGAATTGGCGGCACGTACTTTCTAGAAACTTCGAAGAGGTTCCCGTACACATTGTACTGAACATACCGTCCACCATGAGTCGGCACTCCTCTGATATTTCCATCACCAGAACCAGAGCTCGACTCCATAGAACAAATCGATTCACTCCCAAAACCCGAAACGCCAAAACGAAAACGACCCAATAAGGATTTTAGCCTCTATCGGCAGAGCCACTCCCGATTTGGCGTAAAATCTAAGTCCGTGGAGACCTTGGAGCACATCTGCCTGGACTTTTTGACATTTCTTCGGCTTTTTCTAGAGATAGAAAGGATTATAGAAGAAGAAAATAAAATAAAAAATATTTTATATAAATTATATGCATAAGGTTTTCAGTGTGAAAGTGTGAACTTTATGGAGAGACCTTTTGAAATGGAAGCAGCTGGTTGGAAACCGTGAAGAAATGGACTTTCCCATGTTTTTTCCCCGTCAATTACATTTCCACCTCTAGGTTATTTTCTCTTTTTCCCTTTTTTGTCTAATATACAAACCTATTTCTGTAAAAGATATCAAAAATTTTATATATTTTTAACTTATTTAATTTTTTATAAAAACTTTGGCATGAGTCAAACGTCTAGAGAATTGCCAATAAGACTTGATTCAGTGATTAAAAAATCGAACGACCCATGGGAAACAATTAGATTAGAGTCTTCGTGATAACAAATTATTATAATATTATAACGTAACGACACGTAAAGTTAAAAAAAGATAAGAATATAAGTAATTTATAAGTGAAGTGAAAAACATTTAATTTTTTATATAAAGAAAAAAAAGAGATAGAAGTTCAAATTAATATATGGATTTTATTTTTTTATTTTAGTCTATTTCCTTCTTCTTTTTTTACATTTATTCATTTTACATATATGATATTATAGTACTATATTTTTATTCAATCATGGTTCTTCCTTATGCTTTAATTTTTTTTTTTTTTACGAGTGTGTTTTAATATTGTTAAGAATATAGTTATTGAATTTTATATTTTATTTCGATTTGTAAGAAGTTAGAAACCCTTCTCCAAACTTAATAAAATGTTTTTATTAATTATATTATAAAAGAAATTATTTTATTTTATAAAAAAAAATTAATACAATTTTTTTTTTTATCGATATTGGTGTAGGTTAGGTATGGGGTTGTCAATGGGGTGTAGTAAATGACTGACCTTTCAATTTCATGCAATAAAGTCTAGGGTATGGTTTGGTGTATGAATTTGGTCATCTGATTCATTGGTCCACATCAAGAAATTTGGACCACTAGTTCTTCTTCTAGGTAGCCCCATAATTCTAGAATAAATTTGTTTGGTCAACGAGAAAATTTGTAGCCCATTAGCAGACTTTGACGAGAATTTTATGAACAAAATAGCAAGCCATTGCAAATTTAATACATGTTCTTAGTTCATTTTCTTCGAATCTTTGTGTCTGTTTGGATACGGTTTTATAAAAATGTTTTTTGTTTTGAAAAATGAGAATAAGGGAAGCAAGAAAAAAACATTTAGTTCCTTTTTTCTATTTTTCTTTGTCTTGAAAAAAATTAAGAATGTAAAAAACATTAAATTTGGGAGCACAAGAATCGCTTTTTAAATTACACAACTTTCGCTGCTTGCTGCTTTTCAAAATTTTATTGCTAGATTACGTATTTGTTTTTTTACTTATTAATTTTTCTGCAGATAATTTTTATACCCGTGATACTGAAAAGTCAAATAAATCAAATAGATTTCCTCAATAAATCAGAAAGTTAGATTACCTAACCCAAAACCTCTGTAATGCTTGCATATATCATGTTAAAAGTTCTAAAGCTTCTTTAAAGATTTTTATTAACATAAATATCATGTTTTTTACAAAAATAAATTTAGGAAATTAAAAGAAGGAAAACACTTAAAGGAAAAAATAATAATAATAATAATAATGTCGATTATGTAAATAATTATTTATAACAAACATAAATTTAGAAAATTAAAAGAAGGAAACACTTAACAAAGGAAAAAATAAAAATAATAATAATAGTAACAAGCCAATTATGTAACTAATTATTTAGGAAGTGTGGATGATGACGTATCGCCCCCACGAAGTATTTAATTAAATTGGGGACGGTCGGTTGATTGGGAAGATAATAAATTAATAATCATACTATCGATAGAGTTATGAGGTGGGACAACCAGCTGGTGGGGGAACATTTATTTTCTGACTTTAAAATTTTTTTAAACAAGGGAACATTTATTTTATTTGTAGTCATTTTAAGAACATATTCAAATTTGAAACCATTAATTAAATTAAAAAATACTTTACCCATCTCATATACGTGTCCCTAGTAGGTGCCATAATTAATTATGAACATATAGGAGAGGACATTTAATTGTATTTATTATTGAAAAAGAAAAATCAGAAGACTAGAGGAGAGGCGTGTTTGGGAAGGGAAGTTTCTTTCTAGGGCTCTGCTTTTTGAACTATTATTCCACAGCACTCTTTCAAAATAGAACTGCTTGCTTGCTTCCACCATTGACTTTTCTCTCTATTCAAGCAATTCATTTTTCTAACTTCCCAATATTCAAGTCTATGGTGTTTTGTGTTTTTTTTTTTAATAAAGTCTTTATTGGGTTTATATACTAAAACCTAATTATGCCTTTATACGACTCGGTAGGGGAAAACAGTGAGGTCCCCTCATGTGTGCACAAAAAATGTAAATTAAACCCAATTTCACGCAAATCGATAAATTGAATTCCTCGGTCTAAATAAATAAAATCGCATTTACCTAAAAGCTGCAACTTTTATACATTAGACATTCGACAAACGACGCGCATTTTGTTATCACTTTGTTTCGATTTACTTACACTTTTGGCGACATTTTTATCCAAACCAAGACACTTACTTTTACAAGAGATTAGTTTTGTAAATAAATTTTGTTTTTATCTCTTTTAAACCATTTTCTCTATTTAACAATAGAATGTGATTGGAAACATATAATTTACGTAGTCTCATTGGTAAATTATTTTATATTATTTATGTCATCCTAACCCAAGAATAAATGGGAATGAGATGATTGTGTTTGGTTCCTATATTTTAAAATAGTTTTTCAGAATAATTTTTAAAAACGTGTGTTTTTTAAAAACTATTTTTATTTGCTGGATTTAGTGTTCATACGTGTTTGAATAATAAAAAAATATCAAATATGTTTTCTATTTTTTCTTATTTTTTTCAAAACAAATTTTTTTTTTTTAAGAAGGGTAACCAAACATGACCTTATATCTGGGCTCTTCATTTCCCTTGCTGTCTTTTAGGATCGAGTAGGAAAGCAACTATTTCAGAGAAATGGGACCTCCGCTATTCAATTCATGGTGACATCCCAAGGAAATTAAATAGAATCCATTCATTACATACAACCCCACTCAAGGCCCAAGGGCATGGCCATCCCAGGAGTGTCGTCTTGCCGTCTTGGCTTTATCTATGGGATAATATATTATAATCAATGTTTTAAAAATCAGATACCCAAAAAAAAAAATTGATTAATATATTATTAAAATAAAATACTATAAATAATTTTAACTAAATCTCAACTAATTAAAAAAAAACATTTTAACCTTTAAATCATACTGGTCTTATAATTGATTCCCAATCCAATCTATATGACTTTTCCGATTTTTATAATATGTTATAATAATATTTAATCAAAATATAATTATTTTTTAAACTTTTATTTAGAGGATAGTATATTACAATAGTAATTACAATATGTTAGAAGAATTAGTCCAAAGACAATTTCTTTTCTTTTTTAGAATATGTACTGAAAGACCTATTCCTCATATTTCTCAATCACTGATATCTCATTATTTTTTAATCAATGTTCTGATAATTACTTTCCCCGTTTGATCACCTTTAAGGTCCCACACTATAAAAACTACGAGACAGTGAAATAGAAGACAAGGATAGATGTGGCAAAACTTATTGATCGAATTTCATAATTTACATTTGATTTAAAACTACCCTCCCTCAAATCAGCTGAATTTTGAGATCACAATGTGTTGGTGAACATTCAAACTAGCCCCTAGTCTAACACAACGATCAACAAAGAAAGAATATAGGGGAGAGAAAGGGGGACTTGATCAATGGAAAAACCAACACCTTGGAAATTTCTAGTTCATACCATGTCAGGTTCCGGAGCAGAGCATGAGACCTTACCTTCTCCAGCATCATAGTTAAGACCATTTGATCAGTAAAGAAGAAACAAAAATACCCTTTGAAAATATTACAAACCCTTTCATATATCATTAACATTACAGCATAGGACAACATCCAGATATACACTACATTACTAGCATAATACATCTTACAGGTTACAATGCATTGCACATAGAACAAGATTGCAGTACATACCTAAACCCACCATATCTGTATATTATTGATTTCTTCTTCTTCATCAGGAATGATCTCAAAACTCGTTGCTGCTGCTGTACATCATCCTTCTTCATCGGACTTACTCTGAGATTACCAGCACATCACGACCTGATAAAACCACCTGGAAACCGTCCACTCTCTTTGGTAAGCAAAGATTCAGACCTTCAGAAAGTTCTCCGCGCTTCCTAAATCCGAAACTGAAGTTTGGAATGTGCCATCTTCAAAAGGGTCCTGGCCATTCTGGATCATGGGATACAATTTCTTCATAATTGTATCAACTGCTTCCAATTCTTTCAGAACTGCAACTCTTCCACCGCATAATACATTTCTAATTTCTCCATTTACAAAAGACTGCAAATCAGTAAACGCTTTAGACCACAAGTATGAGTCCGCAACGGGTAAATCTATCAACTTATCAGCAGATCCACGGTGCCAGAGACAAAGACACTGCAGACGAACACTGTTACAACTCCTTACTCCATACATGGCACGCATCAAGACTTTCCTTGGCCGAATTTTTTAACCTTGGGGAGATTAATTGATTCAGTAAGACTTTCCAAGATCGTCAAACTCTTCAGAAGTTTGTGGTTCTTTGAAATCAATATGTTTCTCCAACTTTTTGATAAGATCGACCGCTCAGGCTGTTTTGGTGAAGCGGGGTCCAAATTGCGCAAGACAAACTGGAGCAAAAGATGGCCTTGGTTGAGCCGTGAGAGCTCAGAGCTCAAAGCAATGCAAATATCAAGCAATTTCACACTGTTGTCTAAGTATTATCATTCATTTATCATCCCAGTCACATACAGGGAGTTCGAGATCAAAATAAGGGATTTTTATGTCTTTGCTGGTTTGCAAAGACACTCATGACTGATTTCATCCATGAACAGCTAAGCACATTCGCCTGTGCCTTTTGGCTTGCTTTCTTCAGCCTCTCTGCCAAGGTGTTCTCGAAATTGTTCAACAGGATCAATAGCCTTGGAGAGAGATACGACCTTGCAATATCATGCGGAAAGGATTGCCAAAGGGAAGGAAGGTCGGTGTGGTTCTTGGGGACGAGACTCATTTGATTAACTGCACAGAGGTATAAAAACAATATAAATACAAAACAAATCAGCATATCAAATAAAAATGCAGTGGTTATGTTTTGTAAACCCCATACCAGCACTTCAAATTCAGAAAATACAAAAATGATAGCACCTACCACTCCGAAATAACAATTTAAAACCTCGATGATGGAATTAAGTGGCAACTGTGAAGGATTTTCAAGGTTTGTTTCTTCATATCCAAGTATATGCAAAATCATTTCCACTCAAATCTCGAATTTAATAAAATATATATTGAAAATTACAATAATGAACAATGATAACAAAACTTCCACAATAATGTTTTCAAAAACCATATCCATTTGCTTAAAAAAAAAAAGAAGAAAAAAGATAATATGGCTCGGTCCTCTTTAAGAACAGTTTTTGAAAACAAAGAGAACAACACCATTTTGGTGTTTTCTGTAAACAGTTCTTGTTCTTTTTATGTTTTCCTTGTTATCCTTGTTTTCCACAACAAAAAAACAGGTTTCCAAAACTGTATACAAACAGGCCCTTAAATCTAAAAATTACACATTTAGGATCTGCAATTGTAACTACCCAGCATATGTTCAGATGATCTGTTCATCTTTTTGAACAACACACATATGAATAAATAAATTATAAAACTATCCCATGTAAAAGGAAATAAAAATCATATTCTCAAAAGACAAATTTTCACCGCAAACATCCAAGTAAACAAGCAGCACCAAACAAACTCCTACAACGATTATCAAGGCTGTAAATCCAGCTCCCATCCTAAAACAACAAAGATCCAAAACTTTGTTTCATTTTCTTCCATTTCTCACCAACAAAACAGAGCTTAATCAAAACTCAACAAATCAAAACCACCTAGGACTGATCACAGACCGAAAATCAACCACATAAAAGCCTAAACAATCGAATTCAACAAGAAAAGTGATAAACAAACATAAAAATTAGCAGATCTCGATAGTTAATCAAACCACAACTCACCTAAACGTTAGATCTGTCGATCAGCAACCGATTTACACAAAAACTGAAACAAATTCACAGATCTACCCCTAACCCTACCTCTCCCTTACAAAATCCATGCAAAATATGGATCCAAAGCAAAGCTAAGAAAAAATGAACAAAGAACCTTACCAGATGAAGTAGTAATTCAGATCGAAAATTCCCAAAGAAGCTTCAGAATGAGATATTAGAGATAGTCTGCTGAAATCTCAGAAACGTGTGATTGTGAAGCCGCCTCCTAGTAGGTAAAGAAAAGGCCGTTGATATGTTGACCTGTGGTTTTATGTGGAGTCGGTAAAGAGGACACACACACACACACACACACACACACACAATAACACGTGACAAGATGAATGGCAAAGGATAAAGCGTTATTATATTAAAGGCGGCACAGATAATCGAAACCGGGTGCATAGAAAAAGTCAACAATATATGCTACTTTATGATGGAGAATTGTCTGGAAATTTCTAGTAGAAGTCGGTCTTAATGGACAAGGCGTGAGCTGTCCGTCCGATCATATGTACGAATCACGAGGCGCACGCTCACACGTATCAGCAAAAGCATACAAAGCGTCGCACTTTTCTAAGTTTCTTATAGTTTAAGAAAAATTTAATATCTTAAAAATTGAAAGGAAAAAAAAAAGTAATTTCAAATATAAAATTATTGGTCATCTTGTATACGTCATGTCATACAACGTTACGTTTAACGTTTCAAAAATGGTATAATACAGGCATCGAGCATATGAATAAGATGATTAATATCTTTTTATTTTCACTTAATCAATAGTCTTAAATTTGAGTTTTAAGAATACAATTTTATTATGTGATAAAATTTTATTTTCTTATAACCTATCTGAAATGATAGGATTAGTATTGATATTATCAAATTTACGAGAAAGAATGATTTCCAATTTCTCGACCGAGCTGCTTCCAGTTACCACACCATATTTAAAACTAAGCTGCTATCCGAACATTTATTTAATGTATAGGTTCTAGAACCAAAGGGTTTATTATTTACGTCACAAAGGTAGAATAACGCTTCACGCGATCTGGTATTGTTCCTGAATATCACCAACATATGATATAACTTGCGTATTTTTCATATACGCAAAGAGCTTTGCTTACGCATAACTCATGTACTAACAAAAAAATGTATGACATAAGGAAAGGGGTCTCATATTCGAATTCCTCATTTAATAATTTACTACATCAGAATTATATAGTAAAATTATTTTAAATTAATATATTTTTATATTTTTAAAATTTCGCTTGTTTATCTCATTCAAAACACGTTTCATTATAAATATATAATTGTACTGATTCATGATGTAGTAATAATATAATGAATCGACTCAAAACCTATATATATAATAATCTTATAATGATTATTAATGGTTTCAAAATAAGCGCCACGTGCCCACCGCTGTATCAAGAAAGAGCCACTCAATTAAACACGCAGACCCACTCTAAACCCCAAAGGAGAGGTACGTCCATTGAAGCATTCGTGCCTTTACGCCAAAGATTCGTGCCCGCGCCAAAACTTAACGGCGTCCAATCCGCTGCACTAAAGGCCGATTATGGGAAATATCCTAAAGATAAGAGAAATAGAATAACTTTGACACATATGTCCCTGCAATCCAACCAAATCTCTCACCATTACAGCAGATAATTAACGATATAATGAACATCATCAAAGTATTCGCTTCGGATCCCCCACAAGCGAAGGCGAAGATTAATGAGTTCCCAGCTGTCAAAACATAAAGAAAGCAAAACTGGCAAAGGCAAAACAAATGATTAGGAAGGCATCCGAACCCAACGATAACGCCATTCCAAGCACTAATTGCCCCCCAACTTGTACCGGCGATACCTACCCATCGTCTCCTGCGTGATAGAACGATCCCATTCCTCCGCTTGCACTTGATCGGGAGGACTTCACGAACTCAACTTCGTAACACCTACAAATGAAAATGATATGCGAATATAGAATATTTGTTATATATAAAAACGAACGTGAGTATAATAGCCTGTGAAATACTCTACGAATGCATATGTCGGTTCGAAGGCAGTAATCGTTGAGTTGTCCTGCTCGATGATAGACACATCTTTCATTCATTTAATTCCCAACAATCCCCACACGAATGAAAAGTTCCTTGAGTATCACTTAGCGTATGCATGAGATGCAAGTGCGATTATTCCATGAGAAAACGTTGCATCAGATAAGGTCAGTTCGAGAAGAAAGTTAAAGAATCTAGAAACTTCTATGCCAATGTTGTTGAAGATTCCAAACCCAAATGTGCTAAGAGGAAATGTCTATAAGTCTCGAGGATTCATACCTTGGCCCGCAGTTCATTGGCGTTTCAATCAGGTAAGTCCGGACATCAAGCCAAAGACCGCAGCAAAAGAAAAGACGTAAAACCGGTGCGCCAATGGCGGTGGAAAAGATCTCTCCACGGCGTTGATGATATCAACTGAATTGCCATGATATCCAAGCCGTAATACGCAAGGGAAACCCCAAAAAGAGTGGTGGATTGATACTATAGAGCAACTCGCCGCATCCGTGTACATATCGATGTTTTCGCCCTACACAAACTGTAAAGTGATGAAAACTTTATACTGGTAATTCATCAACCCCTAAGGTTAAAGGTAGGAAAGACGTTTGAAGATGACATCCGAAAGATCGCGGACACTACTCAATGCCTCGTATGTGCCGATGTCTCGCAAGAATTTAGTGTGTCAGATCCTCCTTAGCAAGAATACTTGCCCAAGTCAAGCTTTGTATCTCGATAAGTTTAAACAAAATGAGACGATGTATGAAATGCCAAGTATCTGAGTCACATTGTCGTTCAATGTATTGACTATTGTAACCATGACGATTTGAATAAAGTTACTTCTTCTTACGTGTTTCAATCTTCTAACATTCGCATGCTAAACTAGGACACATTAACTATAAGTCAATAAAAAAAATTAATGAATATGGGATTGCTGCCAGTTCGATCGTCTGCTGAGAACGCTGGCACTATTAATCTAAATTTTCTAAGCCCTTCCACTCAGAGTTAATAGACTTTAACCTTGGGATGAATACACACAAATATACGTGGATACGAAATCAATAACCGCCACAGGGTAATAAGTATTTTATTACTTTATGTACGACCGTCGCTTATTTGCGCATGCTTACTGCTTAGTGTATTAGAAGATGAGGGGCCAGAATGCTTTTAAAACTTATAAGGCCAAAGTGGAAACTCGCTTGAACAAGAAAATTAAAACTGGCATGAGCATGAGAGAATAAGAATTTCAATCATTTGTTTGCATCAGAGGTTTGCTTCCTTATGTTTTGCTTTCCGTTAACGAATCGGGAACTACAATCTTAAGACTAATTTGGCCCTCAACTCACCGAGGATAATGGACAATCGCTCTCCCGTAATAGAACGGATCTCGCTCCTCCGGGCGGTACCCGATCGTGGCGACTCGACGTAACTCAACTTTCTCGTAACAATCGCACAAAATGAAATGAGCATGCAATGGCGGTAATATTTCATATATATAAAATGGAAAACCTATATAAATAGCTCAGAAGTGTCCCACGAACGCATGTCGGCTTGAAAAGTGCACAACCAAGCAAAGTGTTCACTCGATGAGGACACATCTTTTCAGTCATTTAATTCCCAACAGATTATCCCAAATAAACTGCTCTTTCTATATCCTTTACCTAATCCAATACCGATAAAGGCAAGTAATACCCATCTAATGGAAAAGAATCATATTCACCATCCAACTGGGAAAACGTATACTATAAATACAAGATCACCCCATCGGTGAAAGGTACGCATACTCATACGCAAACATACGCAACACATTCGCCTCTGCGCCCCTCTTTCTCGAAAGAACCGACTTAGGCATCTGAGCGCCCATGGGCGGCTTCGACTCTCTCTTTCTTATTTTTGCAGAGGAATGCTCATCCAAGAGCCTGCAGCCCATCCCGCCAGCAATCCAGCTCCGGCCCAACGACCCCTACACGCTCCAACCCAGTTTCGGTTGAAAAGACCATCGCGCCGCCTCATGGAAACTTACGCCTTTTACAAATATAATCGATCTCTCGCCATCGATGGTATCGACTTAACACAAGCAGAGCAAACTTAATCCTCCAAGGATGCAGGACCAATCAGCACGCATACCGACCTCCCGCACGCTAAGCAACGCAGTTGGCCGAACGGTGTGCGGGAGGCGCTTCGCCTCACCAACAAATGCCTCGGGAGAAGAGTTAGGATAACTTACTTCAAAGACGTGAACGCCCACATGAGACACGACGAGCTCAGGAAGGTTACAACTTCCCTCCCCCTGAGGAGCAACACAATCTCGACATTCCCCGAGGTGTTGAAGAAGAAGCAGAGTCTAACCGAGCCAGGGGCACCACACCGTCCCTCGAAGAGGAGGAAACTAAGCACCGAGGGCATATCTAAACGGAGAATCACGCAACCTCACCAAGAGCAAGCAGGAATCATCACGAGCCAGAGGCTCAAGAGCCTCCAGCTGAAGAGCTTAACTCGTATGAAGGAGTGTGCAGTAAGAGGACGCGCCTCGACACTATGGACACCTTAGATACAACAAATTGAATCACCCTTCACACGAGGTGCTTCACTTCCCTCTTCCAAAGAAAATTCAAAGATGCCACAAGTGGAAGTATCTGATGGTGTCGTAAGGATCCAAATACGATCACCTCAACACTTACAAAACCAAATGGAGCCGCGCACGGGTATCAAGATCCGGCGATGCGTAGCTTTCGCTATCACTCCTAAAAGGCCCGTACCGCATGGTTTAACAGTTTCCACCGCCGGGCTAATTCCCATTCGTGAGTTATCCATCGCGATTCGCTCTCACTTCATCGGGGCTGGACGTATATAGAAAGTCGGGTTAATATCCGTCGACCATCAGGCAGAGCTCGCAAGAAAGCCCGAGGTCTTATGTCCAAAGATTCAATGCCGAATCTCTAAAGGTAGATATACCCGACGAGAAGTTCGCGATCACTGCATTCATTGCTGGCTTAGGGGTCCAATCGAAAGACTTGATGTTTTCCATCTCCAAAAATCCCCAAGCAAGAGAAGCATAAGCCAAAGCGTAGAAGTATATTAACGATTTAAGAAGCCCGCATATCCAAAGAGAGCTCTTCCAATTATAAAGAAAAAAGTGGGATGTACATAGTTTGACGAGGACGGCTTCCCAATTGCATGTTTAATGGTGACGAAGTCCCAACGCATGTAAACGACAGAGAAAGGTCCCCGAATAAGGATGGAGAACGGTCCCCGGTGCTGCGGAAGCCTGCAGACCCCCCCTCCCTCCCTCCTATCTGGGTCCACCGTAACCGAAAGACGACGACATTATTCGCCAACTGCTTTCACCCTTAACAGCCTCAAGATTGTTGTGTCCCGCGTTGGCACGAAACGGTCGGGGGGCTTCCCGATGGTGGGCTAACTCAAATAAGTCGACTCCCCGCAACAAGAGAGATAACTCCACTGAAGTTCCATAGGACTACGAATCGTGACGATCGAGATCGCAGATACAACCTTAAGAGAGAAATAGAGTACTTAATACTACGCGGGTACCTCCGACACTCATATTCCCGAAAATCAAGCTTAGAAACTTGTCACGCTCAATCCCTACCGACCTCGATCACATCCGAACCGGTTTCCGGACGCGAGACCAACATCGACACTTTACCCCGATTTTTTTTTTTTTAAAGACCGGCACCTCGTGGTATACTCTACATCTTATAAACAGACCAAATTATATACATATAATCGAACCTATTTATAAATACATAAAACTCGAACTTTTACATTACAAATCGTAGCATGGAACCTACATGTAGTGAACCCTTACAAGTGTGTCGCCCAAACAGATGAAGTCTTCGATGTCTTCCGTACCTACACTCCGACAAAACCCGTGCTGCTTTACGCTTAGTGGGAACATGTATCTTATGCATATACACATTTAATGCATAAACAATAACATATAATATAAATTTTATAATATATTATGAACTTATACTGTACTTATTCTTATGCGTAACTTATCCTTATATCACGTACTTTATGTGAATTCAGACTCCCAGTAGGAGTTACGTAACTTATGTTTATGCTAATAGTTTAATCTTCTATTCTCGAGGTACCCGTAGGTACCACAGAGTCACTTTAACGTGACACTCATATTTTTGTTATTACAATTGGCTCTACTGAACTTTTATACTCTGGCCTTAATGAGCTTATATATGTATTTCTCGGATGTATACCCGTAGGTGCCATAGTAACATTTTTCGGTATGTAAGTACCAGAGGTACCATGTAACATTTTATCAGAGGCAGGCACCAGAGGTACTATGTACGTATCTCTTATACGAGATACCGAGGTACCACTGGACTTATACTTATCTTACGGATACGAGAGTACTCGTAGGTACTACAGAACTTGTACTTATTTACTGATACAAGAGTACCCGTAGGTACCACCGAACTTAATCAAATACAAGAGTACCTGTAGGTACTACGGAGCTTAATCAAATACATGACGTAACCCATCGCATACGTGAGTACCGTAGGTACTACCGAACTAAATCAAAGACAGGACATATTCAGATACGTGGGTTAATCGAAACTAACTTATTCGGGATAATCGAGTACACCAGAGAATACATATAACTTATACAAGACAGAGTTAATCGTGAGACAGTCAGAGTACCCATAGGTACTACGAACCAATCGATACGTATACCAGAGGTACTACGTAATTACATACGAGACAGACTTTGCCGATATCGGAGTACCCGTGAGGTACTGCGCAACGATCCACACGTACATAACTTATTCAGATACCCAGGAGTTCCGCAAGTACTACGCAATTGTGCATCGCATACAAAGACTGTCATATGTGGGCACCGTAGGTACTACAAATACAAGAGCACCGTAGGTACTACCGAATCCTATACTTAATTCATCGACACGAGCAACTCGTAGGTACCATCGAGCTTATACGTATACAAGAGTACCCGTAGGTACTATTGGTGAACTCAAAGAAGCATGTGAGTACCCCTAGGTACTACGTAATCCTATTAGATACGCATTAACTTAATCACATACAGAGGCCCGCTGTACTACGCATCGCATCGATACAGGAACAACTTATTCAAACACGAGTACCCGTGGGTACTACGTAACTTATCTCGACACAGGAGTTATCAACACGGAGTACCAGAGGTACTACAATGCATCATACAGACTTTATCGGATACGTGAGTACCCGTAGGTACCGCAAACTCATTCGCATGCGTGGAGTACCCGAGGTACTACGTATCTTATTCGTAGACAGTTTATCGACATGTGAGCACCGTAGTACCACAGACTTATACAGAGACAGACTTATCGGGATAGCTGTGGAGTACCCGTGAAGGCCATGTGATTCTATACAGAGACAAAGACTTATCGATATGAGTACCCCGCAGGTACTACGTGGTAACGTGATCGCTAAAGAACGTAATCCTATCGGCTACGTGAGTACCCAGAGGTACTGCACGCATCGATACGTAATGCACTTATTCGTGATACATGAGTACCCTTGTGTACTACAGACTTATTCAAACACAGAGTACCCTTAGGTACTACTAACTTATCGATCGTGACTTATTCGTGAGACAGGAGTACCCATAGGTACTACGTAATCCAACCGAGAAAGAATGTAACATAACTTAATTATAAATACTGTGTGGAGTACCCGTAGGTACTTTAACATTTCAGATATGTGGAGTACCCGAGGTACTACTTCTGACCTTATTCAAATACAGAGTACCCGTAGGTACTACAGAGCTTTATATTAAATACAAGAGTACCCAAGCAGTAGCTCAAACCTTTATTCAGAGACAGGAGTACCCGTAGGTACTACGGAACAGATACAAGGGTACGTTCAGATCTTTATTCAGTGTCTTATCATATGTCCGTCCCGATCACCTATACCAATTTTATAAGAAATGAGTAGACGCAGCATACCGTTAACCGGTTGCACGACATAAGCACTGGGGTGCCATAGCACCAGAGTACCGGGCATCAATGTGAGGCCAGAGCACTAATCGAGTACCGGGCATTCAATCGGGAGTGCCGAGCACTAATCAGACGCCCACTCATTCATTCTGGTCCTGAAGTAGTCATATGATCATATATCTTTCATATATTCCTGTTCTATAAATCATCTTTACTCCAAATTGGAATCACTCAGTCGGATCATCGAGCCTTCGAGTTATGGCATTTTCATGCTTGACTAATTAAGTTAGATTTTGAAGGCCAGTTAATGATATCTCATTTCCAAAGGTCTTAAATTCATATTTGAAACTAGGTCCTTGTACTTATTTTAAAGCTAAGATATTAAGGGTTCTATTCCAACTAGAATCACCCGATTCGAATGGAACTGAATCGTGAAACTAACTCGGACTACACTTTATGATCGTGATCACGAGGAAGTAGGCTTTGCACATAGCCTCACTTTGAGTGGATTTTCAACCATAGAGTCAGAAGTTGGAGATCGCTATCTTAAAGTTTGGTTCTCCTTGAAGTCTATTTTACGTATCCACTTGAATCACTTTCGAATCGGATGAAATGGGAAGTTATGACGAAATGCAGCGGTCGAAGTGGAAAGCGACAGGTCCTCTTGGTGGGACAACTCTGGTGGACTCAGTAAATCAGTGATCAAAGTTCTACGGTGGAACTTAGTCCTCTGGGTAGAAGACACCCAGAGATGCCCCGGAATGGGTGTTTTCTCCGGTACCCATATGTTTGATCTGATCAACCACCTCATAATCACTTGAGATCATATATGTCTCTTGTAAACTCGATTTTCTTAATTCTTATATAATTTATATCTTTCTTCAAAACATCATCTGGTCGTTCCAAAACAATTCTAATATGGGTTAAGACCCATACACAAACCAAACATGATGTTGTTAGAGTTTATTACAAGCCACAGCTTTCGAAAACTCTCCAATTAACCATGAATCCATCCTAAAGGAGAGGATTCTTTGTTTTATCTTATTCATATGGGATTTGATCTGACCCTATTTTCAAGAGATCCCGAGGTTAGAATGAATTCTAACAAAACCACAGCTTTTGGAGACAAACTATTAACAAAACAGAAACAGAGTCTGTGTCAATACTTGAGGTTTTATACCAAAATAAATCTGGAGATGCCACAAGAGGTCAAAGTTCCTTACATAATTCGGTTTCCACATACCTTTGGCTTGCTCTTATCCTCAGCTAACTACTCTCTTCTCTCTCTTCTTTCTTCCCTCTTCACGTTTTGAGCTCTCCCAATGGGAACCAATTTGAGTCCCCAAATTCCCATGTTAGCTAAGGCCTTGTTTGTATCAAAACTATTTTGGGTTAACTTTCTCTAATTACCACTTAGCTTGTAACTCATTATTATTTGGCTTTCAATTTACCATTATTTCATTTTGGCCATAGTCAATTTATGACTTTAAGCCCTTTTGGACGATTACAAATTTACCCCTTAAATCTTGTAAATTTCAGGTCTCTCGTTCCGTGTTTACAGCATTTAACTAAAGCAGTCAAATTATCTTTACAAAATACCTAAACGTGTCGAAAGCGGCTAGGGTATATTTTGGGGTGTTCTGAACAAGGCCAGCCTCGTGGCTTCCACCTCGGCAAGCGTATTTCGAGCAACAACCTAGGTGAAATCGAGTAATCTCGGGAGGATTAGTGGGAGAGTCAGGCTGTTTGGAGGCCCATCTAGCGACATCAGTCCCAGCGAGATAGCGACCTGAGCGATGTCTAAACTACCGCGGCTCGACCGTCATCCACATTCTCTGACTGATCGGAGGGATCTGACGCGCCGTGGCCCATTGGTAGTTCGGTTGTGGCCCGGCAAATATGCGTTCATTGGGTCTGAGTGAGCAAGCGGGGAGTTCAGAAACATAATCTTGCGTCAGGCCTTCGATGAAATGGGCATCGGAGGAGAAATTGGAACAGTCGACACTCATCTGCGGGGTTCTGCGGGAAAAGGTATTACCTCTAGGCTGTCTAGGCGGTACCTCACCTTGGGAG
Source organism: Tetrastigma voinierianum (assembly GCA_016808115.1). NCBI lineage: Eukaryota > Viridiplantae > Streptophyta > Magnoliopsida > Vitales > Vitaceae > Tetrastigma > Tetrastigma voinierianum. Next base: position 201,056 of record JAEQBH010006736.1, on the reverse strand, counting down.
ATTCCCCATGCCAAGCGACGACTATGGCAAGATTCCTCATCGTAGACCTTACGATGCGCAGCATAACATGTTGCTAAATGGACCCTCTCTCGATCTGATAAGCCCAGTACCTCCAGCGTCTCTGTGATGTCAGTTATACGTAGCGGGTAGGAATGGTTCGAGGAAGTTAGCAGTGGCTTGAGAATGCTACTTTCGGCATCCATGAAGCAGCTTGGTCGACAACATATACCTGAATGGAGCTCGACATGCGTGTGAGTGCTCACTTGACTGTGACCCTTAGAAGAGCTGGGCCGGTATTGTTGAATGTGACTTTGAACATCTCGCTATATCGGCTCCAGCTATCGGAAGACCTCGAAACCTCCTTATCCATTTTTAACCTGGAACAAGAACGTCTTCGCATGGAAGCAGGTGGACATGGGAGGAATTGATCCTACGGTAATCACTCACAAGGTGAGCATCGGCCCATCACTTGAGGCTTGATCAAACAAAAGGAGGAAGCCGCGAGGAAGACGAAAAGCCATCAGCGAGGAAGTAATTAAACTCCTTCATGCGAGGCGTCGAGTGGAATATCTGAATGGCTAGCCAGCGTCGTGCTCGTCAAAAAAACAAGCGGCAAGTAGGCGACTGCGCATCGACTTCCGCGGAGACATCAACGGCGTGCCCCAGACGGTTTCCCTGCGCACGAATCGACCTCATGGTGTACTGGCGGCCATGAACTCCTCGGAGTTTTATGGATGCCCCTTCTCATTCTGACCCGGTTCGGTATGGACACAGCGACCGAAAAGACCTGGGTTCGGTCACACGCGCGGGGAACTATTGTTATCGTGTGATGCGTTGGACTCAAGAATGCGGTAGCAACGTATCGAGAGGTTGGTGAACCCCGGATGTTCCGAGAAGCGAGATAGAGCACAACTATGGAGGGTGTACATAGATGACATCTTGGTAAAATCCACCCTGCTTGAGCTCACATGGCTCGTATCGAGGCGTTCCAAATCTTGAGAGTACAACATGAAGCTGAATCGACGAGTGTGCCTTGGAATTATTAAGCTAGGAAAAACTTGGGTTCATAGTCAACCAGGAATTGAGGCCAAATCCAGACAAGATAAGGCTATGCTCGACATGCATCGGGTATAAAGGAGTTGTTTGACGGAAGGATAAGCGCTTTAAATTTGGTTTGTATCAGGCTGATGTGAATGCTGACCTTTCTTCGAGTCTGAAGAAGGCCTTTCAATGGGATACGAAGTGTAGAAGAGGCATTCTCGAAACTTTGAAAGCGATATTTAAGCTCCTCCATTCTTAGTAAGTCTCGTTGAAGGGGGCTCCTTACTATGCCAAGCTAGTGTCCAGTTTTCTCGACCGGTCTTTGTCCTCGTCAGGAGTGAAGAACGAGTCTGACACGGAGTTCTTATTGCGACCGGGCTTTGAGAGGAGCGGAGAGGTACAAGGATGGAGAAACTAATTTTTGGCCTTGGTAACATGACTCGGAAACTCACGCCCTTACTTAGGCTCGTACCATAGAAGTTCCAGCGAATGCAGGTGAGCTCAAGTGAGACCTCATTGATGAAATGGGTCATGGGGCGAGCGAGTTTGATACTCGGTCCTAAACCCAGCGCAATAAAGGAGACGGTCTTAAGCGGAGCGCCGTCATGGAAATTCACCTCAGCGGAACCTGCTGAGAATGCTCAAACAATGGATGACCTCTCCCATCAGGAGCTCATGAAGCAGACCTGTACCTGAGGGAGGCGGAGGCCGGTCTAATCTGACCTCTCCGGAAGGAATAGACATTGAGTGCGCGCTCGGTTCGGTTCAAACCTCGACAACGAGGGTGGGTATGGGAAGGGCCGAATCATAGCGGGCCTCAGCCCTCGCCATTCACTAGAAAGTTGACTGGCTAAGAGAGTGCGGTGACAATTTGGTGGTAAGGCGAATAGAAGACCTCACGGGCGAAAGTGGAATGATGATCCTGTACTCAAGGTGAGAGATTTATTGAAAAAATTCGTCTTGGTTCCAGGTCGGACATGTCCCGGAAGCGAGGAGAACTCCAGTAGGCGCCTTGGCAAAGTTAACCTTGACCTTCAAGGGAAGACCTCGGCGGAATTGACACACCGTCGAATACACGGCGAGCCCTACATCAATCTGCGGCGTGGGGTTGCCCAGTCGGTCAGGAGCCTAGGTGGATGGACCACAGGTTGGGATATATAATGACGGACGCTCTACGACGACCGAAGCGACTAAAATAAGGGCCCGAGGTCGGTCGGTTCTGAAATCATAAAGGGAAGCATGTACGAGGAGGTTTCTTCACACATCCTTAAGTGCATCGCTTGGGGAAAAAGACACTTGAATACGTGCTAAAGCTACGAAGGTATATGCGGAAATCATATCGGAGCTCGAGCATTGGCGGGGTCTTGAGACGGGGATACTCGCGGCTCTGATACTCAAAGGAAGCGCTTAATCGACCTGGTCGAGCTGAATGCGAGCACGCGAATCTCACGCCTCCCCATCAGGCCCTTGCGTCGATCACAGAAGCCCCTGGCCCTTCCAACAATGGGGTTTGGACATACTGGCACCTTTGCCCCTTAGGAAGGGCCAATGTAAATTCATCATCGTCAGATTACTTCACCAAGTGGGTTAGTAGGAGCCTTTATGCAAATCACGGAAACGGAAGATCTGTGATTTTGTGTGGCGAGCCATTATATGAAAGTTTGGTATCCTAAGAGCCACAGTCTTGGACAGCGGAAAACAATTTGACAGCGCCAAATTCAGAAATTTTATTAATCGAGCTTGGAATTAGGTATTACTCGTCTTCGGCACATCAGCGTCCTAACGATTAAGTAGAAGTCACCATATCGGAAGACCTTAAGGCCGCTTTGAAGGGTGAGGTGGAAGATCTTAAAGGAAAATTGGTAGAATACCTCCCCGAAGTATTATGGGCCTACAAGACAACACGAAGTCGACAACTTAGAAACCCCGTTACGCCACAGCCTTCGACCTTTGACGGTAGCCCAATAGAGGTCGGATTAAAGTCGAGGATCGAGTTAAGCGACGGTGGAGCCTGATGGCCGGGGCTCTCGGAGTCACAAATTTGGATCTCTTAGATGGGGAAATAAGTGACCGGGTCCTGGGCGTGCAGAAGACTACCGCCGGAAAGCTGACGGTGCACTACAACCAAAAGTCAAACCCGTAGGCTACATGCGGGTGATTTGGTCTTAAAAGCTCTGCCCGACGAGGAAGAATCCGACCACGTGGGGCCCCGGGTCCCGTTTGGGAAGGCCTGCATCATATCTCGGTATTCAGACTAGGCAATTCCCGAGCTCAACGGAGGAAGGGGACACTACGACATGCTGGAATGCGGAACATCTTAACGTTTTTCTCCAGTGAGCCTTGGTTTGTAATCTTAAATGGAACTCAATTTTTAGTTAATGATTCGGTAATTCTTTGGTATTTTGTTAGGCGTCACAAGCAACTCATCGTATAATGCTCGAGAAAAATTACATGCAATAGAATAGAAAGCTCATAGCCATAAAAGAAAAGTCTCTCTTTATTCCAATCGAGATTACATTCGATTCGTCGGAGGTGTCATCATGCGTCTTGAGAGTCACATGGTCTGGCCAGTTCCCTCGAAAAGAAAAAGCTTCGGGGAAGAAAGAGGAAAGGAAAGCGAGGTGGAAAGAGGAGAAGAAGAAAAAGGGATGGAAGAGTTTGTGCGGAAGAGGGAAAACGGATGTGGAAGAAAGAAGAAACAAAATGAGAGAATGAGATGTGGAAAAAGGAAGGAAGAGAGCGAAGGAGAGAAAGAGACGAAAAGGAAGAGAAGAAAGAGCAGAATAGAAAGCGGCCTGAGAAATGTACACCACTCCTAGACACATTCCTAGCACGAGCTAGGGAATAACATAAACTCCCATAAAGGGAGACTAGGGGAAAAACAAAACTCCTGGCCAGTCAGGCAAAGGCGACCAAGTCTTCATATGGATCCCCGGCGAAGACCACCAAGCTTAGACACCTCATCTCGAGATCTCGGTCGCTAACCGAGAGAGGCGGGAATATTAGTATGACTCTATACATGATGGAAGCGTGACATAAAGAAAATTTGAAAACACTTTCGGAAATCAGATCTGGAAACTCTTCAAATTCTCCGATGTCGGCATTAAAGATGCTTTCGCGCCTTTCCCGAGGATCGATAGAATGGCGCTATCTGGCAAACTTCACTTTGAAAGTTCATCTACCGATACATGCCACGCGGCTTTAATGAGTCGGTCACTCGGCGGATCGCCATCAGGCCTGGTGCGGGCCAGTAGCTCACTTTGGCGAGTTCATCTACTCTGCTGAGACCCGCAGCGGCCTAATGAGTCGAATCATTTCGAAATTTGGATCGCCGCTGAGCCTCGGCGCCGGGCCCGATATGTCCTTTGTGAGTTCGATCTTAAGCCTGAGTCAGCGGCACAGGAATCATTTCGGCGCTCAAGGCGAATTAGTAGAAGCGAGGCCGGCTCACATTGACGAGCAAACCGATTTCTACGAGCCGTCGAGCTAGATGGGTTCGACTTCGGGCAAATCAGTAAACGAGCCCGGTGACTCATTGGCGAGGCTCGGCCATTCCTACCACGAGGCCGTACGGCCTAGGAGCTCGAGTTCGGCTTCGAGCCAAATCAGCGCGGGCAGGCATCTCACATTGACAAGCTCGACATCTCGGCTTCCGAGCGCTTAATTCGAGACCATGCGAGACCAAGAAGTCAATTCAAATCAAACGAACTTGCTTGAAACCTGGTAGAAGCGAAAGAAGTAAGGTGAAAAAAATGAGTATTCGTGAGGAAAAGGCTACGTATGTCTTGGGTCGAGCTGACAAAATATATATAAAAAAAAAAAAGTATAAAAGTTGACATTGGGCAGGCGAAGATGTGCACAGGAGATCAGGCTCAGAAGGAGGAGCAGACGGTGAAGAAGGGGAGTGGGCCTCAACAGGGGTGCCCTGGATTCTCCCGAATAATCGACGAGGACCCTCATCCTCCTCGTTGTTGGGAAGGTCAAAGTTGAAATCAGGTTGGAATAGGCACATTGTGGCCCAGCCACGAAGGCCCAATGAGCCACCCGAGAGCCCGGTAGTGCAAGCCTCGGCCCTCGGTCTTCCAATAACCGTCATTGAGCCGCTGAAAGTTATTTGTGATGAAAGGTCTACGCGGCCGTGGCACTCCTCGGTCGGCGTTAAGCGAAATTTGGCGGCACCTCGGTAGCCTCAGCGGCGAGCCGAATCGATAGCGATCGTCTTATCAGCGGTCGTCATGATCGCACACAATTCTTCGTAGGCTTTCGAAGCTCACCAGGATGTGAGCTCATCCCTGCGTCTGGCTTCGTATTAGGCGCATTCTGACCGTCCACTGGCCTCAGTAGTCGTTACACGCCTGACCGCGGCTCATCTCGAACCTCAGCTCGCCCAGCCGGCCATTGTCAAATTGTTGGTTCATACGCTCTGCCGGCTCAGAAACACGTGCCGATGTGGTATGCTAAATCGATTTGAGCTTCACGGCCTCGGTCATAAGTTGCACTTGACGCGGCTTAACGCTCGGTCTTGAAATACCTCGCGCATGGCGGGCCGCTTTGTGACTTTCTTTTAGTTTAGCCTTTTGGCGAAGCCAGCGCAATGGTAGCCACTGCGCACCCGGCCTGAAGTCAACGCAATCACGAATTCAGCGGTCGGCTGAAATGGAATCGAACCGCGACAATTGTGAGAACTTACGGAGGCGACCCCTAGAAGATAGGTAAAGCCGCGTGACAGGCGGCACCTCGACCTCTTGAGATCAGAATCCTTAAGAATGGACAAGACTGCGCCTGCCGTGAGTTCGGCATTGAGAAGCAAGGAGTCTCCATCTTCGCGATTTAGTTCAGTCTTTCCTCCTCAGCTCTTAGCCCTTCGAAGTAGCCTAACCCTCTTCGTTGGCGGGTTCAGAGCGATAATGGCGTGGCCCAGCCAGCGGTACATCCGCAGGCCCTGAGGACATGCCTCCCTTGATGGGCAGAATGGGACCGCAGACTCAAGGCTTGTAGAGCGCCCATGCGTTGCCGTTAGGTTTATGGGCGTGAGTAGACGGAGAAGATGAGATGCCCCCGACCCGGAACTTTGACAATGCGTAGATCTTTCTTAACGGGTCAGGAGGTTTCGTTTCGCACTCGGGGGCTTCAGGAACAACATCTCCAAGCCCGAGCCGATGGTTCCCCAGTGGGTTTAGCGTGGAGGCGATGGCAGAAACTTTCATGATGGAAGGAGCGAAGGCCTCCAGAAAGCGGCGGAGGGCCCGATGGGAGAGCTTTTGTGGCGGGAAGAGCGAAGACCTCCAAGCAATGACTTGGTGACCTCGAGCTCGAAAGGCTGGGAATATCGACTTGATGTCGACTCGCGTGGAGACGAGGAGGACACTTTCGATAAGCAACACGTATTTATGTGATTATCTTGTGTGAGATGGTCGGTAGTACGAGGAAGCATGTAAATGATACATAATTAAAAAAAAAAAAATGACCTCCACCTGAGTTATACGAAAAGCAGACGAGCCATTTCGCAGAGATTCTAGGGATTGGTCAGGCTGAGCAGAGTGTCGTCCTTTGTCAGAGGTCGTATTACGGTCCTGACCATGAAGCGAAGAAGTAGCGTCCTTACTGACTGTGGGAAGAGGGAAGATAAGTAAATCCTGAGAAGGCTGCGAGCAGCCTGAAAAATAAAGAAAATACCGGAGGTCTGGCCCGGTACAAGATAAAGAGGCTGGTATCTTTGGGGACACTAGGCCCACAATCACTAAGAAAACTAGCAGACCCGACAGATACTGACCGTTGGGCGCGAGTTGAAGAACCAACGTTGAAGTCTTTATGGCGCTTATGAAGGGATGTGGGGAAAGCGAAGGCAATTATCGAAGCGACGAAAAGCACGCCATCTTAAACGCGGAAACGCGTAGAGAAATTGAAATGTCGGGGACCACGCTGAAACATGAAAGGGAGGCCCGGTAACGTCTGCGAGTGACCCCATATGAGGCAGAGCCTTCTTAGGCCGCGGTTAAAGAAGCATCTTCGACGGCGGATCTCGGGTATTAGGCCATAAGGGATATTTGATCGGTCTACTTTCTCGCTACGCGTCTGACGAAAGGGCGCGCAGGCGTCTGGTCGACCACAGTAGAAGGTCGGAGCGCGCCAATTTGTCGGCAGCAGTAGAAGAGTCACCGCCCGATCTTGCGAGGAAGAAGCGACCCAGAACCCGTGATGAAATGAATAATGAAAACAAAACATGACCTAACCTGGCGCCTCGTGCGTATCGCTCGAAAAGAGACGAGGAGATAAGGCCGACGAATGCAGGGAATAATGAAAAAACTATTGAGAAGGCATGAAAGGGCTGTGAAAAAGTCAGACAGAAGTGGAGGGAGAATCGAACTCATTAAAAAATGAAAAGGTCTTGTCGAGGAGGCACCTGAGAGCGGAGGATGTCTGCCGAAAGAAGCGAAGAAGCCAAAGTGGGAGAAATGAAGCGCGAAAACCGAAGAGTCATCATTATCGCAAGACAAATGGCCGACCAGCGCAACAATCGGCCCCAGTGAACCGCGTGCGTGTTCGATCACGGCGTTCTGACCCTTGCCCTCGTGCCGTACCGCAGAAATTTGAAACCAACAGCGGGTTTGAAAAATAATTTCCCGCTGGGCGCTCATGCCGAGCACCGAAGAGGTGTGCGTGAAAGCGCGCCAATTTCCTTGCTAAACCGAAGGAGCGTACCCCGTGAAGCGTTCGAGGCTTTTTGTGGCGTTCAAGCGCCCAGTCTTTAGCCCGTAATGAAGGTCAAATGCAGCGGCAAAGGCGATTATGAAATCTCCCAACGAGGAAATAGAATGTCACGATAATATATTATCCTGAAATCAAATCGAATCTCACAAAATAAGGAAATAGAACAATTCGATATATGACTCATCAGGCGGATCAAACGGATCCCCCGATAAAGAATGAATTATCACGAATAAAGCCCATTAACCACATATCGTACTCTGAGATCGATACCAATAAGGCGAGTAATACCTATCGATGGGGAAAGAATCGCATTAAATCATCCATTGGGAAAAGCATTATCTTATAAATCTGAAGGTCGTGACCGGTGAAAGATGCAACGTACTCATCTGTAACCTTTGCAACACATTCACCTTCCTAAGCGATTCTCTTTTCCGTAAAAGCGACTTAGGCATCGAGACGTGAGCGGCCCTGTGCCACATGCTTCTTTGTTTTTCTTGATCTTCTGTCAGGGCCCTGCGGCCGGCCGCCCAGCAATCAGTACCGACTGACAGCCCTCTGTGGCTCATTGATTCAGGTTGAAAAAACGTCATCCAATTATAATACATGTAGTACAGTTATCATAGCATGTGCTTATCGTAATTTGATTTATTATCTTGGTTATTCAAATATGTTTTATCATTTAAATCACTCATATATTAGCAAACACTATAACAATAAGATGGAAAACCAATTTAAGAAATCAAATACGTGGAAGCATAGAGGAAAAAAATTACTATTGGATATGACATAAAGATTAAGAATTTGTCGTTATTCAAATTTGCATTATTTTAAAATTTTAGATTTTAAACGTTACTCAAGTTTTCAATACAAATTATGAAGGAAATTTGACAAAATTGAGATAAAATCATTAAGGTTGTACCAATTTTGATGACATATGGTATAAAAATTTAAAAATAAATAAAAATCTTTTTTTTTTTTTTAATTTACTAAAAATAATCATAAAGTAAGAGAAGGAAGAAAGAAGACTTTATAGGGAACATAGTAACATAAAAGCAGAAATGGACCGTTGCATGAGCAGTCCTCGTTGGGCATCATATGTTTTTCGTATAATACAAGGTATCCGTTCAAATTTCGTACCTTCCTTTTAAAAAAAAAATTTAAAAAAAATGTCGATTAGATGATAAAAAATTAATCTAGAACTTTAAATTCGATGAATTATTACAAATTATGGTTGATTTATTTTAAATTTTACCGTTACCACTTATATTATGGTTCGTCTTGAATTGAAATAGATGTAAATAGTGCTTCCATTAGATACTTTGTGGTACTTTTAATATGTCATCTACATAATAACTAAGTTTTTAAAAATGATGTATAATTAAGGTGATAGAAATTTATATATTTTTTGGTTTTTAATCCTTGCATCACAATCAAAAACATGATAAGTTGAAAAATATAAAAATATTTATGAGTTAAAATAAATAAAAACGACTGGAAGTAAAAAATTTCCTTTGCATTTGCTCTCAAACTTTCTGAAATCAAACATTGCCTAAAAATATGATCTTCTCATATTTCAATTAGGATAATGCATATATTTTTAACTCTTCAATAAAATTTATTAAATGAGTTTTAAAACACATGTAAAACTTATTCATTAATTTTACATAATTTGTTTATTTTTCATTTATTTTCCTATTTTTTAAAAGCTAAACACTTTAAATACAATGAGCTCTTTATTTTTACTCATATATTTTATTTGGAATTGCAATTTTCTACAAATCTTTCAAAAACCAAACATGGGTTAGAAAAGATTGGGCATGAAAGGGCGTTAATCCCAAATCCATTTCGTTAATGTGTCCACAACCCGCCTAATTTTTGAGAAAAAACAATCCTCCAATAGCAGAGTTATGATTGATACTCGATAAATACTAAGAAAATAAAATCCAAAAAAAAAATAAAAAGAAAAAGTTGAAGGAAAATAATAAATAGGTTAAAAAAAACTTGTAAAATTAAATTTTATTCTTATTTTAAACCTTTTTTTATCAGAGCTAAAAAATTAAAAAATATATAACAATTTAAGAAATTTTAATTATATTTAATTTTTCTTTTACATTTTCAGAGTTAAAATCAAATATAAGAAAATTATTTTTCATTTTCAGTGCTCTAAAGTTCTAAACAGTAGCCTAAAGTTCAATTAGGAAAATCCAGGGGTTTGTGGAATGTGTAGTAGAAAAAATTCGTCCCATAGCCAAACTATACATGGGATAATCAATGATTAAAAAAAAAGTTAAAAACAGAAAAAAAAAAAAAAAAGAAAAAAAAAAAAAGATAGATATATAGATATATATTAAGTTGGTCAAAATAATAATGCCTAGTTGATCATAGTGTGTGTGCGCATGGGGGGTGGGGGTTACCTAATAGAAGGGAAAGGTATCAATTTCCTTTCCCCCACTCTCCCCACTCTCTCCCCTTTCCTTTATTTTCTTTAGAATTTGGGTCTAACAGTAACATATGATTATATTTATCCACAAAGGGACAAGACACAACACATGGTGGGGGCAGGCCCTCAAAACCACACCCCCCCCCCCATATGAAACAAAATCATATAACTTTGGCCAGCCTGTGGATATTTTATAACCCCACATGGTCATGGCTTCTTCACAATGAATCTGTCACCACTTCTATTCTTTTTTCTCAATTCAATACTCCTCTGCATGGACAGATCTATCTATCTATCTATCTCTCTCTTTAAAATAAATAAAGACTATACAAAATTCTGGCACAGAGATTGAACAAGAAAGAAACACAGCCTATACCCAAAACCCAGTCAACTAATAAGATATATAATCAAGGTTTAGGAAATCCTCATGCCTACAGCGTTATAGGGAGGGGGGTCTCAGGTTCGAGACAGTTTACTACTAAAGCGTATTAAAAATAAATAAAAAGAAGAAAATCTTCAAGGAAACTCACTAGAATGTGTATGTCTGACCCTTTCAATGGAGCTTGACAAAAGTCACATTCAATCACGAGCGAGAGTGTAGAATTAGGAAGCTGCAACAGACAAAAGGATGAGCCGGAAACAACGGGCGGAGACGGGGACGGGGACGATGATATCTGGACAAAAGCATGCTCTGGCATTGATGGGGAATTCTAAACCATGGACCCATTTCCAGGGTGGTAGACGGGGGTCGGTCCAGCAAGGACAAAGAGAAACAATAGAATGTAAGGAGTTATAACCATCCAATTCTGGAGTTGGCAGGGATGTAGATGGGGCTCTAAATGTTTCTATTTGAGTAGCTGGTGTGTGGGGTTTACAGTTTCCTGCCCACGTTCATCGGATTTCACAGGCTGGCAGTGAACGAAAAGCGAAAGGTAGAGTGAAAACTCAGAAGCTGGTTTATAATACAAAAGATGAAAAAGTCCAAAACAGTTTGTGGACATAATTGGGTTATGAATATATCCTATAAGAATGATGAATGAATCCTTTATAGTATACAAATGCATCCCAATTTGAAGCAGGGCATGTCTGAAAAAAATATGTAAATCTTCAACTAAGAACATTCTGGAAAACAGATTAAAATGTTTCGCAGAATCAATCAATCAAAAGATAAATTAAAAATGGCAGGAACTAGCAGGAAAAAATTGACAGAAAAAAAAAGGGGGGGGTTGGAGAATGGTGAACTTTTAGTCACCTATCCTATCCATGGTGTTATCTCCATTTAGTCTGTGGGTTTTGGCTCCTTCCACTGTCTTCGCCGCATTCTCTCGAGTCACAAGCCCCTTCGCCTGACTGTTGATTGTCTAATTTCCTATTAGCTTGTTGATTATCTCTCTGAAAATCGCAATGGGCATTGGACGATTCTCTGCCAATGCGGCGTTCCTGCAAAATAAAGACAACAAACAAAAATGGGTTGGAAATTCAATCAGTAAATGAATCATTGTTTTGTCATTTGTATTGTGATGTTTTTGGACAATCAAGTTTTATAATTGAAGAAACAGATAGATAGAACAAATGGTGCATACATCTCCCAGGACAATGCGTCATCCGCCTCTAACATGTGGATTACATGTGTATTTAGGCCTCTTTGTTGCATCAGGATCAACACACCGGAGAGCAACCAAAAGAACACGTTTGAGTGCTTTCGAAGGAGGCATCTCAGGTAACTTAGGGTCTACCACTTCCTCAGATTTCCGGTTTCCCACCATTGTTTTTAACCAATCCACTAAATTCACCTGCAAGTAGAAAGATGATCATGAACCTAATCGCAGAGGGGTATAAATTCATGTTTTCCAAGAAGTTTTTCAAGAGATTAACCTCTCCAGGGGGTCGGCTATAATCGACAGGATTTCTCCCTGAAATTATCTCCATTATAAGAATTCCAAAGCTATAAACATCGCTTTTCTCATTCAACATACCAGTGCAAGCATATTCTGGTGCAACATACCTGAAGAAAAGCCATTGGAACATATGAGAAATCTTCTCAATGTAGTACTAGTTTAAGTGAAGGTGGATTCATTACCACAACGAAAATAGACTAACCCGAATGTTCCCATCACGCGAGTAGTTACATAACTTCTCTCAGAACATAAGAGCTTCGCCAGCCCAAAATCAGACACCTTAGGATTCCAATGGTGATCAAGTAGTATGTTGCTGGGTTCCGTCACCGATGAACAACCTTTGGCTCGAGACCCTCATGAAGATAGGCCAATCTACAACAACAAAGAATCAAAGATAGCAAAGCACATTAGAACAACCAACCAGCCAAGCAATGTTCTCGGGCAAAAGTCAGGTATTTTTCAGACAATTGGATTAATGTAGGTTACCCTTTTGCTGTTCCTAGTATTATGTTTATCCGAATAAACCAGGTCAGAGGGCTGGCTTCACCTACATCTCCATGAAGCCAGTGATCCAAATTACCATGGTCCACATACTCATACACAAGCATCCTAAACCAAGAAAAACCAAATGAGATATGGAAAAAAAATGTTAGGCTTCTGTATGTATCTCAAGAAAACCGAGTCGAGATTTATCAGTAGAAGAAGAATGTCTGATACCTGTAAGCTCCCTCAACACAGTATCCCAGCAACCTTACAAGATTCTTGTGCCGAACACGCCCTATTGCTTCGACCTCCACTTTGAATTCCATCTCAGCTTGGCCTCTGGTGATTCATTAATCTCATAAGGTAATGCATGAAGAATCCAAATATACGGAAAAAATGGAACATATATGCAAATCATTGAGTTGAGCAGCTACTGAGAAAGTGGAATAGTAGTGAGGAATTTCAGGAATACAATCAAAACTTTATCTTCTTTGTTGCTGATTAAGATACGATGATTATGGTCAAAATGGATTCAGAAAAGAGAACACTTTTCTCTGAGAGTAGGTAGCTTTACAGCACAAATTCCAGCAGAAACAAGATAAGAATATGGAATATGGTAAAAAGAGGAATCAAAGCTAAGGGAGAAGAAAGGAAAAAAAAAAAAGGAAAACACCTAAACCCAGCAAGGAGAATAAAATGGCAGAGAATCTCAAAAGTTTGTCCCTTGATGATTAAAGAAACAGAACAAAAAGGTTCTCCCCTGATTGGATCAAGCTTTAAATTGTCTTCTTTTCTTTTCTTTTTCACATTTTTTGAAAACCAAATTACACAAAGATACAAGACCCAGCAATTATTTTTCTCTCCTTTTCCTACATTTTCTCGGCAACCAAACAGGATCGTTACTTATTAATTTTCTTATATGGCAGCAAATCACAAAGAATATAAAAATCCTCTGTACCACTGTGCCTAAAACAATATGAAACTTGATTCCTAGAACTTTAATTTCTTTCCCTTCCCCACATTTTCTCAGCATCCAAACCCAGTATTACCCAGATTAAAATTTTCATTTTCCTTTGTTTTCTCACATTGTAATAGCATGCAAACAAAGCAAATACCTGTTATTCAACAAGTTCTTCACAGCCACTTTGGTGTTATCAGCCAGCACACCCTTATAAACAATACCATAGCCTCCTTCTCCAATCACATTCTCGTCAGCCAAACAATTCGTCGCCGCTTCAAGCTCTCTCAGCGTGTACCACCGTCCCCACCCGAGGTACGACACCTCGGCAGCCTCTAACGGCGTCGTTTCAATTCCATAATCCGCTGGCTCTCCCCGCTCGCCTGCGACGACAGCCGGTCGGAGAACACAACGCGGTGCTCCACTTTCCCGATGTCGATCTGGATCTCCGGCGCTGGAGGCAGCACCGGCCGGTGCTCTGGAGCGGCTTCGTGGACGATCTCCTGAATCTCCTTCGACACCACCGGAGTAAACTCGCCGGCGCCATGCTTCCCCGAACCAGGAAGCCGGCGGCGGCGAGAAGTGATGCAGAGGGACAACAGGAATAAAATGATCACAATGACAGCTCCGACGAAGATTCCAATCACGACCCATAGCTTTAGCCCAAAGATAGAAGTCGGCTTCGAAAGCTCACTATTCAAGAACGCAGCGTCGTATACCGACATTTTAGAAAGAACAGGGAAAGATAGAAAAAGGGGTCAGGAATTCTATAACCGATTAGAGAAATCAAAATTTGCAAAGCATTGTCCTCGCCGGAGTATAAGCCATAGCCGGAGAAACAGAGAGAGCAGAGTGAGATCTGTTTCTCTCTCTCTACAAACGCAGACTGACGTGTTTCTCTCTCTCTGTACATATATAAATACGTGCCATTAAGCTGGTTTTGGTTGTATGAATTTTCCATGACATGAAAATGTAGTTTATCTTTTTTCCTTCTACTATTTTCTCGGCAACAAAAATAAGGAATAATTAGCCAAATTAATAATTAGGTTTGGAATATTTACACAAACGTCTTAATGAATCCCAATTCTTTATTTTATTTACTCAAAACAAGCTCATAAATCCTATTTCAATAAATTAATGAGCTTAATAAATAACAAAAACAATTTTAATTCTATACTAAATCATAATTTTAATTTAAAAATTTTAAATAATGGTACAATCATATAAAGCTAGATATGATATTTTGGATCACAATTATAATTATTTTAAGTAATATCTTTATATATCTTAAGTTTTTTTTATCACTCAGGTACAATTCAGTGGTTAAGAGTTGAGCGGACTACACTCAAATTCGAACCTCCCTTTTACTCAAGTTTGGAACGGGAATTTTCGAGTATGTGACCTTCCATACATGCATCTCTTTTACCACTTGAAGTCGGCCCTTTAAAAAATATTAATATTTATTTATGATTGATTTCACCTAGAAAATGACATTACGAGATTATTTTATGTCTGAAAAATATAGTATTTCGGTAGTACCAAACGCATGACTTTATTTATGTTGTCTTTTATTATTTTGTTTCAAAAATAGTAATTAAATGTCAACCCACAGACCCATTTGAAATGACGAAAATACCCTTTGGGATTATTCCCGGGGACCGCATCTTTAACGGGTAAGAGACGGGGGAGCGTGACCGTTGAACAGATATCATCTACGGCTGGAAAACAATGCCACGTGGCGACATAAAGAGCGTAGATTTTGGCGATTATTTTTATAGCTGGGAAGTAGGGGAGAATTGACTAAGACTGGTAGGTGGGACCTAGACGTCTGGGCCCCACAAAGAGGATGACTTTGATGATCGCAAGACGGAAGCGGCGGTGAGGCCTTTTCAGCCGTTGGATCAGAAAAGCTTAAAAGAAAAAAAAAAATCTGACACTTGGTTTTTATTTTTATTATTTTAGGGAGGGTTTTTTATTTTTGTATTACTGTCTAATAATAATGATTAAGACAGCATAATTATTATCGTCTTTTAAAAAAAGATTTCAAAGGATTTGTTGATGATCTTGCAGCACGCACGTAGAATGCTCAACCTTTTATCTTTTTTTGGGTAATGAGTTTTTTTCTTTGAATAATAATGTTTCTTTCTTTCCTTGGAAAATGAAGGATTTTTGTTTCCGGGAATGTGAATTAGCTGGCTGGCTCTTTGTAATGAACTGAAGAAGATGTATTTCCATATAGTTGAGTAGGGGCCAGCTAAGACTTACATATGTAGTTAATGTATAAAGTGACATTATTTCATTTGGCATTTAATTAGGTACACTTTTGTTTAATTATTGATTCAGCATTTGGGTACGGAGTAAAGGTGCAAAAAACTACTTCTCTTATTTTACAAAATATCTCACATACACCTCAAATCTTTTTTGTGTCTAAATAGATTCATTACATCTATTCTCGTATCCCACTTAAGTCTTTATCGTAATAGAACCATTATGGTGGCTGATAAATGGAACAGGTGTTAGAGGTCAATTTAGAGATAAAAAGGTTTATAATCAGGATATTCGGTAAAATACGAGAGGGTTTTTTTAAACCTTTACCCTTTAGATATGTTATTTGAACTATTGATTTTTTTTTTTTTTGGGTCATAAGAATGCCACATGGAATAATTCCTAATTGCACTCTAATCTCATAACTTTTTCTTTATATCTATTTCATCTGTATTACATTCTTGTATTACTTTTTTATATATCTAGTCCTTTTGTATCATTTTGTTCTTATAAAGACTTATACAGGCTTCCATATATCCCATCTTCTTTTATTGCTTGAGTCAGAGTTGAGTCTAGCGTGAAGGCCACCATCTTCTAATGTCCATAGTATCAATCGTCATTTTGTATTGCTATATCTACATCCAATTGATACTATGGACTTTACTGCTTATTTAAAACCATACTCCAATCCTCACTTTAATGTAGGAAAGAGATGGTTGGAGCTAATAGACAGTTACTTGGTAGTTGGTACTTGGTACGCAGTCCACATCCCTCTTTTTCTCTGTTTCCATTCATAAATTTACTTAAATAAATTTGTAAAATTGTATCAAATTATTTTTTCCAAGAAACAAACTTGCTCTCCTTATTTTTCAAAACAAAAAATAATTTTAAAAACAAACAAAGGCATGTTGGGTCTACATCTGAAAAGCATTTTATGTTCTCAAAATCAAAAAAAAAAAAAAAAGAGACAACACATTTAGTACCAATTTTTTCTGTTTTGAAAACACTAAATTAAAAAACAACAATGATTTTCAGTGAACACCAAAATAATATACTATATGTCTTAAAAAATATGAACCAAACGGTTCCTAAACAAAAAACAAATTTTGTTTTGAAAAACAGTTACGCAAACGTGATTGGGGGGGTGTGGGAGGGCATCATTTACCAATTGCATCACAGTAAACCCCCTACAGAGACTTTTACCCCTAATTTTTAACATCAAATCATAATAAAATACCGAACCATAAAAATAAAAAAATAAAACAGAGTGAGAGTTCGACCCTGACCCTGCTAAGTCTACACGGCAAGCTAATGTTACTAATATCTCAACGCATCAACTAATTGCATTTGAGAGGAAAATTTCAAGAGGGTAAATATGTAAAAATGTAAATCTACATGGCAAATAACCAAAATGGAAATGGCAATGATACCAAATAGTCATTAACATTAACATTAACATTAACATCCGAGGAAAATCCAAAACAGTCGTTCAATAAAAATTAAAAAAAAACCAAACTCATCCACATAAAACTAACAAAAACAGTATATGAATGTTCAAACATCCACACTAAAACTGTAACAGGATTTTGTTGTTTTCCTTTTTCTGTGTCTTTTTCCCCAACTCTTCTCCCTTAAGCGGGTTTGGACGTGGATCATATGGCGAAAGAAAATAACATTACTACAGAAACAGAAACAGGTAAGCTAAATGTGGATAAAATATGGAGTGGAAAGAAATGTAGAATAACACAGCAGCAACAGGAAGGGTAATGGATAAGAAACAAATCGAGAGGTAGGGGGGATGTGGATTTTTTTATCATATTTGGTAAGATTTTTAAAAAGAAAAAAGGAAAACTTGCCACCGTCTGAGATGAGGGGGACTTGGCGATTTAATCTTCTTTCTTCTCCAATTCGTCTATTGCAGCCAATCTTTCAACAAGTGGTGGATGTAGTGAGTGGTACCTTCAGTACCATGGATCTATATTCATGGCCGACAGATTTTCTTCCTGAAAAATGATAGATCTTCTGTTGAGTAAGCGCAGAGGTTTACAGAAGAAAACATGTTTAAAGTATTTGCATTGAGAAAAAAAACTCTTCCTGATGATTTGGTGTCTGGCTAAAATCAGGCAATTTGGCGAAAAAATTATCATATTCATCGTAAAAAGGTGCTAATTGTATGGCTGCCCCACAATTAGTTTGGAAAAACTACAAAGGCAAACCAATAACTGATGCAGCCAACAACCCATGAGGAAAAGTGCTACGATCCCACATCGATTTCACAAGAGATTAGGGAATGGTACTAAAGTTTGAGAGGTTCTCCCACCTATTAGGCCGGTCTTTTGGATTAGGCTATCTTGTGAGGCTTAGAGTCACATATCGTGATGTAGTGAGAACTAATCTGTAACAGAAGGGCTATAATTGCCCCAAAGGAGGAGTAGCTTAGATAATATATGCCCCCAGGCAATAAAGAGCCTTCAAAAATAAATATGATGAATAGAAAATATATGACATGCCATTCCAGTTTCTATGAACCGATGTGGGATTGTAATACTTCAAGCAACAGGAACTTAGGAGGAAGTTTCAGCAGAATGAAGAAAAGTCATAATTCAAACTCAATGAAAAGAAACTAACATGGATAAGCCATTGTAAATGAGATTTCAATGACAGATTGGTTTTAGTAGATATAAATCCACCACCTTCAGCTCAGAATACCCAAGGAATTGAAAAAGGGCTATATCTCAAAAAAAAAAAAAAGGGGGGGAACTAAGGATGAATTACCTGCAATTTCACAAGTCCAGCTCGAAGGGCCGCACCATAACCAAGCTTCTTAGCAAAAGCATCAGCCTACACAGATAGAACGTATATTAGATAGGATAGAGTTTTGAAAGGATTTTTTCCCTTTCCTTAATAGAGGATTTGGGTTTGAAAGAGATTCTAAAAATCCAGAAATATGGCCAGCATTGCATAAAGTTACCTGAAATTCAAAAGATCGGCTCACAAGATTGATACCAAAGCTTAGAAGGTGCTGGAGTGGGTATCACAGTAATATACAAAGGTTGAGATGTTACTCAAAGTTACTCAGGAAATATGGGTTCTTTTTATCAGAACTGGAATTCTTAGAATTACGAATCTTAAAAATAAGGCGTAAATAAATGAAGGCTAAACTTGCCAAAAATTCATTCTGTTTTATATAGTATAAGTTCAGCAGTCTTGAATCCATAAAATTTTAGAATGGGCTTGAGGCAAGTGATCTACCCTAAGTTGATTTGCTGTGTGATATGAGTTCAGAAATCAATAAGAAACTTGTTAATAAACAAATGTTAGTATGGATACCATGCAGGCAGCACCAATACATTCTCGTAAAATGTCGCTATTTTTGATATAAAAATACCTGAAATATGAGTGAGACCAATGATAACTAGCTGTGTATCAAATCAAAACAAACAGACCGACTAATTCCTGCCAATATATATCCTCAAATTGCAAGAATGTAATAATCTGCATTTGACCATAATATATGAAGATTCAGAACAATACACAGATATTCTTCTTCAAAAAACAGTGTTCCTAATCTCATAGTATTTGTTACACACACATATACATACATACATATATATATATATATATATATATATATATATATATATATATATATAGATGTAACAATCCAAATTTTGATGTCAAGATTATTTTAAAGGGAACCCCATGCAAAAGTTCTTCCTCCAAGACCATGTTCATATCTCATCCATCTATCTGAGCTATTGAATAATAATAAATAGATATTGAAAGAACGCATACAAGACAAGAGCGGGGAAAGAGGGAATTGGAAAAATAAGTACTAAATTCTTAAGCTTTTGGAATTAATTTATGGATTTGTGAACGCCCCGCACGGGAACAATATCACTAGACAGGACTTAAGGGATCATTCAGAAATCGCTTTTCAAGAAAGCAATAGTAGCATACCTGCACGGCAACGAAAGAGTACAGCGTGTGATTAAGCTTCCAATGCCCCAGCTCATGGGCTATAACAGCAACAATTTCTTCCTCATTTTTGCACTGGAAGACATCACCCGATCAATCATGTAGTAAGCCCTTAAGTACTTTATAGATAAGTAACTTCAAGTTAAAACAACATATAGCAATGTTTAAACATGGAATGTCAGACAATCTTTTTCCAAAACCCGTGTGACGATATAGGTGCAATAAATTGTGCAGTTCTGTAAGTACAGAATTCCTAAAACAATTTAAATAAAAAACAAGGATACAAAAATAGGAGAAAACTTATCAAGAGAACAAACATGCCAAAACCTAATCAGGCTGGTTTAAGACTCAAAGGATGACTAAAATTTATAATTACTGAAACAAAATTAAATATTGGCTTTTGTCCAAGGAGACAAATCTAACATTCATCATACACACAAAACTGATATAAACTTGTACACACAAACACTCATGTACTATCTGCAGATATTGCTTATATACCCTAAACCAGATCAAAACCAGCATCAGAAGCTCCGAAGTTTGATATCCCAAAAATATCAAGGGATGAAAGTAGCAATAGCTTCAGATTAGACTTGAGTGTTTGTGTGTGTATAAGTTGATAGCAGTAAGACAACCAGATAAGATAGTAGTGGATACTAAAGAGTTTGACATCAAGGAAGCAAGTAGCAATAGCAACAGAATTCTTTTTTTTTTACTAGCAGCAGCAAAATTCATAATTGGTCATCATACTTAGGGTGGATGGAAAGTCTTTTCATTTAATTTATATGCAAACAAAAAAAATGGTTTCACATCATTTTCTCAGAGGTACAAAAACATCGTAGCTCAGCTAAACAACAAATTTTCAAGTATCACCATACTGAGCAATATGCCTTAAATTAGGAAGGAACAGAATAATGTAAAAAAAGCAATTAACTACATAAAAAAACCTAACAGTAATATGTAGAAAAAGCTAATACTCATTTCCAATTAAAAAATGCATCCACACCTGCTGAATCAATGTGCATAGAGAACTATCAACTTGTTGTTAAAGAATCCATACATATAGGTGTAGTTTTCATAATATGAATTATGCAGCAAGAGAAAAGTCATAATCTCAAATTAAATCATTATATAGTAGAGAAACCAGAAGAAATTATTATTTATTTAGTAATGATGCACCAGCAGATAATATTAGTGCAACAATACTAACATTTCAATATTCCCCTTTCATTTCAACTTGATGTATAGAGAAAAACCCACTCATTTCAATGAATCTGCCTTCCAGATCACTTTCATATGCTCGTCACATGGTCTATGAAACCTGGCCAACTTCTCTTACTCCAGGAGATTGCTTAAAAAATTTATTCTCAAAAAATATGTAATTTTGGAGCATAGAAGCTGAGCCTCTATTTATTCTATTAGCATGTGTATAAAGAATCAATGTGCATGAAAAACAAGTGGTGCCCAGGGACTAATCTAAACTATTCAGCTGAATTACAAATTAAAATTAGGAGGTAAGGAAGGGTGGACTTCATCTTAGGCTCAGACTACAATTACTTCCACAGTAGGGTGAATGGGAAGTTTGTGACTCATTCTTAAAAGAGAGAATGGTTTACATACAGAATATGCTGAGCTAGAACCAATTAACATTCATACTCTAAGTCATCCATGAAGACAGAAAGAGATGAGAAGTTATGAAGTACAAAATTTTAAGTACCCCTGGATTTCACAGATTTCACAAAAGAAAAAAACTCAACATATTTAGTGCAACTTAATCATAATTCAGGTAATTAATCCTGCTACTTCCAGTACCTGGGTTCCACTTGTTAAAAAATGGATAGGAGTATATCGCCCAAATCATACTTACTATTAGTCCTATGAGTTGAAGTCAACATATCACCATTCTATAAATCAATATGATTTATGAGGTACAAAAATTGTAATCAAGATTCCATCAAAAAAAAAAAATTTGTAATCAAGATAGAGCTATAGCTTTGACTACGAGTGCTACTGATCATCTAATGAAAGAAACAGAGGTGATTTACACAGGATGAGCTCCAAGGGTATGATCAGTCAGTGGAGAGACTCTAGAACGAAGTTTCAGCATGCCTAGACAGCCTCTAGATGATTTAGCTCAATGAATACTTGCAAAACATCTCTTATTTATAGACATTCATATGCTATTTATGGAAATCAATAATAAACAAAATTATTTATCTTTTATTAGTTTAGTCAATTGAAGGTAAGAACCAATTCCCACTTCACCTCTCCTGACATGCCTAGTTACTAAATCTAATACTTAATTTAAAGTGGATCTGAAGAAACAAAGGGGAATATGAAAAATAAGGCAGGAAGCTGTATTCAAAACGAAGTCAATGCAACATGGCACGTACAAAAAACATGCAATACAATATACCATGAAAGCTCACATTGCTATGGCTTGACCTTGTAGATCCATCAACAACACTTCAGCTCTTTAGGGAAACTTAGGGAGGAAGCAAGTTTCTAGATTCCTTCCTGGCTCACCTTCAGGAAGCTACTTGTTGCAGCAGGGCAAGAAAAAGAGAACTGTTACACTTGACAAGATAGGAAAGTATTTCTTCTTTAAATCACGAAAGGATGAAAATACTCACTGGGGTAAACTTGTTAAAAAGTGGGGCAATTAGAATAGGATATAGTGTCATCATCACAATAGACAGAACAAACATAAATCCCCAAAGGTAGATGGCCAAATAAGGTCCTCCTTTCTGCCAACAAGCAGATGAACAGTGTCATTCACTAGTGTGGAGAATGCTTGACAGTAATTGGGAAAGCAAAGGAATGCAGAGAGAAATAAAAGGTAGATCATGTGAAGAATAGCAACCAAATGCTGCAAATAACCTGTAGTTGTTTTCAATACTAGCAAATTATGTTACCTTTCCTATAACAACAAGTGCAGACACAATGGGTGGCCCAAGTAGAATGGACAGCCCAATTCCTTTGAGCATGTCCCTAAAGAATAACCAAATTGTTTGCTGTGAACAATAGAGAAAAATAAATAAATATTAGGAACAGACTAGCAATAAATAAGGAATAAAGCAAATGAAGTTCAAAGCCAAGAAATTCAAACCATGCTAAGAAGAAGAGTAGTGAAAAGTAGGGACCCGGGTGGAAACTATTTTTGAAAACAGTTTTTTAACTCAAAAAAACACATTAACAAATTTGGTACTAAAAAAGTTTCTTGAGAATTTGTACTTAACAAATGTTTCTTAGAATGAATATGAGGGTGTTTCAATTTTTTTTTCAGAGTTTTCTCAAAACAATTGAAAATATAAAGGCTACCATGGGAACTTTTATATTACATAACAGTGCATAGTACTTCCACAAAGAATAAGCCAAGACAGTTCTTCATATTTGAGTTTCCAAATAGAATTTTGTTTTTGAGAACTAAGAACAATTATCAAAAACTATTCTTTGACAGCTGTTTTTAAAAATGTTTCCAAACAAGCTCTAGATCTTCCAAATACAGATTCAAGAAATAAATATGACAAGAAGATAAAATAATGAATACAAACCTTGTTGAAACCATGGCGGGCCTCAATCACAAAAGTAGAGTATAGAGAAAATGGCAAATCAGTAATCTGCATATAATTAGAAACAAAATGTTATTGATTGACTAAAGCAGAATACAGATAGAACCATTCATTTGCATACATGTGAATACCCATTCAAAAGTAAGAATCCCAATTTTCTTGTATAATGTAAAATATAGATGTGGCATCTTATGATCCATCTAAAACAAGTTCCTCAGTGAATGTTTAAGATAATTTTATCAATATATATTAAAACAGAAAAATGGCAAAAGTAATTCCAAATACATGGGACATGAGTGAATCATAACATAGATATTGCTATCGGAAGCCACATAATGGAGCCTCACTAGATTTTCCAGCTGATTAAAAGGGTGCTATACTGCAAAGTCCGCACCTGTGACCGTCACTTGAGACTATGCTAAGAACACAAGGGTCTGCCATATCTCCTCTCGTTTAGGCCCAACAGTGAAATTCTGCGATTTCACTGCAGTCGATGAAATATCAGGCAATAGGAACAATTATTTTATATGCATCTGTATGTTGGGTGGTAAGTGCTATCATAATTCTATGCAGTCACTCACCTTTAAAACCAAGGCAATATTCCATAGTACAAAATCATACAGTCAAGTGAATATTGTAAAAAACTCATGGACAAAATGGAAGTAACTGAAAAAAGAAAAAGAGATAAAACAAAACAGTGAAGGTCAGAAGAAATAAACTACTAATGAAAAATCTGGTGTAGTACTCCATACTTCAAGAAATTTTAATAGAACCAAAAAAGCAAACCTTTTATCCAGACTGTAGGCTCGAGATTTCTCAAATTTTCTTGGCTGATAACTCCTTCCAATGTTTTGGAAGATTTGAAGTTTGTAGGCAGCATGTTGACGCAGATCAAGATAACTTTCAAAAATATACGATAAATCATAATACCTGGAAAAATTTGGAAAATATATTAAAATAAAACAAAAATAGCCCTTGTGCTTAGAAAACCACACCAACCTAGATAGAGAACAAGATTAATCACAAAACAATGACGAAATTGAGGAGGAAGTAACGTTAATGGAAAACAGTAAAATAGCCATCCATTATGTCAGCAGAACTAAACAAACTTTTGTGGGAAATAAATAATAAAATCTTAAAATTTCAGGCTTCCAAAAAAAAAAATTGGCAGCCGCTTTCTCCCCGCGTCTTTTAAGGACTGGGATGGGAAACTTCCACAGTTCCACATATGATTTCATCGCCGTTGGAGAACTTTTCTTTTTGTTAAATTAGGCAAATCAATTGCAATTTCCACCATCAACAGATACCCTTTAAAAATGTCAATCAATAGTGTTTATTTTTTCTTATTATCACATATTTAGCTCTAACATTAGGCGTACCCATAAATTCCGACCTTATAGACTGCAAAATTAGGGTTTTCATCCAAATAAGCCCAAACTGAAACCCAACTTCAGTATCGAATAAAGAAAAACCCCAACAGCCATCGGATTAAACCTATCATCCACCTCAAAGAAAAAAAAGATTTACAAAAAAAAAATAAAACAAAGTAAAAAAATGGACAACGAAATCATTGCACGAAAGGAACCGATAAAATCATCAAACGTACGAATGAATAGACAAGAAATCTAGATTCAATAGCATGGAAGGAACAGAAAGCAAGAAAGAGCGAGTACCAATAACGAAAGCTGGGTAAAGGAAACGCCATGGTAGACTCAGTAGAGGGCTCTTGAGAGAGACTAGAGAGGAGACTGGGAGAGAGAACAGGGGTTTTTCTCTTTTCCAATCAAAATCTCCTTTTGTTAGATGGATTTATAATGAGAGTGATAGATGCGAATAGATGGCTCCAGACCAGCTACTTACAACAACCCGACGCGGTTCCCATTTTGGTTAAAGTCCTCTAAAATATGTTAAGATTTGTAAATCTAAGATGGTGTCAAAGGTTGTTTGTTTTTAAGCACCCAAAGTTGAAAATTTAATAGTTTGTATTAAATTGTTTATTTTTTTAAATTTTCATGATTTATTATTTAAATTTTTTTAAAAATTTATGAATAGAAAAAATAAAATTTTTTAATTAAAAAAATTCATTTGATAAAATAAGAAAAATTCAAATTCATTCTTCGATAAGGGAGAATGGCCAATGTCTAGCCTTATTTAATATGGATAATGACGGGGGTTTGGGACGGAACGGTCTATCCCAGTCGAGCTCGTTATTTTTTGATTATCAAGCACATGCCGTTTAAAATTAAGCCCAGGACCCGAGCGAAATATGAGAAAATTACCAGCACTTGTCCGTTTTATATTTTATATTTATATTTTATTTTTTATTTTTTATATTTGCTTTTTTATTTTTATTATATTAAAATTAATATATTTCATAAAAAATAAATATTATAAATTTTTATAAATTATTTATTAAAAAACATTTTTATTATTATTATTATTTATATTAAAGTATAAAAATAAACTAATAAAAATATATATTTTAAAAATATAATCGGGGACGAAATAATACATGTTAATGCTAATAGGTATTGGATTTGAAAATAAGCTAGCCACTCTAAAATAGATTACAATTTGTAGATTACAAGGGATCAAGAACATTTGCTCATTGTTGCGATCGATGCGAAAAGAAAGCGAGGATCGTTATATGGCACGATCTTTGATATTAATAGCTGGAAATTCTTATGGTGGAATTGATTATAGTCCAGAACACTCTTTGATTTTACGTACAAATATCTTTTTTTTTTTTTTTTAAGACATTGCTTTTATTGGTACCAATCTCCATATCTCGCTGAGCGTTTAGCATTACATGGCTTGAGTTGAAGCGATTGTGCAGAACAAAGCGCCTCAACTCACTTAAACATATGAAATTTGGGTTGAGTCCCCTTAGCGCATGTGATGACCGGCAAATTAACATCTCTCACTCGCCCACATAATGGGCTT
Organism: Tetrastigma voinierianum; assembly: GCA_016808115.1. Classification (NCBI taxonomy): domain Eukaryota; kingdom Viridiplantae; phylum Streptophyta; class Magnoliopsida; order Vitales; family Vitaceae; genus Tetrastigma; species Tetrastigma voinierianum. Next base: position 174,767 of record JAEQBH010006736.1, on the reverse strand, counting down.
GACTTCATATCAATCGATGTGATATAATTTATACTTACCGCCTCATCATTCATCACAATTGAAAGAATTTGTCGACTGAAGCACACCGATGTCAGACTCAATGTAGAAACCCCATACGAGGCCATATTAGGACATCTGACCTCGAAATATAATTAATCCAGAAGGTGTATATATACCCCAAACATTTTGAATTACACATAGTGAGTATTATTGATCCCTCAGGAATTCTATACCTCGATTCATTACACTTCTTAGTATTTTAATCATCATCAGCTCCCTTGAGTGAGATGATTCGATCGGTGAACCTGGCAAGTGTAAAACCCGAATGTTCTTTCTTTCTCCCTCATATCAATTAGATATGAATTAACCCGCTTTCCTAGGAATGCACCTTTATGTCGAATCATTCCATGACCATAGGATACACCCTTAAGGTAGCAAACATTAATACATCACATCATGATATAGTCAAAAGTTGCAAAGGGTAAAGTGTTGAGATCTATATCAAGATCTCTTAAGGACTCACACATGGAAGAAGCAGGATCCATTCGCCGACTTCCCTGATCGTAGCATGCGTATGAAATGCATGCTATGGTAGAGCTTTTCCTTTTCTTATCCTAAGATAAAGAATGTATGTCGTGCTACCCATAGTTAAGTAATATACATGCGAGTCTAGCCTTGTCACGAATCCACGGCGCGAGCCTAAAATTCTCATCTTCTCACTGCTAATAGTGCTAGATGACTAATTTCACACTCGGCTTTTATCATATAGACACATGAATGGTGGGGATACATTCATGTCGGCTCTTCTATTTAAGAATCTCATCTTGGTTCTAACCAAGGCGACTTCAAATTAATGTCTTTGAATTAAATTCGCTCCCACTGCGCTCAAGTCGCTAATCGAAGCTATAATTTAAAATGATCTGTCTACACTCGCCTTCTGGCTAGAGGCGTTGTTCGTGTGAGTGAGCAATCTTGAATCTATCGACATACTTTATTAAATTGTCTGACTCTACTCTTATATATAACCATAAAATAAACGTTGAATAATATGAAAACATTTAAATTATTCAACAAAGCTGTAAACTTTATCTAATCAGTTACATTCTACGTAAGCCCAGTTTAACATGTCTAATGAATACATCTAATATTGTCGAGTAATTGTATTTTGGACCCGATCCCTTGTCGATAATTGCATCTCTAATATAGTGATATATTTTCTTGATATGTTTGGTACTTTCCATGATGTTGGATCCTTAGCGAGCGAAAGCGGCGATGTTGTCACAAGGGTATCCGCGGGCTCTAATGCGGTTGACAATTTCGTGTTGTAGGAAACTCCTTAGCAAGCGCATCTTGATTCTTTGCGAACGAGCTACGTGTTAAATCCATAGTGGACAGGCTACGCTGAGTTGCTTTGCTACTCCATAGTATAAGCTATCATTTAGCGAAAGCATATCTCGGTCGATTTGCAGCGATCAACATCACCTCCCCGATCGACATCAAAGTAACGATCGAGGCCATGAATCCTTCTTCCCTTGATAACATAGCATGGCAATTACGAAGTTCCTTCCCGAATCTGTAAAATCCTCTTGGCCCGCCATCCGGTCTTTTAACGGTATGATTGAAACTGACTAACGAACCGACGACGCCAACATATGTCGGGACGTGTGCACATCATTGCATAGTGGACTCACGAAGCGGCATTGGCATAAGGTGCTACGGGCGTTTTACTCTTTACCTTGCAGGTCTTAGGACATATCGAGACTTAGGTTCAAACTTTTTTTCAACAGGGGTATCCATCGGCTTGCTATCTTGCATGTGATAGCGTTCTAACATCTTTTTGATGTAAGTCTCTTGAGATAAACCCAAAAGCCTTTTAGGCGCGTCTCTTATGATCTTCGCACCGAGCACGTAGCTAGCTTCACATATCTTTCATTTCAAGAAGTTTGATGTGACCAACTTCTTAGTAGTGTCAATCATCTCTTTATTCAACTATTAAAATGTCATCGACATACAAGGACAAATACAAAACCATCCTTTCGAGCAGTTTTAAATACAAGCAATGGTGCTTCTTCCATCGCCATTAAAGCCATCCTTTGGATTGCTTGGTGAAACTGATGTTTTATTGCCTAGATGCTTGCTTGAGACCATATATGAATCTTTTGAGCTTCTGAGCACTGCGCTCTTGTCCTTTAGATTCAAAACCTAAAAGGTTGATCCCATGCCAGATTTCTTCATCTAGCTCTCCAGGTGAAATACGGTTTTACGTCCATTTGAGGTATAATTATAGAAGTCCGTATGTGCGACAGTAGCTAGAGCAGCGACTGATAATTCTCCTGTGGTGAGAATGTATCTTATAGTCAATTCCTAGCTATTGTAGCCCTTTGCTACCGGTCGAGCCTTATATCTTTATGGACCCATCAGCGCTCGTTTAATTTTGAGGAATCATTTATTTCCAATGGATTTTCGATCTGTGATAGATACACTAAATCCAGGACTTGATTGGTTCTCATTGTCCATTTCTTCTTCCATATCTTTTGCCATTCATAGGCTTTGGGAGTAGATGCAGATAGATCATACGTGATTGTTTTTGGCTCTTCGTCATCTGTGGAAGCCTGTCTTGAATCTTTCCCCTCAATCTGAATCGGCAGCCCAGGGAATACGTTCACGGATGCTTCGACGAGTTGGTGCTCATGATCTTGCTCCATAGGAGTCGGATCGAGCACTTATCATAAGCTCACTTTCCTCAGGGAGGATTAAGAGTGTCCCTCTAATCCCTCTATTGTGGTAGGGTCGCCATTTCTAGATTTTCATAAAATTGAAAATGGTTATTATACCTCTCACGGGGAAAGTCCTCTTCTAAGAAAAGCGACATCCGCGGGACTCGAAGCTGCATCCCACGCTCCCATAAGCTTTTTTCACCAGTAGAAAACAAATCCTTTGGAGGTTTGAGTATCTAATGAAAATACACTTCTTCCCCCTAGGACCAGATTTCCCATATTGGTGAGTATTATTGTGAATATGGCTGCGCACCCCGAGGATGCAAATTTCTGAGTCGGGTTTATTGTCATTCCATAATTCATATGGGGTGGAGGGCGATTTAGAACGCGATTAAGTGCGTAGAATTGCCGGTTAATAGCATCTCCGAGAAGGAGATAGGTAAATTAGCTTCAACGCCATCATCGATAACCATTTCTAGAGGTTCTATTCCTCCTTTACACCTTTGTTTGTTCACGAAGTGTAAGGAATAGTTAGCTATCGAGCTATACCCTTTTCATCACAAAAACTTTTGAATTGGTCGGATAGATATTCACGACCTCGATCGGTCCTTAGTGTTTTGATCTTCACGTTTAATTGATTCTCTACCAAATTGGTATATCGCTTGAAGCAGTCCAATGCGTCAGACTTGTGAGAAATCAAATAAACATGACGAACGTGTGAAATCATCTATAAAAGTGATCAAGTAGTCGGCTACGTGCACAGCCCTCACATTAGGTGGTCCACGGATGTAGGATGAATAGGTACGTAATGGACTAATGGCTCTCTTGGCTGCAATGGTAATCTAGTTGCTTTTCGGCTAGGCAATGCTCACATGTAGGCAATTACACTTTGGCGGTGATCGAAGAGACACGCTCGAGTCGATCCTATTTAATCGGTCTTGCTTGATGTGTCCCAATCTGGCATCTTAGTAAACCTCACTCTCAGTGTTAGAAGCAGCTAGAATTACCAACGGAGCATGAATGGAAACGAGCGTCATTCGAGTACAATATTAGTGGTGTCCAACATAAATCCATCTAACACATAGCTGGAACCATAATAGCGTTGTCGGAGAAATATACTTTTACATAACCCTTATTAAATATAAGTTGGAAACCTGGTTCTAATAGAGCAAGAGCATAAACAAGATTTAGTCGAACTTTAGGAGCATATAGCATCATGAAGATAAAGCGTCGCGACCACCCATAACTCTAGTTTGAATGCGTCCTGTAGTCGTGAGCATTATTCCCCCATGTATATCGCCCTGCGGCACTGGAATTCGTGGGGAATTCCATAAGTTGCTTTCGTCTCGAATTGTAGATTAAGGGATCGAGAAGCGACTGCTTCATTAATTCGCGATGGGATGAAAAACTTGATAGGATCGTTATATGTCTTCAATGCTTCAATGTGTAACTCCAATTACTAGAGGGGCTGGAATTGGTCCACGGTCAGAACACTCTTTGATTTTAAATGCGAAATATCGATTTTTTTTTTTGAACCATTGCTTTTATTAGTACCAGTCTCCATATCTCTCATGAGCGTTTAGCGATGCGGCGAAGCGGAGTTAAACGAGTTCTGAGACAAGCGCATAATCCTTGAGCATATGAAATTTTGGGTTGAGTCGCTTGTGTGGGTGACCAAACCAAGTCCAACACAATTAAAAATAAGCCGTCAGATTCTAAAAGGTAGGTGGGCGAGCTGAAAATAATTTGTCTCTTTGCCATCTACACTCGGCTCTAAGATGTTAAAAACAAATGTTTATTCTTGTCTTGTCAAGATCTTACATTCATTAAAGCTCAAAAAAAAAGTTTTATTTAGCATTAAGTTAACACCACTTTTGTAGTGCTTAATAAGATCAAGTATTTAATTATTTGTTTTTTCCAACTTTTATCTAAATTTAATCAAGTAAAAGTTCAGGATTTGTTTTTATTACCCCACTATGAGTCCTACATCGCTAAGTTACAACTTGGTCTTGTGGCATTATAGGTTTATAAACATTTTAGCTCCCTCGTTTTGACAGTTAGCTTTTAAAAGTAAGTTATATCAAGTGATTGTAAGAGTAGTTTCAAAGCGTTTCATTATTTGAGGATGGCCATAATCTCGAAATTGAGGGAGAACTGCTACTCATAGGTCGTGAAGACACGGTCGTGATGCTAGCGTCGGTTACGAAAGATAGATAGTTGTTATAGTCTCGTTCTGAAATCCACATCATTTATTACAGCAGTCTTTATGGGTTTATAACAGCAATTTCCCACAGATAAAAACTGAAACAGGGTTGATTCTCTTCTACCCAAGCATTTGTAACATAATTTTGTTTTATCCCCAAAGTTCGAGTTTTATCTGAGTGCTAAAACTTAAAAATATCAACTTTTTTTTTTTTAATATGCCCAAGTTCAATTCCCTTTGGAAACATATAAAATTTTTTGAAAAAAAATTTCAAAGGGAAATTTGCCCCTCGGAGCCTTACATAGGTCCATCACATATTATTTAAAAAAAAGGTAAATAGTGCATCTTCATATTCGGATATCAAGTACACATCTCCAAATTTGGAGATGGAAATGGAGAATTATTATAGTTGCTCTTAGGTGGCTCCGCCCTAGATCCCTCAATCAAATCAGCATAATAACAATCTTACTGTATAGCATAAAGTAAATGAGAAGTATATATATATATATTGTAAAGTGAAAAAAAAAAATGACATCAAGGATTCTTTGCAGTTCACACATGTCCTTGATGCTGCTCATGCCTGGATCATTCTCTGTCCACTGCATCGTTTGGAGGAAGAGGAAGAGGAAGAAGCAGCTGTTGATGGATGGATACCTTTCCTGGACTGAGGTGGGTTTGCAATTGCCGCCATAGCTTTACAGTTCTGAAATGAAGCTTCAAAAAGTATGCTATTTTCCTTACTAGTCAACAAGTTTGGAGATCTGAAGCTGAGACAATCTTTTCCTTCCCATTTGTAATTAGACTAAATAGTAAACACAATGTTCTTCAACCTTCTGTCTTTCTTCCAAAATCTCGGCTGGGCCTCAGGATCAGCCTAGTGAGCCATTTTAGAACATTCCAGTGTTCCACATGCCCGAAAAATCAAACCATCATGTCCACTTTAGAACGGAAGGAAAGAACTAACTATGTTGTAGTATGTGGTTCGTATTTACGGAGAAAAACTGGCAAATGCCGGAATGGAGCGAGGGGAGAGTGAGCGCATTAAGGGATAAATAATAATAGGTTAGGGTTCGCCCCTTTCTATGCTATAAGGGTATTTTTGTTATACCCAAAGTCACCATAAATACCATCTTAAGTCTTAACTAACCTTATTTTGATATAGTGAAAGCTTTAGTCGTCGTTCCTATGGATATAAGCATAAGGTATGTTTGGTTACAAGTTTTGAAATCAGTTTTTTGTTCTAAAAATTAAGAAGAATAAGAAAAACACAAAAAACATGTTTGATTCCTTTTTTTTGTTACGAAAAACACTTAAGTTAAAAAACAAGAACAGTTTTCATTTGTTTTTCTTTTATGATTTTATCACTATTTGCTGCACCAATCACAAAAAGGTATCTCTAATGGCTACACCTACCTGCATACTTTCCCAGATTGAGGATCAAAATAGTACTCTGTATACCCAGTTGCTGCAGCATCACACAACATGGCCACAAATATATAAGAAACAATGTACAATATTCTTTCTACACAAAATAGTGGGAAAGGTTTTGTCCCAAAACACATTTTTTTAAAATAAACACCAATCAGATATGTTTTTAAAAGAAATGCTCAAACTAGAGTATCTTCATCAATTCCGTGGTTAATGATTACGGTTTTAATTTTTTTTAACTTAAAACCGTAATTGTTGACTACGGTTGTAAGTACTAGTTTTGATAATATTTTAAAAAACATATTAGATTGATTTTATTTTTTTAAATGCATTATTTTGAGACAAAACTCAAAAAATAAAATAAAATGAATGAATAAAAAAAAGTACCTGAAAGAATGGGCTTCCAAGGAAATGACAAGATACAGCTAAACCGCCAGTGGCCAATTCCTTTGTCCTGTAACCAGTTTATGGAAAGAAATTTTTCACAGAAACATTTAGTCGAACAGATTATAGACAATGCATGAGCTGTATTCATTGTTGCTTAACTCTAAGTTCTCTCCCATTTCATAAGTCCTTCATATTCGAATTCTTGGATTAGGGATCCGGAAATTTGTACAGTTTCTTTTTGAATCGGCGTAGCCTCTGGAAGGAAACCAGCAGGATCGGCAAATTCGCAATCATCTTCATAGGCGCCCATTGTCAGATTCTGTTCAAGGGAAGGAAGAGTTGTTATTGCCTTCACTAGAAAAACAGGTTTTCTTGGGAAGAATTTTTTCTGGGCTTAAAAACAGATTTTCTCGTAGTAGAGAATTTTGAACTCATAACTAATGATGCCGCTTTTGTTTGGTTAGCAAGCAAACTAAAATAAAGCAGAAAGGATCATATTCTTGTCCATTCCTCTGAAAGAAACGCACAATTATTTGGCTGAATTCAATTTGACCCTTAATTTTCTTTGGGAATCAAGTGGCGTGAATTTTGAGATCAGAATTAATGAGAATGATTTTTTTGTTTTTTCCTTTTTTAGCTTTCTCAGAATCCAAACAAAAGATACGATTTGTAATTTTTCCCATCCGCTCCTGATTAGCCATATTCAACATGAACCACCCTACAAGTGATAATCGGAGGTGAATCGGTTATTACCTCGCTCTGATTACTCTCCATTCAGCTAAACCAACTAGGGCCAAAGTCTAAGGTCTAAGTAGGGAGCACTATTTGCAAACCTGTGACGAAGAGGATTCTGGAAAGTCCTCCTTGATGGTTTCCCACAACTTTGGCGCGGATCAAGGCTCCCGTCCGTCTCCGGCGAGCCTGGAGAGCTCTTCTTGTTTCTCGACACCTAGGACGGTGGCTGAAAGAAGCGGTAATTCCGAGGCAGGCCTGAACCGTACCAAGCAACTTGAGCAACGCGTTCTGGTCTGATTCTGAGAGTTGACGAATTACTTTTGACTTGAATTGCACCGAATCAGATTTTGGATGGCACTTGGTTTGAGGTCACTGGTGCGGAATTGACGTGGGGAGTCACGGAAGTGAGGGAGAGAAGCGATGTCATTTTAGAGAGAGAGAGAGAACAAAACTTCTTCGGGACAATGGTGAGGTTCTCTCTCCTCATCAGCAAATTTTCTGTTTGTTTCCTGTGAAAATATCTGCAGTTATAAAACGACACCGTTCGCTCAAATTCTCCCTGATCTCTGAAGAACTGCATCGTTTTCGATCCTACGGTTAAAAGTTAAAACAGTTGCTTCTGAGTTTCACGCCGCTTCCCGAGGGATACCAAAACGACATGCTACAACTTCTTCATCTTCCAAGTCACGTTTCCATAACTCGTTAAAACAAGATTCAAACCACAAAATTCACAAGCTCCAACTAGACAGATCAAAGCATGAGAACCATGATTTTGAGATGTCATATCGGTAATCCCTGGTGTTAGGTGGCCTGAGACGACAGAAAATAACTATTTGGCCGCCATCGCTCATCTCAACTATTTCTCAACCCGCCATATTCAATCCAAATTTTTATAAAAATACAGAGATTCAAAGTAAACGAACTTACTCAATCATCATTTTTTATATTTGAAAACCCAAAGCTCCTCTCGAACCCTACTCTCTTGTTGTCATTGTGCAGAAAGTTATTGTAGTGAGAAGAGTACAAGAAAGAGAGAAAAGACGCGGTTTTCAATTTTGCTTTTAAATCAAATTTGATTTTTAAATTAAAATTGATAAATCATAATTTTTTAAATTGATTATACCTTATAATCGATGTAATTATTTGTGATACTTTATAAATTCTGCCTTATTCTTAAATTGATTATAATTTTTTTAATCGATAAATTACTCATTCTTAAATTGACAAATTGATTTTTTAAATTTAAATTGATAAATTGATAATTTTTTTAATTAATAAATTGTTCATTCTCTAAATTGATTATAAATTTTATAATTGTTAGATTTATTTGTATACTTTATAAATTGCTCATTTTTTAAATTGATTATAATTTATTTTTTTTGTAGATGGATTTGTAATATGACGGTTCTTTAACTGATTTGTTTATGAACGACATCGATTTATATGACGATACTGGTCTTGAAAGCAATCCCACAAAGATCGGGCACCAAAGACAAAACGGTTTCATTCCAAGATTGGAGAAACTGTGTTAACATCCAGACTTCTACTAGTATCGCCTGTCGCTCTCACATCCACCTTCTCTCGGGTTATGAAGGACTCGTTAAACTGGGAGTCAAATTCCTGGCGACGTTGTTACACACACCTCGCTCCCTCGACATTAGTCTAGATCGCAGATCTCCACTATTGCTGATGACAGCTATCATATAATCGCTGCACTCACACCACACTAATGTGTTGTTGCTGCTCTGCCATGCATACAACTTTCACTCATCATCTTTGTTGCTCGCCATCACGCCCATCATCCTCAAGCAGTAAAGTGCATCTACATCATTTATCTGTCATTGGATTGATATTTGTAACAATCTTAGAATTTATTTGTTCCACTGATCACGAAACAAATGCTCCAACAAATTTTCCCCGCCGCTTGCCGATACAGCCTACGCTTCGCCCATCGCATCACTCCCTAAGACGGCCGCACCCACTAAAGCACTTGATCCTGGTGATCTAATCACTCACATCATTATAGAAGATACAAACCGCAGCACCAAAAGGTGCCGTGCCAAGTAGATGCCTAATAAAGGCAAACCGGTCCAAACCAACACAAAAATAAGACAAAACATAAATCTCAAAACTCGAGAACAAACCCAAAATTTCTGGCAATCTCATGAAGCTTGGGGGAAGAGAGACACTGCTTGTTTGTGGCAAACCAGGCCGTCATGCATCATAATGCAGAAAGAGAGTAAAAACTGGAAACAGTGGAAATCCTCCTAAAGCCAACTTGGTCGAAGGAGATGACATAATATCCGGCCACATCTCACACATATGGTGACCACCCTAAAATTTCGTGGTAGACTCTAGAGGCAACAAGGCATATTTGTGCAAACAAAGATGCTTACTCTCACGCTCCCAGAGGGGATGATGAAAAGGTTGTCTATCTCTGTGACTCACCAAGCCAAGTTCTGGGAAAAGGCAGTTATGTCAGCTCACTAGAAAGACTCGTCTTAAATAATGTGCTACATGTCTCAATACAAGAAGCGAAATTTGAATTTTAGTGGCCTATTAGGAAAGATAGGGTTGTAGTGTTACTTGAATATGACAAGATGATAATGACAAAAGATAATATCTTGTGAGTATGGTTTTGCAATCGGGCTCTTTGCAGGCTTAGCATCTCCGAAGCTACAAACGGTAAACAGTTTTCTTTCCGCTACTTATTGATTCACTGATACATGGCATGCTAGATTAGACATGCAACTTAGCCTAATCATCATTATTAATTATTCAAAGCTATGGCAAGTTAAATATGTGTCACTTGCTTAAACTAAAAAGAAATGGAAGCTCACTGATCAGAGAAACAAAGTTATTGCAACTTATTCATTAGTGATCTAGGGTGATATTTAAAACAAACCATGACTAGGGAGTAAGAATTGAAAAATGCATGAACTCATTTAATTACTTATTATTCCGTGTTTATAGAATTTACTTATTAGAAGTAAGGACAGAAGCATTTGACATGTTCTTAAGCTATAAAGCCATAGAAAATCAACTTGATAGAAAATCAAAAGGATTAGATCATAAAATAACACATCCTTAAATGATTATTGTGAAAAGGAAATAATAATTCATGAAGTGACTCCTTATTCACCCCGAAATAAAATGGAGTTATTTAAAGAAAATAGACTCTAAAGATGACAATTTACTTGTTATGCCTCAAAGACCTAATCAGGTGAAGCCATACTCATGTCATCTACAAAATAGAATCTCATACAAGAAAATCGGTAAACACCCTATGAGTTATGGAAAGGTCATGAACCTAACCTTAAATATTTGAAAGTGTAAGTGTCTTGCTGCTCTATGTTACTCGATCCTAAAAAGAGGAAAATAGGTCAAAGACTTTCGATTGCATGTTTATTGGGCATGCTAGTAATAGCAACTTATAGATTTTTAGTTTTGAAAGATGTCTAGAAAACAACACTATTATTGAGATAAAAAATGCTGAATTTTTTGAACACATTTTCCCACTTTCTAAACAAATTTCTCATACACCCACAATTGTGGATGCTGAAAAATCATATGATGAGCATGTGCCCACTAGTGTGGATGATATGGAAAGCTCTCATGATGAGTTGAGAGTAAGAGACGAAGAAAGAGGTTTCCTTGGAGATGATTTTTATACTTAATTGAAAATGAACCACATCTTATTTTTAGCTTATTTCTTCCCCTGACGCATTACTTTGGAAAGAAGCCATTAAAATTGAGCTTGACTATATTTTAAAGAATCAAACATGGGAGTTAGTCGATTTACCTTCATGAGAAAAACCCATTGGTTACAGGTGGATTTTCAAAAGAAAATACTTTCCAGATGGTTCCGTTGAAAAATACAAAGCTAGGTTAGTAGCCAAGGGTTTTTCACAAAAACAGAATATTTACTATTTTGATACATTTGCTCCTGTTACTAGGATCCCTTCTATTCGTATTTTAATTGCTTTGGCTTCAATTCATAAACTTTTTATCCATCAAAATGGATGTTAAACGACTTTTAAATGGGGGACTTGGATGAAGAAATTCATGTTACAACCTCAAGACTCGTAGATACATCCGGAAAAGAACATAAAGTTTGCAAATTAAATGTCTCTATATATTTTAAAACAAGCACCTAATAAACAAAGGGAATGAGAAATTGATAATACTTTTGTTGAAAAACGGGGTTTTTATCTCACAAGTGGATAAATGTATATACAAAGTGTACAGAAACTAATGTGTAATCATTGCATTGTATGTAGATGATATGTTGATCTTTGGCACTAGTTTCGAGTATGGTACATAGTACTATAGATTTCTAGCTTCACACTTGACATAAAGATATAGCGGTTTTCAAGGTCATTTCTGTGGTGAAAATTATAAGGATGGATGATAGTATAATGCTATCACAAGAACATTATGTTAAGAAAATACTCAAGAGGTTCGGACATTTCGATGCCAAACCTATGAGTACCCCTTATGATGCTAACACCCATTTAATGAAAAAATAAGAGGTGATCATGGGTCAAGTTTGAGTATGCACTATTACTGGGAGTCCGATGCATTTACGAATCTTTCTTTCGTAGACTCGACATAAAGATATAGCGGTGTAGATTAAGTAGATATAATACATAATCCCAATACGATCATTGGAGTGCATTAGTTAGATTTTGAATGAAAATACTTAAGTACCATGAACTCTGGTATCCTATATAGTGGATTTCCCACTATGTTGGAAAGATACAGTGATGCTAATTGGATCTCTGATTCAAATGAGATAAAATCCACGAGCTGAAATATATGTTCCTTTACTGGGAGGTGGTGCCAGAGCTTTGAAATCATCTAAACAAACTCCCATTGCTTCTTCACTATGGAATTAGAGTTTATAGTTTTGAACCATGTAAAGAAGTTTATGTTAAAGAACTTCCTATTAGAATTCCTTTTGGGAATGCAAAACAACACCTTCGGTGTCTATATCAGGATTGCCAAATGCCAATATCGATCGTAGTAATAAAGAATGGGAAAAACAGACATATCTGCCAAGACATGAGGTAGTGAAATAGTCTGAAAGATGAATCGCTTTCTATTGATTGTAAAGTCATAAGTGAATTCACATGCTCACTAAGCCTTTGGGAAGAAATTTAATTTGAAACATCGCAGTGAATCCGACTTAAGCCAATATGAGATTAACAAAGGATGGAAACCCAACCCTTAGATCGAGATCCCATGAAGAAGGTTCATATGGTACAACAAGTCACTTTGTTAACTCGCTAGCACCAACAAAAATGATCCTTCCTATATGTGTGATTATGGTGCTAGAATGCATAATTTGAGAGGTTGATTATATTCTTACGATTTCTATATCCCTATGGGTGATACATATAAATGCAGTATGTATTTGATGAAATCACTTATATAAGTGTGGAGTGGGGCCGCTCCTATGAAGTGATATGACAAGATTTCTAGCACTTGGCACCGGCCGGTGAGTTCGACCATGCGCACCATGCAAGGTAAAATGATCGTAGAGAAGAGAAGTTGTATACAGAGAACAAATAATGGCATCAGGGGAAAGGAGTAGCGTAGTTGTACTGCTTAACTCGTACCAGAAACAATAACCGGGATAGATCTAAGAACCGTAATCGAGATCGGAAAAATACATAACACTCGGCTCCCAGAATTTATTTCCCCGTGTGATTCAATGCAAATTTTCGAACTCGAGAGGTCCGGATCAGAACAAGAAGGAGGAGAACTATCGTAAAGGAAAATGTGGATGAAGAAGATCCATTTCAAAGCTAGTTCCATTTGATTTATAAGTAAAATTATATCATTATTAAGAATAAGAATTTTACTTGAGTCGCTTACAAATTAAATGCAAAATTAATTGTAATAATTAATGAGAAACGTTATTTAATTACATGAAAATTAATTGTAATAATTAAAACCGGCCATGTATTAAATGCACATTTAGTTATTAGAATTTGAATTCAAAATCTTAAAAAAAGAACTTTTGTCTTTGTTTCATATGGACACAACTTTTTTTTTGTTTGTTTATTGAAAAACCCATTGCTTGTAAACAAATCATAGTGACAAAGAACTTTCCCGAGGTGCTAAGATAAATTAATTGCGCTTTCAAGGCGGGCTTAATACGGAAAGCAAAAGATGCAATTACTGGGAATGAACAACAAGGTGGTGCATTCTAGCAAAGAATATTGCAATACTTAGAACTTCATGGAGGCAATCATGAAGAGCGTTCTCAATCTTCTATTAAAATTCGGTGGACTTATATAAATACAAAATGCAGCAAATTTGTCGATTTTTATAGTCAAATTGAAAGACTCCGACAAAGTGGACACACCAAGCAAAATAATGTGAGATATAAACTTTTAATTTAGACACTAGTATGACGGATATTTGAACCGTTAACTCGACAATTTCATATGTTTTTCAAAGTTGATGGCGTAAGAAATGTTTGCTAAGATTATTGAAAACCATTTGGAACATACGTAGCATTGTCAACATATTGGAAAATGAGCCAAATGGACCGATAATCCACTAGCAATAAGAGCAAAACCCATTCAACCTGGTATTCTGCAATCAACTCACGCCGAATCCTACTATTCAACTCCATATTAGTGACACATCAACCCCGGCTCCACTTCCAACCTCGATATAGTGGGTCATCGCGTAAAGGCTTCAAGAAACAACTTAAAACACAAAGAGAAGCAACCGATGTTGAAAGATCAGATCATCACCACCGGAATGAAAGAATGGAAGTAAACGATGAAAAGTTGAGCGACACGACAAAATTTATGCCTCACCAGAGATAGCATTGAGCAATATCAGAAACAATTAGAAATCAAGAAAAGAGTTGTGCAAGAAATCAATAAATGAGATGAAAATCATGAAACTAATATTACCGACATGGACCCAATTTCGCAATATATTGAATAACCTCGAAGACAGAGGCACATGAAAAGTCGTATTTAATTTTTACCAAGTATTTTATTACGCTATACTATTTTTAATTTGTAGTCATTATTTATTATGTTGCAATTGGAATTGAAAAGATAACTCAAATTGAAATTGGAATTGAAAATACAACATGAAATTGAAATTTGGAATTAAAATACAAATACGAAATAAATCGAATTGAAAATACAACTTCAACTTGAAATCGATAGAAGTTATTAGTCGGCCATGTCGCTCCCACAAATGCTCAATAAGATCCGACCGCAATCGAGAAATGAGTAACACCGCCCCCCGATCCGATAATGGTCGCATGAAGTCTTCTAATTCGTAATAACGCATGTGACACTTCACGCTGGATTGCATCACTTCCATCAAAGTCATCATACTACCATTTCTTCGGCCCTCAATGACGCCATATTATGCATTATTATGCACGCTTTTCATAATATCCGTGGCGTTTCTTCATCCCAAAAACGTCGGGTCTACACACAATTGCGTAAACGGGCTTGGCAATCCCAAAATGCTCGCTTCACATCTTTTCTCGTCGACTTTGTGCTTAGCAAAATGTTTTTTCTTCAAACCTTTGTGGACATGGAATTGTGCACAAATGTCGGCTCGCTTGATAAATACCATCAGCTAAATAATATCTCATTTATACTCATGACCATTAATTATATAGTTGACTGGAGGAGCATGACCATTTGCTAATAATGTAAAAACAGGGGACCTATCTAGAACATTTATGTCATTCAAATTCAACCAAGAGACCAAAAGAACGCACGCTATATCCAGCATTCGGTGACGCCACGTTTAAAATCGGATTACTGTCACGACAATGACCAAGATACACTGGCCACTGCTCGACTATTTTTCCAATTTCCAATGCATTCAATCAATACCCTAACATACCGCAGCTACATTGTTCCCCCCGTTTGCAGCAATTGAGCAATAGTCGATATTGTTTGGTGACCTCGTAATGGCCGCCAAACATTTAACAATAACACCTTTCACAAACCTTCAAACCTTTTATACAGTTGCTTTCCACTCATGTATTCATCCACAACTGGGCTTGTTTCTTAAGCAAAGAATTCTATGTTTGTCATATCTTTGGCTGATGATAAACCAGAACCCAACAAAGATCTGCTCTTCACGTGACTGATTGTATTGCTCAACCTCATTTACCATTCAAAGAAAAGAGACTCACTCATTTAACCTCCTTCGAAAAAAACTTTCATATACATAAAAGGTAGCAATAGTCACAATAGAGTCTTTCGTGACCTTTAACTCTATCACGATTAACCATTATGTGGCTTGGAACGGAACCACGATGCCTTCTTATCCATCCCTAACTAAACCATTCGGATCTTCTAGTTGCAGTATACAACATATTCAAGTCATCGTTATCTCTCTTTCAATATCAAGCATCTCCCAAAATATTGGTGAAAAACGAATTCATATAATCACGAATTAAAATACGAAAGGATAAATGTAAGAAAAAGAATGGAGATATTTAATTTATAAATAGAATGTAAGATAGATGGATGAAAAACATGAGAAAAATTATCATATTTATAGACGAATTATACTTTTTTTTTTAATTTTTTATTTCGACGGTTAAATTTTTCAAATTGAATTTTCATGATTGAATTAATTTCATAACAAAATTTGAAATTTGGAAATTTCAAAAATTGTTACTATACAAATATATCCGTTAAATTGCGATCGTTATGAAAATATATCCATAAAATATAACCGTTAAGTTTAATTATATTTTTAATAAAAAAAGATTAAATTATTAAAATGACATCCCATTTTAAGATCTACCATTTCCAGCGAAAAAAACACCGCTCAAAATAAAACACTGTTCAAGGTTGCAAAATAGCATTTGACACCCCATTTTTGGCAACTCCCATTGGAGTTGCTCTTACCCCTTCTTCAGCCAAAACAATGGAACCGTTTCTATAAGGTAATGTCGTTCCATTAATCATTAAACGGTGTCATTTCCTTCTCTTGAGGACAAGGAACAACCTTTTAAGTTACTCCGTTTAGTCTTGCTTATCTGAATGCTACTCCACTCAAGAGTTAATCCAATCGAATTCGAGTATATGGTATCACAATACTCGAGCTATTCGTAAGTTTAATTGAGTTTTACTATTTTATTAATTGAGTAGAAGTTAAGACAATTTTGAGTCAAGTATAATTATTATTAATTTTACCACTATACTATTTTTTTATTTTTTAATTGATTCGAGATTTATCGAATCAAGTTTGAATAACTTAAATATATTTGAGTCAAGTTTTGAAACTTTTGAAGAAAAAAAATCAATCAAGTTTGAATCGAGTTCGAGCTTGTTAATTGAGTCAAACTTCAACTTGGCTCTTTATTAATTTTTTAATTATTTAAAATTATTTATTATTTTTTAATCAACATGAGCTATCAAGTCAGGTTCAAGTACCTCAACTATTTTTCGAATCAGGTTTCAAACATTTGAAAAAAAGCTCAATCGAATTCAAACTTTTTAATCGAATTGAGCTCAAGCTTGGGTTTGTATCAACCGACTCAATTACACCCCTAAAAGATAACTCTAACATAATTGAATCAAACACATGAATGAAAATGTTAAAAATTATACCACTGATATTACTAATGATCTTATCAACAAAATCTTCTTCCATTCTTTGTGTATGTGAATAGGACGTCTTTCATCATCCATTTCCTTATCATGAGCCTAGTTTTTTTTGGTAGACTAATCCCTATAAGAACCATGAGGGACCACAAAGACAGTAAAACTATACTACCACATAACACAACTTTATTCTTATGACTAGAACTCGAGACCACTGATTAAACTAAGAGAGACTCCAATAATCTCACCTACATGTTCGATAATTCTATGAGCTTAGTTATGAATCGAGCAAAATGCAACTATCACCATTAATGGCAGCAAGAATTCAAGATATGAAGCTGAAATTAAGAATATATACATAGAACTTATCCAAATGGTCTTGGCGGCTTCTCCAGAACTGCAGAAAAGAACACTTCTCGATCGTCTTCCTTGTCCAGCTTTGGAACAACCACCCATTTATGCTTCTTGTACCTCAGCATCATAAAGACATCTAGATAGTCATCCAAGTCTTCCTTCAAACAGAAGAAGCTGTCGATCCAGAGCAATCCCCCCGGCCTCAAAACCCGGTCCCAATCGTACAAAACGTACTCCAGAAGAACAAAATCGATCCAGCCATCGAGAAATCTTGTCGTGTGGATCAAATCCAGGGTGTTGTCGAAGAAGGGGAGTCGCTGGTTTATCGTCAGGTACAGAGGGACAAGTCCTCTGAGGGCGATAGTCTCGCTGAAGGGAGCTCCGAGATTGATAGTTGCAGAGATTACTGTTACATTGAACTCCTTCATCCTTGCTGCAAATGTTCCGGTTCCAATGCTGAAATCCAATCCGATTCTGATTTCTCCAGGCTTGATATCAAGAACATCAGGGATTAGAAAATCTGCAGTCAGATTCGAGCTGGGGGATTTACGAGCTGGATCCATCTCGGCATCTCATGGTGGAGATTGAAGCAGTCTGCACACTTTGAAGAACCTTCTGCAGTGAAATTGTTGGCGAGGCAGCGGGGTTCTTGCATCTGTACTTACCCATCTAACATTTCGATCATCAGGGAGCTTCCACATTGATTTGTTGATGGGGACACATGTGAGCTGTGGGAGCTTCGGCGAAGACTTCCTTCTCGGTAATGGATCGCATCCATGAACCATCAGCTGCTGAGCTAGTCTCCAGTCGTCTTGGCAGAGGTCATGTCGTAGTCCATGTAATCTTCGAGTTCTTTCTTCATTGAGAAACAGGCGTGACCGATACTGGTGAATGTCCCATTAGCTCCCATGAAGTTCTGCTTCCCCAGTCTGTTGGGCTTGATCTTGACATATTTCCGGATTTCTTCGACCAGGAAGTAACTCGAGGGCTCATCAGATTGTTGCTCTGGTTTCAACAGAGGATGAATATGTTTGATTTCTTCGCTTTGTTGACATGTTCCTTCAAAAAACGGTAGAGATGCATGTATTGATTCAATATGCCCCAGAATATCTGCAAGGAAGGCACTGAATTTCAACATAGACGAAGAACAAGATGATGATGATGATGATGATGATGATGATGGGTTCATTGATAATTCTCGCATCTCTTCCAATTCTTGCCGAATTTTCTGAATGACATTTTCGACAGTTATTCTCACTACACTTTGGGTCATGCCCTGGCTCTCAGGACTTAAACCATTGCTGAAAGTGTCAGTAATCAGGAGAGATCTTAGAGAGTAGAATCTTGACAAAGAAGTAACACAGATAAGAATAGCAAGGATACCCAGTCCAACAGTCAGCCCGTTAACCCATCTCGATGCTCTGAACTTTAAGAAAACGCTTGCTCTTGCCATCTCCAGCTCCTGAAGGCTGAAAATTACAGGTTCTCAAGCATTCTCAGCAGAGGTGGTCAGTAGCAACTTATCAACACTCAAACCATATATTTCAAATAATACAAATACAAAATCGAAGTCCTATAACATACTCAAATCACAGTAATACAATAAAAAATATCTAACAAGAACTTGGAAAGCATTCTAAAATCACAACCAGTTATGAGATCGAGAAGAAAGGAATTCGAGAAAATGGTGCATATGAATAAAGAGTACCTTAGGCTTCAACCCGAAAGCTCTTTCTGAAGGATAGATAGGGCTGATGTTGACTCAGGAGACATATTTTAATGATGATCAAAGCTGAAGAAAAGGGAACTTGAGGTTTTTGAGATCAGAGTCCTTGCTTACATTCTATTTTCTATTCATTTCGAGTTTCGATCTCCTCGGGAGGATATCCCCAGCATAGTTTACTACAGATATGTTCAAAGACGTAAGATAAAACACAACACTTTCACTTAATCAGTCTAACGTCTTTGTTGAGTAATACAGATGAGATATATATGCTAAACACATTTTATCGAATTACTGCAATAAAATACAAAATCCAAAATAATTTGGGAAGAGCTACGAAAAGGGCATCTTCTATTCATGCATCATATTACTAGCAATCAAAAATAAAGAAATCACAGCAGAAAACAGATCAGTGCACTGATGGTTAATAGATCTGTAGTCTTCCTGTTACTTAACAAAGCAGTAATACTATATAAACAATATGTTCAAGCAGATATCCATATTCCTATTGAGTGTAACTCAAGAAGCAAATAGTAAAGCACATATAGATGGCAGCATGTCAACAGTACTAGTATAACTGTTAAGAAATGTAAGCCGATAAAAACCCGAAAACTATACATTAAATTTCATCTAAAACTGAAACACGTAAAGATGAAGAAGAAGCAAACACACCTTACCTTTCTTTTTGGGCCATTTGCAGTTTCTTGATTAACTCTGTTTTTCTATGTTACTCTCTGAATGGATTCTAATACTTAATTGCAACAACCTGTTCAAGCAGAGTATCCTAGGAAATTATAAAGCAAAAGGAAACTTAATTCATCCATGAAAATTGCATCTTACATTCAGAATTTCACGAAATTGACTACTCACAAAGATGGAAACATAGGAGCTGGTTCTGAATCGGATGCAATTTTCCTTACAGACATGGGGAGATAGGGTTAAAGGAAGATAAAATTTTAAGTCTCAGATGCATCTGCAGACTATAAACCAGAGAACAGCTAACCTAATTTATAAATTCAATCGCCAAAATGTAAAATTTCAATTGGAAAATGGGTTGCTCATGATGTCTAGAGAAGATAATGAACAAATATAAAATTTCTGAAATATGGAAAATAGAACAAAGCAGAACACTTGATTTCATAAAAACTTCACAGTCATTTCAGCAACTTCATTGTCAAAGTTGAAAAGAGAACGAAATTCAAGTAATGGAGGAATCAACTGAAATCCTAATCCAAGCCATATAAATCTTCCACTGTCACGACAAAACCTTACATTTCAAAAGGGCTAAAATCCTAAAAATCAGGATGAGTCAAATCGCATTCGGTCACCTCCTCCTCCGATCAGCCGATGCGATAACGGAACCAGCCCGACAGCGGCGTCGAGAGGAGTCGGGAGAGGCGAGTTCCGGCAAACAGGACAGGAAGCGTTGAGCTTCAACCACGCGTCGACGCAGTAGAGATGGAAGCAGTGGCGGCAGTCCGGCAGCATCCTCAGCATCTCCGAGTCCTTGTACTCGCAGAGACAGATCGAACAGACCGAATCCAGATGAGCGTTCGATTTGGAGAAAGGGAGCTTAGGGTATGAGTCGATCACAGCCTGTTCCAGCCCGACGACGACGTTCTGGTCATCGTCGTCGTCCTCGGCCACGAATATGATGCGGGGGAGGACGATTCCGTCGGAGGAGTTGGCGGCGGAAGTAGGGCTCCGGGACTGGTAAGGAGAAGGAGGGCGGCGGCGGCAGCAGAGGTAGGATGCGAGAAGGATGGTGGAGAGGAGAACGAGGAAGGCGAAGGCGATATGCAGCTGAGGCCGAGGCTGGATAGGTAGGTGGAGTGAGTAAGGCGGCGGAGGAGGAGTACGAAGAGGGAGTGATGGGGGTGGTGGACATTGGAAGAGACGGGGTTGAAGGGCCATTTGGAGGGAGAAGAGAGAGGGAGAAGAGAGATGGAATAGTGTAGATTTTTTTTGACGGAGGGAGGTGGGTGGATTCTCCAGCTGCTGCATTTAATTTGAGGGTTGGAAAGGGATTTTTGCATTTATTTTCATATGCCTCTGCACTCCTCACTCCTCACTCCTCACTCCTCCGCTCCTCCCTTTATGTTCATATTATATATATATTGGGCTGCCCTTTTTCAACCTCCGTCTTTCTTGTTGGTTAACGTTCTTTAATCAGGGTTTACGGTTTAGGGTTTTTTTTTATTTATTACAATATTACTATATATTTTAAGATTTCCCATTAAAATCTTACTATATATTATAATATTTTCCTTTCTTTAATGTTTAAAATAAAAATTAATTTACTTCACATATCTAACTCAGTCGATAAAACATTCAAAATTTTAAAATTTAGGATATCCAAAGAAGTCCTATGCCTGAGTTTATATGAGAAACTTTACTATAACGAACAAAACGTATAAAACAAATTTATAACTGCTAAGTTTTAAGATATTCTTAGCACTCATAACTTATCTCTAAAAACCCTTTTCGTGTAGCTTTTTATAATTTCTTTCAAACCTTGTTCGTCAAAGATAATTAACTTGAAATCACTTATTCGATCATTTTTTTTCCTCAAATTCATGTTTTATTTTCTAATAAAAAGTAGCTTTATTCCACATCGAGCATGAAGCTTTTTTATTTTATTTATTTATTCGTATTTTTATCGCTAGATTTTTTGTAATCGTGTTTTGTCATTGATTTTTACTTTAATTATATCGCATCAATAGCTTTATTCAAGGATGATAACAAAATTCAATCTGATATAGTCATCATATCAAATCATATTCGTCAATATATTATGAATTTAAAATTTTATATATTTTAAATATTTTTTTATTATCAAATATATATGCCTTAAATCGATCATTTTCAATACATCCTTTAAACATTCTTGATTCCATCGTTCTATCGAATGTCTCATGAATCAACAAATTTATCTCTTTTTCCAATAAAAAAATTTATCCTATAATTTGGGTTGGTATTATAGGTAAAAGTCAAAGCGTAAGTGTGAAACACATTTTGCAAAAAGTCAATTAAATCGCTTTACCAGCTATGAGTGGTCCCCAAGAACATTAACAATAATTAAATTTTTACTACAAAAAAATATATTTGTGGGGCCCAAAATTCACATGTACCAAGAATTTTTAAGTTAATAACTTAATATTTGGCCAATGGATGTCCTTTAATTATTCCAAAGGACTTGGTGTTAACCCCCCCATAAACTAAATAAAATTAGTTCACGAACTCTTTTTAAAAAGCCTAAAATATAATAAAACAAAGTGTGTAGTCCAAGATACCTGTCACATGATCACATCCTATACATTAATTTTTTACTTTTTCAAAATGTAAATATTGTTCTATACATTAATTTATCTAACTCAATTATATTAGAGATTGTTTATTTGTTTATGAAACCTTATAGACGGTTTCCTATTTATATTAATATGATACTGTTAATTTTTTATCTAAGCTATCATGATTTTATTTTTTTACTTTTTCCAAAAAATACTTTATACCAATTGAATATTATCTATTTATAATTCATAATCGAAATGGGTTATTATAAGACTTTGGAAACACACCCAAAATAATAAGTCTACTAAAACTTTTTATAGAATAAACTATTGATTTATAAAAATAAAAAAAAAGAATAAACCATTGGATATTTTATTTAAAATGTTCTTATTGAAAATATATTTTTTCTAAAAGCATTTTTTAAGAAAATCATGACTATTGTTTCTCTATAAATATTATAAGTAATAAAATTTTAATTAAATAACTATATTTTTCCAAACATTTAGTAAAAATACAATGACTATCAAGAGTACTCTAATTTTTGTTTCATATATTAAATGATTTTTTGTTATAAAAATTTAACATTTAATAAACTTAAAATTACATTCAAATAATGAATATATATGCGAGATGTACTGATCTCTCAGAATCCTTAACTCCATTTGCTCTGCCAGTTCAAGAATGCAATGCTTTCGGTTATAGCTTTATCGTTTTTGTAATCAATTTCATTCGAATATGATTACCAAGATAAGATTGCTTAGTGCCTGGCATGCGCGAATAAACCCGCCTCCAAATTCTCGTTGACTAAAAAAAAAAAAATTACATTCAAAATGAGAAAGTTGAACGTTTATAAACATTTTGTCTTATAAATTAAAATTGTATGTAAATCATTTTTAAATTATTACAAAAATCAAATGAATTAATCCTCAAATACTATTGAGAGGTTATTAAAATTAAAACTTCAATAAGGATTTTACGTTTTTCCCCCTCTTATACAGAGACAGACACTAAGAATCAGTTACACATACTTTAAGTAACCCGAAAAATTTGCTACTATTAATGAAATTTTATTTATTTTTAAACAAAAACAAATTATTATTTTTTACTTTTATTTACTTGTATTACGTTGTTTGTAATACTCTATTATTGGATTTCAACTTGGAATCTCTTGTATAACCCCGTCCTACCCATTTACTACATGAACCAGGCTTCAAGAGAAAAAAGAAAATAATATAATTAAAATCCCTAATATGATACAAATTACAATTGTTAGCATAACAATTTGTGACAGCTTTTGGAAAAAATTTAACATCCACAAAGCAAAACAAAGATTAGTCAATAACATATGGTGATTTTAACATCTGAAATGATTTACACTCACAACTGAAAACCCAACAGCACACTATATTCAATGCTATAGAATGCCTTGAAAATAAATAGTAAATACTTAAT
This sequence comes from Tetrastigma voinierianum, assembly GCA_016808115.1. Taxonomy (NCBI): domain Eukaryota; kingdom Viridiplantae; phylum Streptophyta; class Magnoliopsida; order Vitales; family Vitaceae; genus Tetrastigma; species Tetrastigma voinierianum. The sequence continues at coordinate 150,863 of JAEQBH010006736.1, read as the reverse complement.
AAAAGATACTTACGAATAATTTAGAACAAATTGTGGAAAAATAACTCATTGAGAAGGTGGTTAGCTTGAGTTTGAAAGCAATGGGTCAGAACCATTAATAATTTTAGCCACCACCTCAAATGCAAGTATCACACGTTGTTTTTTATTCATTTAAAAATAATAATAAATGAATCAAAGATGTCTAACAAAACTACTTATTAATTACAATGACATATAAATACGGATTTTAAAACGACTTTGTTTTGATTTTTTTTTATTTTAGCCTAAAGTTTGCATTAATTGAAAAGGACATGTAGATATGTATACTAAAAAATTCCACAAAATTGACCAATTGATATTAAAAGTAGTTAGATGGTATTTAATTGAAAAGCACTATTCAAGTACATGGATCAATCCATCTTAACCCGAGGATAAATGCTTTCATTGAATTTTTGTTTTTACTAAATTGATTCAAACCTAGTTATAATACTTCCCTCAGTCCTACTTTGAAAATTTATAAATACAGATTGATTTGACAAAGTATTTTTATTTTTTTACCACATTATAATTTATAATAACATATTCTACAATGACCTCAAGTCAGATATTTTTCGTATATCCATCATCTCTTTATCACTTGAATCGGGTCTCAAAGACTACCAAAGTCTTTTATATTTTTTAAATTTACAATAAAGGCTTTTTGCTTGCCCAAAGTGCTCATGTTCTTTAATAAATGATGAGTTTTCTCTTAAATCCAATTAAAGACTAATAAAAGACGAGTCTCAAGTTACAAGGACTTGTCCACTTTCAGTCGCTTAGCATGTACGGTATTGTAAAATATAATTAAAAATGGTTTGTAATAATATTTGTCATATATATTTTTTCATATTTGTTACTTGAAGATGAATAAACATGAATATTTGTTAATAATTATAAAAAAATAATTATGTTTATAGTTGTAGCACGTCTCATATTGATAGAAACACGCTTATGTAAAAAAAGAAGGCAAGAACGAAAGTGGAGCAACAATTGATGACCCATCATTCGATGACACTTGGCCTTGATAATAATGATATGTTGGAAACTATCATGGTCTATTATAAGATTTATTATTTGGATACCATTTTTCTCAATCTTAGAGGACATTTTGTTGAGGGCCAGATCTAAGCGATGTTGGGGCATTTACAAGGGTTTTAAACCCTTTAGGAGTTTTTAAATATTTATGATTATCCTCGTGTTTATAGGGAAGTAAATAAGTAAAAAATGAATTAGTATTTTAGATTAAATGTTTGGCATTCAAATTTTTTTAAAGATATTATAAATATTAATTTTGAAGATTTCGGCTGGTTTCTCTTTATCGATCGTTTGTAAAGTACTTATTTCGTAGTCTATTTATACCAAACAAAAAAAACCCTATTAATATGATAACAAACTAATTGATGCATATTTTCGTCCCGAATTTTACTATGCATCCTAAGTTCTTAGGATTTGCAAATTCATATTTAATTTATATGAAAGGTAGGGTTTTATTTAAATCTAAAAATATCTTACAAATACTATACAAGCATATATAAAGAAGAGAAATGAAAACAAAAATAAAACATATTTTACGTGCAAAACATGATCAACCCTGATATCAGTTCATCCGTATGAGTGTAAACCAGCTCCATCCACTGATGAAAACCAACAAACCCAGAAAATAATTTCAGAAATCCACATGCCTTCTACACTTTGTTCTTGAATCGATATGCTCGTAATATTCACAGCGACCGTACAGTTCATCTTCACAACCACAGTCTCTCTGATCATATTCGAAGCATCTTTCACTCCTCCCAGGAACTCTGAATACGTGTTCATCGGAAGAATGCAGAAGGACATTCGGTCTGCAAGTTTGATTGTGTATCAGAGAATCGGGCATGATTCTTCAACGGTCACCCATTCTCACGGTCTTCCTGGCCTTGTATTTTTCTCGGCGCCCACGCACTTCGGACGACGCGCCGCGGTAGGTGATGGTGGTGGGTGGTGTTTCTGTACCGGAAGGAGGAGAAGTTAGGGTTCTTGACGGAGACGTCGGCGGTGAGGGAGATGTTGGCGCCGCCGACGAGGGTGGTGCCGTTGACGAGGTCGAGCTGGTCGATGGTGACGCCGTTGAGGTTGATGATTGGGTCTTTGATTCGGAATACCGTGAAGGCGAGACGACGCGGCGGCGGTTAGATGAGGGCGGCGTTGGCGATGCAGCCGCAGCACTGAGGTGTTGCAGGCGGCGGCGGCTGCAGATGGTGAGACCTCGTCGTCGTGCTGAGGCGTTGGGCGGCCGGAGCTAGTGGCCGGACTTGCTCCGGCTCGACCATGGCCGGTGAAGTGGAGGAGAGAGGAGATAGATTAGCTGTTGAGTCTGTGAAGGGCTGTAAAATTTTATATCTTTGTTGGTTTGTGAAAGCCTTGACTTTGATGAAACATTTAGTACACTTATTTCCTATGAGTGGAAATTGTGCTTGAATATTGAATATTGATGCTACCTCCCAATCATCATGGTAATAAATTATCTATGTTGGGACTTAAACCTATAACTGAACGAGTCAAAGCCCCTATTTATTTCAAGTTATGATCGAACTTATTAGACTAATTAAGCTCATTTTCATTCCAATAATTTTTAGATTAATTCAACCCAACTATATTTAGTTTCTCAGCCAAATTCTAAAACCGATTAAAACCTAAAAATATTTTTTAAAATTAATTAATTTTGTATAAATTATACTATTCTTCAATAAAAAATAAATAATATATAAAACATAATAATAATTAATATATAAAATGATTAATCTAAAACAATATAATAATAAGAAACAAACTTAAATAAATAAATATATACACATCATATAATCAAAGTATTAAACTAATCGTTAAATAAGAAAAACAATAAAGAATAACTTAATGTAACATCTCCTAAAAAAAACAATTAAAGATCGAATCTAAATTTCATATATCTCTAATCTTCATCATCATCTTCATTATATCCAATAATAACATGTGACTCCCCATTATGTTATATACATCTCTCGGGAAGCTTATTGAACTATTATTCTGGGCTGTAGATCATTTACCGTTAAATAAGCATAAGGGCTCATGAGGGTGGAAGGCCCCATGTTCAGTCTTATAGAACAAGCATTTAATCTTTGAAACTAGAGTGTATTAAAAAATATATATTTTGTTACTAACACTAGTTTAAGTAATAAAATTATTTTAATTTAATTTTATAAACTAGTACAACTTCATTTTTATAAATATACATATATAATTAAATAAAATTTAAATGATAACAAAAACAATATTTAAAATATGATTAATGAGATAAATAAAATATATTCAATATTATTAAAACTATAATTTATTTAATTTAAACGCACTGCAATTTCTTATACGAGATTTTAATTTTTAAATATTAAACTATTATATAAATTATATTCAAAATATACATTTAAAAATTTGAAAATAAATAGTTAAAACAACAAAGTTTAATATATTAATCATATTATAATTCTTATTATTTTTAAAACCTTGATACTACAAAAACAGATATTTGACTCTATATTAAAACCTAAAATATTGAATTTTGTAGATGAATCATTGAAAATCTTAACTACTAAGCTAATTATTTAAAAATAAATAAATAAAGATTTTAGAGTAATCGGGCAAACCCAAACCAAACCCATATGGACCACTGGCCAAAATGGGTCAAATTGGCCCAATTGTATTCGAGCCTTAAATTTTGCAACCTAATCCTCAAAAAATTGGGGGTTGGGGTGCTGGCTTCCGCCCCATCGAGCCTAAAAACCCACATTAAGCGCCTCTACTTCGCACCGAGACACCTGTGCCATGTCTTGTCTTTAAAATTTGAACGTTTTACTAATCGAGCCTAAACATGCGTATTTATTTAAATTAAAAAGTTCTAAAGATTAAAACATGTTTAATTCTTATTATTATTATATGACAACTATTTTTATCGGGTTTATGAAACACATCGCAATGTATCTACTACCATTATGACAAATTATTTTTTATATTCATGATTTTCTAAAAACAATTAATTTCACATATTGAAATATGGTTTTTGGGTAGGCAGACACCATCTTCATTAATAGATGGGAATAGACAAAAATCTAAATCTAGATGAAGATATAAATAATAAATGAAAATAGGATCAAAAATATAAAATACTACCCAAATCCAATCCATTTTCATCTGTATTCATAAGCTATTCTTGTTTCATTAATTTATTTTAGTTTTTTTTTTTGAAAAATGGATAAATAAATGGTATAATTTATGTCAAAAATTTAAAATATTTGTGTTCAATGTCTTAAGACAGAATACATTTCTTATTTATCAAAAACATATTTTTGAACGGGTACCCTATAAGCCGCTTCACTTCACATATTATCACTTATTATAACAATATTAGGGATTAAACTCGGAATTTTAAATCTTAATCAAAATTTATGTAAATTACATCTAAAATGAGAACATTAAACCTCAATTTAATCCAAATATTAAAATTATTTACTTAATAACATCTAAATATTGGGTTGAGGGAGATCAATCCATCCTAGTTAAGCCTAATGAAGTGAAAAATGGGTGAATACTTTAAGATCTTAAAAACTTAGGTCATGTTTGTTAATAAATTTTAAAACTGTTTTTTGTTCTCAAAAACAAAAATAAGATAACACCTAGAATAAATCTGATTCTCATTTTTTTAAACGATAAACACAAACAACATTGATCTAGAGAACAAAACAGTTTTGAGAAGGGTGTTTCCATGTTTTCAACACTGAATGGGTATGTTCCCATTTTCAAGAACAATTTTTAGAAAGTTATTTGATGCAAGACCTGCTTCAATAGATAACTCAACTTAAAAACCAGATAATAGGTTAGATAATCATCAAACTTTAAATACCATTATAACCTTATGGAGTTGATAAAATTGTATTATCAATATTATCCCTAAAGAAGTTGAACCTTTGCGACCGACTCATACTCTATATAACATTCATTTCGGACCCACATTTAGGGCATCGGATAACCCTCTTCCAAGAATTCTTATCACACGCACCGATTATTACCTAGTTCTAATGATAAAGAGACTGTGCCTAACAAGAGAAATAAACCCAAAAGACCGTATGATAGTGGGAGAACTCACTGCTCTATCGCGTTATGCAATCGACTCTCAATGATAAGCAAGAACCGAAATGTCGGGATATTTCCTTTATTTGAGATTTTTTTTTATAACATTGTCATTTAAAATTTATTTACCTAATAACTTCCTAATTATGAAACCATTTTATGATTTACTTAGACGTTTATAACATTACATAATAATTAAATATAAGATAAAATATATTATCATTTATTTTATTAATATTATTCAAGAAATTATCATAATTAATATTTAATTTTTAATTTATCGTATGATTTTTAAAAATTTTTGAATGTTTCATTTTTAAATAGTAATATATATATATATATATATATATATATATATATATATATATATTTATTTATTTATTAAAGAATACAAAATTACGATTAATTTGATAAATAGGGTTTCAATATAATTTTTAGTAAATTTGATTATTCAAAATAAAAATATTTATTTAATGGATAAATTTATATTTCACAAAAATAAGTTTAATATATGATCTTATTTATCATTTTTAAAGTCATTTACATTTTATAATTTTAAAATACTTATATGTTATCCATATTTTTGTTAAATATTCATAAATTAGAAGAATCAAACTCAAAAGAGCAATCTGATAGGTATGAGAACCGATCAAACTTAAATACCACTTTTTTCTATAATCTTTTATGTAAAACGATATTATTATTGAATAATTTTAAAAAATAGAAACCAAATAATTCCCTTAGTATCCTTTAAAAATGGAAGCACGTGAAAAGAGTTCATATTAAACTAATTTATTCATTCTGGTGGCAAAAAAGTCCGTTAGCATTTGGTGACAAGTTCTATTAATTAATGCTAAAATAATGATATATATGTTAATATTGACTTTATTATAAACTGGCAATATCATTTCAAGATTACAAATTTATCTAGATTTGCTTTGACTTTCTCCTCCCTTGGTTTATTTTATTTTTTTAAAGAGAATAATTTTATTGATTTAAAAAGTAATATATTTGATAAAAACTTATAATCAAATTCGTTAAAAACAATAGAAAATGACATAATATTTAAATTAATAACATAATAAATCAGCTTAAAACATTCATATTTAATAATTATACGACATTATAATACATATTACCTAAAATACAGATAATGGATGATCATGATTTGATGATTTGATGAATGCTTTTGTTCTGATTGAATTTGTTTTTCAATTCTAATCATCCACACATAAAAAGCGCCAATTGGCAAAACGAGAAAATTTAACCATCAGACGTACTAAACTATACAAACCACATGTTATATAAAAAAGACGATAAACACAAAAATAAATCGAAAAATATGTATTTTTATTAAAGAACCATTTTATTAAGAAAAAAATTGTAAAAATAAGACCAAAAATCACCAATTTTTGTTTAAGGAAAATGAGTTAGAAAGAATGATTGCAATTTACAATAAAAAAAAATCAATAAAAATATTATAAGAGTATAATAATTATAATAATTTAACAATTTTCTGTTATAATAATTATATTTTGCTTAATGATAAAAAAATAAACAAATAGATTATAACAATTCTCTAATCGTAAATGTTATTAGCTTGTTGCGTGCACCAAAAATCTCATAATGTCTCATATTAGCTAAGAATGAAGACTTATGAACATACTGCTGACTTTATCCACAAATTCGCAAATGAACAAAACAGCGCCCTCATCAACGTATTGTTCTTGGGTATCGTTCATATACATTTTCTAATCCCACATGTCTGCTCGTAGGAGACACTTCAGTTATTTATACCGTTTTCCATTTTTAATATACAAAATATTCTCTTCATTTCACTGCATATCATTTCATTTTTGTGCGATTGTTCTACAAGCCGAGCCGTTTGGGTCCTTCGATCCGCACTTCACTTCCTGAGGAACGATCTCGTTATATCCTGGGAGACGATTATCCACTATCCTCGGTACAAGTTAAGGGGCCAAATTAGTCTTAAGGACACAACGTTATCGTTGGGCTCGGATCTGCTTTTAACTATTGTTTGTATTGCATGTTTGTTTCCTTCAAATATTTTCTGTTTCTAGTTTTAAACGAACACGGGAACTACACATATAAGCATTAGTGTGAGGCATTTTGGGGAAAAGTCTAAAAATAAAACTATAAGGATTAGACAAAAAGTGGATAATATCATACAAATGTAGATAGGAATTAGTCAATGAGGTTTCTCAATAAGTGGTATCAAAGCCGAGTGCAGACAAATGTGTGAGTGGAAGCAACAAAATGAGATGGTGGTGAGTCCCATGGCAGATGGTGTTTCACGTAAACCGTGTGCTCGAACGCATTGAAGAAAATCACGACTGGCGGTTCTCATAACTTTGTTTGACTGGCGATTGTCGAAATACAGATCCAAAAGCTCTCATAATATCCCACATCTGGGTTAAAAACGTAGCGCTTTATAAGTATCTAAACGTGAATAACATCAAATTGGTATGAGACGTTTTGAGGAGAAGCGCGTAAAACAAAACTATGAGGGCTTAGGGCCAAAGTGGACAATATCATACTAATGTTAATAGAGAATGGTCTATGATATTTTATAATAAGTGGTATCATAGCCGAGTTCAGGATTAGTCGTGTGGGAGGAATCTGAACAAAATAATGTGGTGGAATCCTAATATATGGTGCTTTACATAAAACATGTGTCCAAACGTAATGAAAAAAATCTTAATTTGAGGGGAAGCTTGATCGAATTTTGTTTAAAGGGAGGATTATTAGGTGTACATTCAAAGTCTTATAATGTCCCATATTGATTGGAAATGGATGACTTATGAGTATATAACCATAGATAATATCAAATTGATATAAGGCTTTTTTAAGAAAAAGGCTAAAAAATAAAACTATAAGGGCTTAAACCCAAAAATAATAATATTATACCAATATGGGTAAGTAAATTATCCATGGGTTTTCCAAAATGATGTGACATGGTTAGAGGTAAAAGTCCGATTATATTGAAATAAATAAAGGTAAAATAAGGGAAAAAAAATTTAATTTTCATAATAATTGAGGTATTTTTACATGCTTTTTACTTTTTAGAGCATAATTAAAAATATAAAAAATAGTTTTAAAATTTTACATTTAATATATTGATGAAGAAGTTCTCAAGGATTCAAATGGTAAAAAGGTTGAATAAGTGCATGAAATATGATAATATAGTATTTAAAGTAAATAGACAAAAAACAAAAGGCTATCGGCGAAGAATATATTTCAAAAATATTTTTATATGAAAATTAATTTTAAAATATTGAAATCGTATTTATTTTGTAAAGCTAATTTTTATTAAAAATAAAATAAATTTTTAATTGTTATAGTGGAGGTGACGCCCGGTGTTGACTTCCGGAATCGGTCCGGCGGAATTCATTATGATCTGCCTTGACGTTGTGAGATAGTAGCCAATAGGATTTTGAATGGTGTTCAGTTGGATCTCTCACCGAATGAAATTTCGACACGTTTCCAATTGGAAAAAGGAATCAAAAAAGGAGATGCGGGGTATCGATCCCCATAACTCTCGCATGCTAAGCGAGCGCTCTACCATTAAGCTACATCCCCATATGACTTTGACTTCCTAAACTTTTAATCCTATAGAATTCTACCACGTGTCCGATTGGAAAAGGTATATGAAAATTTGGGAGTGTAATATCAAAGTCAATCATTTAAAAAAACAAATAGGGTTCTAATGAAAACTGTTTTCCGCTTTCAAAAACAAGGAAAACTGTTTTCGGCTTTCAATAACAAGGAAAACTGGTACGTTTGATTTCCATGTTTTTTTAAAATAATTTAAAACTATATATATTTTTAAATAATTTTATTTATATTCACACCAAATATTATAAAAAAAGAAATACCTTTTTCAACATTTAAATATGCAAAGTATAGGAAGAAAGTTTGAGTTCGAATACGCGTAAAAATTATATCATAATTAAAATATTTAACTGTTAATTGAATTTTGCAGTGTACAATTATAAAAAAATTAACAATAATATAGAGATGCGAGGTATCATTTGAGCTACATCCCCAATGTTTATAAAAGTGGTATTTTTTTTTTAATGAGTAATTTATGCTGTATGCATTTATTTATTTGAGATATTCATTATTAATATTAAAATATGAAAAGTGGGAAATTTTCCAAGTAATGCAATAGCAACCAAAGTTTATTTTTATTTTTCTTTCAATTTTCAATGGTTTTGGAAAGCATAGTGTATGTTATATCAATTAAAGCTAAAATAATGATATATATCTTTAATAAAGTTTCTGATCTTATGGAATCTTTTATAAATATTAAAACAAAAAATATATTCAAACTTTATTTCCAAAATAATAATTAAAAAATAAATAAAATCATACAACCACTACAGCACTACTTAGCATGAAAAGTGTGTTTCTTCATTAAAAATAAGTTTACTTCAAAATGTATAGGTGAAATAATAATATTTTTTTAAATAAGAGTATATATGTGAATTGTAATATTATGATAAAATTAAATCAATTAAAAATCATATAATATTATAATAACTGTGTTTTTAAGTATATATCTGATTCCAACATAAGAGGGTATGGAAAATATTTCTTATATTCAATTAAATATTTAGATAATTAGGTTAAAAGATTTTCGAATTCAGTGGATGAAGACGGAATATATCCTTATCCGAAGGGGTCTCACTGCCACTTCGACGAAACTCAGCACATAGCTATTTGCCAGGTCGCCCATGGTGCCCTCGATACTCATCTCGGCTAGCCTGTGAACCACCTTCACCGCATCTACAGTTCCTCACGGTCCGTGTGTCTGAGCCTCACTGAAAGTAGTGCAAAAGAAACCCCGCGAGCCTAGTGTGGATAGCTCATGGAGTAGGACCACACCCCTCGCTCTGGGAGTGGGCCGTGGATGGGGCCCTACAAAAAGCCCACTGAGAAAGGAACTACCTCGAATGGATATCTGCTCTCACATTATTGTGTCTGCCTCACGAGGCGAAGAAACCCCCGCGAAATGCATATAGCCTGTGGAGCTTATTAAATTTCTGGCCGGAGTGTGCCAGTGGGGTGGGCCCTTACAAAAAGGCTCAGCTTTAGAATGCAGAGTGCTCTACTTCAATACGTCCCTTTTTGGCTCTCGGTCAGCCTCTCACGAGGCGAAGAGCGCAAAGTGACACGCCTCATAAATATGAGTGGACCACTGGCCGGAGTGGGCCACAGTGGTGGGGCTCTTACACTGGCTCGGGCCTCCAAATACTTAATTAATTATATAATATATAAATATAATATTTATTTATTTTTTGATAACTAAGCATTTTGTTACTATGTAGTAAAATTTGTTCATGTTGGAACTTGAACATGAGACGATTTTTTGGATGTTTTGTCTTTTTAAAATTTGATTGTTCTACCAATTAAGTCAGATATGTAGATTATTTAAATGAAAAACTTCTTGAGGTAAAAACATGTTTAATATTTATTACTATTATACGATAAATTATTTTTATTGGTTTCATGAAATCACGTCATAATATATCTTATTACCACTGAGGACAAATTATTTTTTATATTCATAATTTTCTAAAACAATTAATTTCACAAATTTAAATATGGAATTTAAGTACGATATGGATACCCAATCTTTTAATGGATGTGAGGATAAGGATAAAAAATCTAAATCCAGATGAAAATAAAAATAATAAATGGAGATGTAAATTGGAAATCTAAAACCCTATCCAAATCCAATCCATTGTCTACTTAATTCATTAGCTATTCTTGTTTCATTAATTTATTTTAGTAGTTTTTTTTTTTTTTTTGAAAAAATGATAAATAAATGGTATAATTTATGTCAAAATTAAAATATTTGTGTTCAATGTCTTAAAAAATAGTACAGTTCTATTTATCAAAAAAACATGTTTTTGAACGGGAACCCTTTGAAACCACTTCACTTCACATATTATCTACTTATTTATAACAATATTAGGGATTAAACTCGGATTTTTAAATCTTAATCAAAATTTATGTAAATTACATGTAAAATGAGAACATTAAACCTAAACTTAATCCAAATATTGAAAATATTTACTTAATAACATCTAAATGTTGGGTTAAGGGAGATCAATCCATCCAAGTTGCTAACCCAATGAAATGAAAATGGGTTTCATTTTATAAGATCTTAAAAGTAATGTTTGGTTGCAATTTTTAAAATTTGTTTTTTGTTATGAAAAAAAATGGGAAACATTGACAACAAGTATGATTTCTTTTTTCTAAACATAGAAAACACAAACAATACTAAATTTAGTGAACAAAAATAGGGTGTTCTCCATGTTTTCAATAACAGTTTTTAGAATGGGTGTTCTTTATTGCTTTCAAGAACAATTTTCAAAAGGTTGTTTGATAGGTACCCATGCCTAATATGAGAGTTCAACCTAAAAGACCGACCTAATAGGTGGAATAATCCATTAAACTTAAATACCACTTCATAACCTTTCATGGAGCCGATTTGATATCGTATTATTGCCCGCACCCTTAAAAAAGCCGAACGTTCACGGCTGGCTCATTCTCGGGATAACATTAATTTTGCACCTACGTTTGGGGTATCGATAACTTCTTCAAGTAAATTTTTACGCTAACACATCTAAGTATCGCCGAAAAGTCATAATGATAAGTACTCAAGCCTAATAGGAGAGTCAAACCTAAAAGGTCGACCTGATAAATTGGAGAACTCGGCTAGCTACTGCTATGTATCGGCTTTCAACTAAAGCTCTAACGATAAGCAAAGCCGGAAATGTTAGGATATTTCCTTTATTTGAGAAAATTTTTTATAACATTTTCATTTTAAAATATATTTACATAATAATCGCAATTTCAAACTATTTTTATGATTTTACTTATATTTTTATATCATTTACATAATAATTAAATATAAGCATAGATAAAATATATTATCGTTTATTTTATTAATATTATTCAAGAAATTATCATAATTAATATTTAATTTTTATATTTGTCGTATGATTTTTAAAAATTTTTGAATGTTTCATTTTTAAATAGCAAAAATATATATATTTATTAAACAATACAAAATTACGATTAATTTGATAAATAGAGTTTGAATATAATTTTTAGTAAATTTGATTATTCAAATAAAAATATTTATTTTATGATAAATTTATATCTACAAAATAAGTTTAATATATGTTGATCTTTTTTATTAATCATTTTTGAAGTCATTTTTAAGTATTTTATAATTTTTATATAATTTATATGTTATCGATTTTTTTGTTAAAATATTTATCGATTTACCAATATTTTTCGATATATCCATAAAATAGAAAAGTCAAACCCAAAAGAACGATATGGTCAATATAAAAACCTATCAAACTTAAGTATTACTCTGGAAATCGGTGAACAAATTTAAAAAATAAAAACCAAATAATTCCCTTAGTATCCTTTAAAAATGGAAGCACGTGAAAAGAGTTCATTTTAAACTAATATATTGAGTCTGGTGACAAGTTATATTAATTAATGCTAAAATAATGATATCTATGTTAATATTGACTTTATTATGAACTGGCAATATCATTTCAAGATTACAAATTCACCTAGATTTGCTTTGACTTTCTTCTCCCTAGGTTTTTTATTTTTTTTTTAAAGAGAATAATTTTATTGATTTAAAAAGTAATATGTTGGATAGAAATACCATAATCAAATTAGCTAAAAATTATAAAAGATAACGCAATATATAAGTTAATAGCATATATAATAAATTGGTTTAAAACATACATATTTGATAATTATATGATAACTATAATACATATTACTTAAGTTTTACAATATATTAATGATTTGATGTCTTTGTTTAATTAAATCTGTTTTTCGTTCGAATCATCCATACACAAGAAAGCGCTGCAACAAAACGAGGAAAACTAAACCATCTTACTAAAACTATACAAACCATACGTTACATAAAAAGACAATAAAAATAAATGAAAAATCTAGATTTTTATGAAAGAACCACTTTATTGAACAAATTTTTTTTGTAAAAATATATGACAACAAAAATCACCAATTTTGTTTAAGGAAAATGAGTTAGAAAGAATGATTGTAATTTACAATAAAATAAAATCAATAAAAAATATTATAATAGTATAATAATTATAATAATTTAATACTAATTTTCCCTTATAATAATTATATTTTAAGTATCGAGAAAAGAAATAAAACAAATAGATTTTAACAATTCTTCTAATCGTGTAAATGCACCCAAAAAATCTTATAATGTCTCTAATTGGTTAAGAATGTGAAGACTTATGAGTATATAAGTATTGATGTGAGGCATTTTGGGGATAAGCCTAAAAACAAAATCATATTGGACAGCTGAGTTTTAATAATATCATATAAACGTATAGAAAATGGTCACGAGGTTTCAACAAATGCACGAGCCGAAATTAAACAAATGTGAGCCGAAGCGAACAAATTGAGATTGTGGTGAGTCCTACTACAGATGCATGCTTTCATATAGCGCGCACATGAACACATCAGCGAAATCTTCGACTATAAGCTGATATAACTGTTGGATTATGATTGGCTGGAAGATGATCCAAAAGTCTCACAACGCCCCATATCCGTTAAAAAATGGGAAGACTTATAAGTATCAAACACGAATAACATCTAATCGAATGGTTTATTTTGAGAGTTCGAAAAACAAAACCATGAGGCTTTAGGCATATGGACAATACTATATTTAATGTTAATAGACAATATATTTCCATTTAGATTTTCCAACAAGCCAGATTATAACTGTTCAGATTAGCCGTGGTAGAGAACTAAAAAATAATATGATAGTGCTTTACGTAAGACGTGTGTTCAAACGCAATGAAAAAAATCTTAATTTGAGGGGAAGCTCGATCGAATTTTGTTTAATGGGAGGATTATTATGTGTACATCTAAAGTCTCACAATGTCTCATATTGATTGAAAATGAGATGACTTATAAGTCAGAGCAAATACTTCGATAACATTCATCCCGATACTGTGCTTTTTGATAAAAAGCTAAAAATAAAATCCATGGGCGTTTAAACCCAAATGAATAATATTATACCAGCAGCTATAAGAATGATCAATGGGTTTTCCAAAAGGATGTGACGTGGGTAGAGGTAAAAGCTCGATTATATTGAAATAAATAAAGGTAAAATAAGGGAAAAAAATTTTCATTTTCATAATAATTAAGGTATTTTTACATGCTTTTTACTTTTTAGAGCATAATTAAACATGGTAAAAAGGTGGGATAGGTACATAAAATACGATAATATAGTATGTAAAGTGAATAGACTAATAAAAAATATTTCAAAAATATTTTTATATTAAAATTAATTTTAAAATATTGAAATCATATTTATTTTGTAAGCTAATTTTTATTAAAAATAAAATAAATTTTTAATTGGTATTAGAGAGTGGAGGTGGCCGCCTGGTGTTAACTGGCTGAATCGGTCCGGCAGAATTCATTATTATCTGCCTTGACGTTGTGAGATAGTAGCCAATAGGATTTTGAATCGTGTTAGGTTGGATCTCTCACCGAATGAAATTTCGACACGTTTCCAATTGGAAAAAGGAATTAAAAAAGGAGATGCGGGGTATCGATCCCCATAATTCTCGCATGCTAATGCGAGCTCTACCATTGAGCTACATCCCCATATGACTTTGACTTACCAAACTTTTAATCATATAGAATCCTACCACGTGTCCGATTGGAAAAGGTATATGAAAATTTGGGAGTGTAGTATCAAAGTCAATCATTTAAAAAAACAAATATGGTTCTTTTTGAAAACTGTTTTCCGCTTTCAAAAACAAGGAAAACTGGTACGTTTGATTTCCATGTTTTTTTAAAATAATTTAAAACTATATATATTTTTAAATAACTTTATTTATATTCACACCAAATATTATAAAAAAAGAAATATCTTTTTCAACATTTAAATATGCAAAGTATAGAAAGAAAGTTTGAGATCGAATTCGCATAAAATTATATTATATTTCAATATTTAAATATGCAAAGTATAGAAATAAAGTTTGAGCTACATCCCCAATGTTTATAAAAGTTGTATTTTTTTTTTAATGAGTAATTTATGCTGTATGCATTTATTTATTTGAGATATTCATTATTAATATTAAAATATGAAAAGTGGGAAATTTTCCAAGTAATGCAATAGCAAACTGTAAAGTTTTTTTTCTTTCAATTTTCAATGGTTTTGGAAAGCATGGTGAATGTTATATTAATTAAAGCTAAAATGACGATATCTATCTTTAATAAAGTTTCTAATCTTATGGAAACTTTTATAAATATTAAAACAAAAAATATCTTCTAACTGCATTTCCAAAATAATAAATAAAATCATACAACCACTACAGCACTACTTAGCATGAAAAGTGTGTTTCTTCTCCCTTCATTAAAAATAAGTTTACTTAAAAATGTATAGGTGAAATAATAATAATTTTTTAAATAAGAGCATATATGTGAATTGTAATATTATGATAAAATTAAATCAATTAAAAATCTTATAATATTATAATAACTATGCTTTTAAGTATCCTATAAAAATGAATAAAACAAATAGATTATAACAACTTTTCTATTCATATAAATATTATTCGTTTTATGTACAAAATGACTCTTATAGGTAAAAAATTGTATTCAATAGATAAATCAATGTTGAATATTGTTTTATGAATATGGATTCCAATTTCCTCCTATATCCGATTACAACATAAGAGGGTATGGAAAAATAGTTTATATTCAATTAAATATTTAGATAATTAGGTTAAAAGATTTTCGAATTCAAGGATGAAGACGGAATATATCCTACCAGTCTCCAAATACTTAATTAAATATATAATATATAAATATAATATTTATTTATTTTTTGATAACTAAGTATTTTGTTACTATGTAGTAAAATTTATTCGTATTGGGACTTGAACATGAGACGATTTTTTGGATGTCTTGTCTTTTTAAAATTTAATTGTTCTACCAATTAAGTTAGATATGTAGATTATTTAAATGAAAAACTTCTAGAGGTAAAAACATGTTTAATACTTATTACTATTATACGATAAATTATTTTTATTGATTTCATGAAATCACATCATAATATATCTTATTACCATCGATGACAAATTATTTTTTATATTCATGATTTTTTAAAACAATTAATTTCACAAATTGAAATATGGTATTTAAGTACGGTATGGATACCCGATCTTTTAATGGATGTGAGGATCATGATAAAAAATTTAAATCAAGATAAAAATAAAAATAATAAATGGAGATGTAAATTGGAAATCTAAAACCATGCCCAAATCCAATCCATTGTCTACTTAATTCATTAGCTATTCTTGTTTCATTAATTTATTTTAGTTTTTTTTTTTTGAAAATATGATAAATAAATGGTATAATTTATGTCAAAATTAAAATATTTGTGTTCAATGTCTTAAAAAATAATACAGTTCTATTTATCAAAAAAACATGTTTTTGAACGGGAACCCTTTGAAACCACTTCACTTCGTCAATATTATTATCTACTTATTTATAACAATATTAGGGATTAAACTCGGATTTTAAAATCTTAATGAAATACAAATTACATGTAAAAATGAATTATTAAACCTAAACTTAATCCAAATATTGAAAATATTTACTTAATAACATCTAAATGTTGGGTTGAGGGAGATCAATCAATCCAAGTTGCTAACCCAATGAAATGAAAATGGGTTTCATTTTATAAGATCTTAAAAGTAATGTTTGGTTGCAATTTTTTAAATTTGTTTTTTGTTATGAAAAAACACAAAGAAAAAAAAAAAGAAACATTGACAACAAGTATGATTTCTTTTTTCTAAAAATAGAAAACACGAACAATACTAAATTTAGTGAACAAAAATAGGGTGTTATCCATGTTTTCAATAACAGTTTTTAGAATGGGTGTTATTTATTGTTTTAAAGAACAAATTTTAAAAGGTTGTTTGATAGGTACCAAAGTCTAATAGAAAAGCTTAACCTAAAAGACCGACATAATAGGTGGGATAACCCATCAAACTTAAATACCATTTCATAACCTTACGCGGAAACTGACTCAGATCGTATTACGCTCCACACCCCTAAAGTTCGAACGCTCACGACTCCGCCATTCTGGATAACATTCATTTCTAATTCACACTCTCGTATCATATAACCCTCTTCCAAGTAGCCCCTACGCAACACATCTATTTATCAAATAAAGCCATAATGATAAAGACTTAAAGTCTTAACAGAGAAATTAAACCTAAAATGACTGATAGTTTTATAACTCCATCAAGCTACCGCTATGCATCGACTTTCAATGAAAGCTCTAACGATAAGCAAAGCCGGAAATGTTAGGATATTTCCTTTATTTGAGAAATTTCTTTTATAACATTTTCATTTTAAAATATATTTACATAATAACTGCAATTCTGAAACCATTTTTATGATTTTACTTATATTTTTATATCATTTACATATGTTTACTTAAAACCATACAACCACTACAGCACTACCTAGCATGAAAAGTGTGTTTCTTCTCCCTTCATTAAAATAAGTTCATAAAATGTATTGATTGAAATAATAATAATTTTTTAAATAAGAGTGTATATGAATTATAATATTATGATAAAATTAAATCAATTAAAAAATCTTATAATATTATAATACTGCGTTTTAAGTATCTAGAAAATGAATAAAACAAATAGATTACTCTTCCTTTTCTATTCATATAAATATTATTACTTTTGTGTACAAAATGACTCTTATAGGTAAAAAATTATGTTCAATAGATAAATCAATGTTGAATATTGATTTATGAATATGGATTCAATTTCCTCTATATCGATTCGAATATAGGAAAAATATTTTATATTCAATTAAATATTTAGATAATTAGATTAAAGATATAATTCGGGGGATGGAGCGGAATATATCCTACCAATCTCTAAATACTTAATTAAATATATAATGTTATTTATTTTTTGATAGCTAGCGTTTGTTCTATGTAGTAAAATTTGTTCGTGTTGAGACTTAGACATGAGGCAGGTCCTAGATGTATCTATTTAAAATATAATTGTTCTACCAATTAAATTAGATATAGTAACATTGTAGATTATTTAAATGAAAATCTTCTTGGTAAAAACATGTTTAATACTTATTACTATTATACGATAAATTATTTTATTGGTTTCATGGAATCACATCATAATATATCTCGTAGCATTGAGGATAAATTATTTTTTTATATTCATGATTTTCTAAAATAATTAATTTCACAAGTGAAATGATATTTAAATCTTGTATGGATACTCGATCTTTTAATAGATGTGAGGATAAAAATAAAAAATCTAAATCTAGATGAAAATAAAAATAATAAATGGAGATGTAAATTGGAAATCTAAAACCCTGCCCAAATCCAATCCATTGTCTACTTAATTTATTAGCTATTCTTGTTTCATTAATTTATTTTAGTTTTTTGAAAAATGATAAATAAATAGGCCATCAATTTATATCCAAAATTAAAATATTTGTGTTCAATGTCTTAAAAAATAATACAGTTCTATTTATCAAAAAAAACATGTTTGTTTGAACAGGAACCCTTTTTAGAGCACTTTATACACATAATATCTACTTATTTATAACAATCTTGGGGATTAAATAGTTTTAAATCTTAATCAAAATTTATGTAAATTACATGTAAAAATGAGAACATTAAACCCTAAGCAATCCAAAATTGAAAATATTTACTTAATAACACATCTAAATGTTGGGATGAGGAGATAAATCCATTCAAGTTGCTAACTTGATGAAATAGAAAATGGGTTTCATTTATAAGATCTTAAAAAGTAACGTTTAGTTGCAATTTTTAAATTTTGTTTTTTGTTATGAAAAAAAAAAAAAAAAAAAAAGGGAAACATTGACAACAAGTATGATTTTTTTTTTCTAAACATAGAAATTGGTTTTAAATTATAGGTGAGCAGGTCCAAGATGCAAGTCCAAACATCATGATTAAGCGGGTCAATCTGTGACAAGCGCCCATGGTATCCCAAATGTGGCAGAAACTGAGGGAGCTGACTTCAAATCCTTTAAAGGCAGTAGCCAGGTGCAGTGAGAGGAAAAGCATTTCGTCTCGGCTGTAGGAAAGTAGGATATTTCACTAATTATTACCCGTGATCATCCCTTATTAATCGGTTCTGATAAAGAAAAAGAATCTCCTTTGATGGGAGAATATAAATATCATCACTCAAACGAGGAAAGATATTGTGTGTCATCATCCAACTAAAAAAATTATCAAGATCATCCATTATAAATAGCAGGCCACCAAATCGGTGAAAGGTACACAGATATATGCACAAAACTTCATTTCCTAAAGCGGAGTTGATATTAACTGTAGGAAATAAGCGACTTAGGCGTCGAGGAGAAAACAGGGCCTCGCCGTCATTTGTTTACTTTGTTTTGCGGAGGAACTGCGTCTGCGTCAGCGGACCGACCCGGCAATTCAGTATTCCGAGGCTGGTCGGTTGAAAAATCATCACACCATGACAATATAAATTTAGTGAACAAAGATAGGGCGTTCTTCATGTTTTCAATAACAGTTTTTAGAATGAGTGTTCTTTATTGTTTTCAAGAACAATTTTCAAAAGGTTGTTTGATAAGTACCCAAGCTTAATAGGAGAGCTCAACCTAAAAGACCGACTTAATAGGTGAGATAATCCATCAAACTTAAATATCATTTCATAACCTTACACGGAGCTGATTTGAGATCGTATTAGCCACACACCTAAAAAAGCGAGCGCGTTCGACTAGCTCATTCTGGGATAACATTCATTTCGGACCACGTTTGGGTGTCGGATAACTCTCTCGTAGTATTGCTATAACCTGTGGTTATTAGTGAAAGTCATAATAGTAAGTACTCGAGCCTAATAGGAGAGTCAAACCTAAAAGGTCGACCTGATAGATGAGAGAACTCATCAAGCTATCGCTATGCATTAGCTCTCAATGAAAGCTCTAATGATAAGCAATGACGGAAATGTTAGGATATTTCCTTTATTTGAGAACTTTTTTTTATAACATTTTCATTTTAAATATATTACATAATAATTGCAATTCTAAACCATTTTTTTATTATATAGATTTTATATCATTTACATAATAATTAAATAAGCATAGATAAAATATATTATCATTTATTTTATTAATATTATTCAAAAATTATCATAATTAATATTTAATATTTATATTTTTTCGTATGATTTTTTAAAATTTTTGAATGTTTCATTTTTAAATAGTAAAAATATATATTTATTAAACAATACAAAATTATGATTAATTTGATAAATAGGATTTCAATATAATTTTTAAGTAAATTTGATTATTCAAATAAAATATTTATTTTATGATAAATTTATATCTACAAAATAAGTTTAACTGTGATCTGCACATTAATCATTTTTTGAAGTCATTTTAAGTATTTTATAATATTTAAATAATTATATGTTATCGATTTTTTTGTTAAAATATTCATCGATTTACCGATAATTTTTTATATATCCATAAAATAAAAGAGTCAAACCCAAAAGAATGATCTGTTAGATATGAAAATCTATCAAACTTAAGTACTACTCTTTCATCTTAAGTATTACTCTGTAATCTTATGTAAAATCGGTGAACAATTTTAAAAAATAAAAACCAAACAAACCCCTTAGTATCCTTTAAAAATGGAAGCACGTGAAAAGAGTTCATATGAAACTAATTTATTGAGTCTGGTGACTAGTTATTACCAATAGATACTAAAATAATGATATACATGTTAATATTAAACTTTTATTACGCGATATCATTTCAAGATCACAAATGTACCTAGATTTGCTTTTAAACACTCTTCACTCCCTAGGTTTTTTTTCCAAGAAGAGAATAATTTTATTGATTTAAAAATAATATGTTGGATAGAAATCTTTAATGTCAGGTCGCTAAAAACTGTAAAAGATGACCAGATCTAGTTAATAGCATATATAATCATCGACTGAAACATACATATTTGATAATTATATGATGACTATAATATATATTACTTAAGTTTTATAGCATATTGATGATTATGATTTGATTTAATTTTTCTGCTTGATTGAATATGTTTTTCGTTCAAATCATGTATCTAGCGCTGCGACAAAGCAGCTAAGCGAAAAGTCGTACTATTATACAAACTACCGTTACGCAAAAGGCGATAAAAAATAAATAAAAAATCTAGATTTTTATAAAAGAACCACTTTATTGAATTTTTTTTTTTTGTAAAAATAGATGACAAAAAAATCACCAATTTTTGTTTAAGGAAAATGAGTTAGAAAGAATGATTGTAATTTACAATAAAATAAAATCAATAAAAAAATATTATATCAACATATCATTCTCATGTTCAATACTAATTTTCCCTTGCATTCTATTTAAGTATCGAAAAAAAAAAATAAAACAAAATAGAGTTTAACAATTCTTTACAATCATTAAATGTTATTTGCTTTGTGTACAAAATGATCATTGTCGGTAAAAAAAAAAGCATATGCTAGATTAAAAAAATTTACATTTAACTTTATTGCTTATCCCATGTAGGATGTGTTGGGTGTGCACCCAAAAAATCTCATAATGTCTCTAATTGATTAAGAATGTGAACATGGTGTAAGTCTCGATGTAGGGCATTTTTGGGAGAAGCCACAAAAGCAATCGTATGGATTAGGTCGAAGATGGACTGATATCGTGCAGTGTAGATGAGAGTAGTTATGAAGTTTACTACGACAAATGAGTAAGTAGAGTCTAGTTCAAACAAATGTGTGAGTGGAAGCGAACAAAATGAGATCTTGGTGAGTCCGTGGTGAATTAGTGTTTCATGTAAGGCGTGTCTTTCCGAGGCACGCATTGGAAGGGAAATCTTGAGGTTGAGGGTTTTGATAGAACTTTGTTTGATGAGGAGGATTGTTGGTATGCATCAAGAGTCTCACAATGTCCCCATATCGATTAAAAATAGGAAGACATGGTATCTAACATGGATGTTGTTCATTAGAATGAATCATTTTGAGGAGAAGCCAGAAAACAAAAACCACGGGAATAGACACTAAGGTGGGACTATACCATACTAATGTTAATAGACAATGGTCTATGAGATTTCTTAACAAGGGATATCTGATGTAGCTCGGCTACGAAAGAATAAGAGCGAATAAAGAACGGAACGAAGTCACGAATTTTCAGTATTAATCAAGTCTATCGAAAACAATAACATAAGGTGTTGTTTGGGACCAAGAAAATTCTAACGGATAAATCCTAAAATCCTATGAGATAAATAAAAGGAAACACCGACGGATAAATCATAAAACTCTATGAGATAAATCTAAAAACATGAATCAAATCTATAAAAGTGCGATTAAAAATAATAACTAAAAATAATAATTGAACTTGAAACTACATCGATGTAAGTCTAGATATAGGTCTACTCAATGCCCGTCATTTCCTAGGGTTGAAAGCGACTCGACTACGAAGGTATTCGAGAAAAATTTCTAAATCACAGTGGCTTTGATCAGATATTATCATTACTGCACTCCTGAATCATCCATGAGTACGATTTTGAGTCTTGGAATTTGTGGTTGAATCTTGGATGTTCTTTAACTGAGTTGGCGACCATGGAGGCTTGATCGGTGGTGAATCGGATCAAGGGATGTTGATGTCAGCTCTCTTCTTATGCCAAACTTGGTGTTTAGTTCGGATGAGTTGATTTGAGACTAGGAGGAAGATCGAACCAGAGCGATATGATGGTATCGTCGATGGATGTTGCGGCAGGAGTTCGGTGCTCGGGAAATCAAAAGTGGTGGCTATCGGTGTAATGAAATAATGTTTGGAATTTTAGCGTTTTTAGTGTGAATAAATTGTAATAAATATGTAGCGTTTTTTGTGAATAGTGTGAAAATAAATATGTAACGTTTTTTAGTGTGAATAGGTGAAAATAAATATGTTTTAAATTATGTTTGGAAGCGGTTTGTATTCTCGATGTCTGAGAGGCTTATTTATTGGCTCACAGGGGTGGCTTTTGAAAAATGCGTTACAATGTTACTTAGGTGATAGAGTGAAGGTTTTCTTGGTTGGATTGAAATCTGATTGAGATTGCATCGTTGTATCCTGCAGGAGGCGAACACTCAAAGTGACACAAAGCTGCCAAATGTGTGGAAGCGAATTAGTTTTAAAGGAAACTGTATTTCCACGGGCCTAAAATATCTTGTATTCATCTCGGTTTCTTGAAACGAGGTTGTTTATTAATCTTAATTTCATTTGTTGTTGATTTGTAATTTAAATTTGCTATCTTACATGGTATGTTATATTTATGTAATTTATATAATCTCTGTTTACTGTGTGTACTTTGACCCGAGCAATCACTTAAGCGAATTACGTTTTGAAGCGGTGAAACGGGTTGAAGTGGAAAGGAGATTTTCCTTGGTTTATTTTGTTAATTTTTATATATATATATATATATATATATATATATATATATATATATATATATATATATATATATATATGTGTGTGTGTGTGTGTGTGTGTGTGTGTGTTTGCTCCCAATCTTTGTTGCGGGGCAAAGAATATCTGGATTAAATTTTCCCTCAGCGTTTAATTTGTTTGGCTTAGGTTTTATTAAATTTTTGGACATTTGATTAAGAATCAAAATTAAAAAATTTTGAAGCAATGGATCTCACAACGTATGGAATGAAGAGATAGGCAGAGTACGAGTTCGGTGGCGGAATTGTGTTTGATCGGCCCAGGGTCGAAGCGAACACCGGCATAAAATGGTCCGTTTTGGACTCGGGTACAGAGGACTGAAGGTGAGTTGAGCAGTCGTTCGTTTGGCGGCGGATCTGTTATATCATGGGCTTACACAAGAGGTGGGGCGTAGATACGAGAGCTGTGCTGCGGATAGTGAGGTTTGGGCGCCAGACATCCGCGTGCTTGACTGGCAGAGTACATAAATTTAGGCCCGGAATAATGAACTGAGGAAGCGGTGGACATACGCGGTCGCGCGTTAAGGTTAGTCTTCTTTGAAATATTATTTGTTGCATTTTTTGAAAGCAATAAAGTGTAGTTTCTTGTTTTGAGCAGAGGGAAAATGGCGATGTGGGGAATCTTCCAGCTGCGAGGCACAAGTGCCAGCGTCGGTGTGTGGTTCAGGTGAGACCACGCTAAGCTAGGAGAGATTCAATGGATTTGAATTTCAAAGGTTCTGAACAAAAGGAAGGTCTTGATTACTTTGAGACTTATTCTCGGTGGCGAGAATAACTTCCATACGAATGGTACTTGCTATTCTTTGCATTCTGAAATCTTGAAATACATCAAATGGATGTGAAGGCCTTTCTTAATAGAATGCAGATGAGGAGATCTCTCACGTAGATGACTGAGATTTGTAGCTCCGGAGACGAAAAGAAAGTTTGCAAGTTAGTAAAGTCCACATGGCCTTAAACGAAGGCACAAAACAATGGCATCAAAAGTTTGTTAAATGTCTTGGCTAATGGGTTTAAAATCGTAGTGAAGTAAATGTATATATCGAGAATCTGATAAATAGCTATGTCATTAATATCTGTATATTGATGACATGCTCATTGTTGGTAGTGACGATGAAGTGATCAAATCTACGAGGCTATGTTAAGTTGTGAGGTTTGACATAGATCAGTTGAATGTGATTTAGGGGTAAAAATCTTGAGAACCTCGATCAGTTAGTTCTTAGTCAGTCTGCATTATGGATAAAATCTTGGATAAGTTCGATATGATGATTACGGGTGTGGCTAGGACACTTATAGATGTAAATCTTCATATGTCGAAAAATAGGAGAAAGTGTATCTCGGTTAGATTCTAGGGTGATTGGGAGCCTAATGTACTTGATGAGTTAATGAGACCGGATATAGCTTACGCGGTTAGTAAACTTAGTAGATGCAGGTAATCCAAATGGTGATCATTGGAAGGAATTGTAAGGTATTAAGATTTGCGGTATGCTGTTGATTATGGATTGCACTACCGAGATATCCAGATTTGTATTGGAAGGATCTGGTGATGCTTATTGGATATCGATGTAGAGCTGATCGACTAGTGGATATATTCCTGTAGGTGCGACAATTTCATGGAAATCTCGAAACAAGCGTAATAGCGAGTCCGCCCCATGGAATCATAATTCATTGCTTTGGATAAATGTGGTGAAGAAGATTTGAATGTCTGTGATTTCTTGGAGGAGATTTCTAGGTGGCCAGCCTGTAGCCAGTATATCATCCATTGTGATAGTCAGTCAGCAATAGGCAGAGCGCAAAATGTGATGTATAATGGTAGATCTGAACCACGTACATCGAAGACACAACCTACATTAGACAACTAATCTCAAGCTGAGTTATCTCTTTGACTATGTAAGTCGAGATAATATTAGCGGATCAGCTAACCAAAGGGTTAAATAGAATTGGTTGAGGGGGTCATCGAGGGAATGGGACTAAAAGCCCGTAAAGTGAAGGTCAATGCGTTAGGCCTGCCTGGTGTTGGAGATCCGATATCTAGGTTCAAAGGAGACTGACTAAATCGTAAAGACTGGTTTGGATCACTGTGGGGGTTTTAACCTCCTGTCCGTCACATGATGAAACGATGATATATATTGGGAGATGAGGTTAGGCTATGCTTTTAATAGTTCTAATATGTCGAAATCAGAAAGGAGTATTGAGAGTACTAATAAGTTAAAAATCACCTATGTGAGAAGAGGCGCTTGAGGGATAATTGTATAGGGCACAATTCTTTAGAAACTCTTACAAAACCGGAAGATGTCCACGGCCAAAGCGGACCTGCTTGATGAGAGCGAAGAATGCCGGGGAAGAGTCACGTGTGAGATATATCATCTTTACATAATCGCGAGAGGGTTAACGATGTCTACCTTTAAAATCAGTAAAGTAAATATATTCTTATAAGGGAAGGTTCAAGGATCAAACCTATCTATCTGTCTTGAGCTCATTGTAGAGCTCTATCACCAAGGTTGAGTCTTGTATTTCTGACAATTCATTCATGTGGGGGATTGTTGGAATTTTAAACGTTTTTTTTTAGTGTGAATAAATTGTAATAAATATGTAACGTTTTTTTTTTTGTGTGAATAAATTGTAATAAATATGTAACATTTTTTTTAGTGGCAAGATAAATTATGGCTTAAATATGTTTTAAAGTATGTTTAGAAGCGTTTGTATTTACTCAATGTCTGAAGAGCTTATTGTGGCTGCGGGGTGGCTTTGAAAATCGTTGTGTTACTTGGGTGATAGAGTGAAACATGGTTGTTGGTGTGGAATTTGGGGTGCGATTTCCGAAATTCTCGGTTAATTCGTTGTTGTATCACAGGAGGCCGAACGGCTCCGGTGACACAAGCAGGTGTGTGGAGCCGAATTCACATTTAAAGGAAGCTGTGTTTCCACGAGGCCTCGAATCATCTTGTATTCATATTCGGTTTCTTGAACAGGTTGTTTATTAATCTTAATTTCATTTTATTTATTGATTTGTAATTTAGAATTTGCTATCTTACATGGTATGTTATATTTATGTAATTTATATAATCTCTGTTTACTGTGTGTACTTTGACCAACAAGTAATAACCGCAAAGTTCAAAACTTGTCATAGCAACTTCAGGAGCGACGGTTTCGATCCTTGGAGAAGCAACGATTTTGATCCTTATAGAAATGCCGTGTCGTCGAAGCGGCCGGTGGTGTCGAGCTTTTTGGGTGGGGGCGACAGATCGGTCGGACGACAGTCCGAGAGGGTCGTCAGGTAGAGAGAATAATGAAAAGAATCGAAGATAGTTGGGTTAGTGAATTTTGTGACACAAGGGCATCTATCTTGAGCAAACGAAGCTCGATCATGTCGACTTAAGCAAATGAGATAAGCTTGATGCCAGAAGGATCAAGTTGAACACGTCTGTGATGTAGGCTCGACTCTGAAAAGAATAAGCGAATAAACGAACGGGCAAGTGCAGATTTTCAATATTAATCAAGTCTATCAAAAACAATAACATAAGGTGTTATTTATAGGGACCAAAAGAAAATTCTAACGGATAAATCCAAAAATCCTAACAGATAAATCCAAAAAACTCAAGCAGATAAATCCTAAAAGCACTAGAGATAAATCCACAAAGATACGATTAAATAAATAACTAATAATAATAAAAATAATAATTAGACAGAGAACTACATAAAATTACAGAGTGCAGATATGGGTCTGCTAAAGTATACAATCGGTATCGTATTTGGATTCGAAGGATTAAAGCAGATTAATAAGAGGAATGCGAACAAATAATGTGATGATCTTTACGTAATATGTGTCATTCAATGAAATCATAATTTGAGGGAAAACTTCGATCAGAATTTTGTTTTAATAAAAGATATAAATATACATCTAAAGTCTCATAATGTCCCACATTGATTGAAAATTAGATGAGAAACTACAGTGTATAAATATGGATACTTATCCATTGTCTGAACTTTGAGAAAAAGTTAAAAAATAAAGCTATGAAGGTTTAAACCCAAAATGAATAATATTATACCAATATGGATAAGTAAATGATCAATGGGTTTCCAAAAAGATGTGACGTGGGTAGAGGTAAAAGCTCGATTATATTGAAATAAGTAAAGGTAAAATAAGGGAAAAAAAAAAAATGGTATATAATAATTGGTATTTTACATGCTTTTACTTTTTAGAGCATAATTAAAAATGGTAAAAATGTAGGATGGAAATTTTTATAAAATACGATAATATAGTATGTAATGTGAATAGGCTAATAAGAATAAGTTGTGGTGAAGAATATATTTCAAAATATTTTATGTGGAAATTAATTTTAAAATATTAAATCATATTTATTTTGTAAAGCTAATTTTTATTAAAAATAAAATAAATTTTTAATTGTTATTATAGTGGAGGTGGCCGCCCGGTGTTGACTTACGGAATCGGTCGGCCGAATTCATTATCATCTGCCTTGACGTTGTGAGATAGTAGCCAATAGGACTTTGAATCGTGTTCGGTTGGATCTCTCCCCGAATGAAATTTCGACACGTTTCCAATTGGAAAAAGGAATCAAAAAAGGAGACGCGGGCTATCGATCCCCGTAACTCTCGCATGATAAGCGAGCGCTCTACCACTGAGCTACATCCCCATGTGACTTTGACTTCCTAGATTTTTAATCCTATTGAATCCTACCACGTGTCCGATTGGAAAAGGTATATGAAAATTTGGGAGTGTAGTATCAAAGTCAATCATTTAAAAAAACAAATATGGTTCTTTTTGAAAACTGTTTTCGACTTTCAAAAACAAGGAAAACTGGTACGTTTGATTTCCATGTTTTTTTAAAATAATTAAAACTATATATATTTTAAATAACTTTATTTATATTCCCTATTACTAAAAGAAATACCTTTTCAACATTTTAAATATGGAAAGTATAGGAAGAAAGTTTGGTTAAATACAAGTAAAAATTATATTATAACTAAAATGTTTAACTGTTAATTGAATTTTACAGTGTACAATTATAAAAAAATTAACAATAATATAAAGATGAGAGGTATCATTTGAGCTACATCCTCAATGTTTATAAAAGTGGTTTTTTTTTTTAATGAGTAATTTATGTTGTATGCATTTATTTGAGATATTCATTATTAATATTAAAATATGAAAAGTGGGAAATTTTCCAAGTAATGC
The DNA here is from genome assembly GCA_016808115.1 of Tetrastigma voinierianum. NCBI lineage: Eukaryota > Viridiplantae > Streptophyta > Magnoliopsida > Vitales > Vitaceae > Tetrastigma > Tetrastigma voinierianum. The sequence continues at coordinate 121,907 of JAEQBH010006736.1, read as the reverse complement.
AATAGCAACCAAAGTTTTTTTTTTTTTTTTTCAATTTTCAATGGTTTTGGAAAGCATGGTGGATGTTATATATTAATTAAAGCTAAAATAATGATATCTATCTTTAATAAAGTTTCTAATCTTGTGACTTTTATAAATAAAACCAAAAAATATATTCATTGCATTTCCAAAATAATAATTAAAAAATAAATAAAACCATACAACCACTACAGCACTACCTAGCATGAAAAGTGTGTTTCTTCTCCCTTCATTAAAAATAAGTTTACTAAAAATGTATAGGTGAAATAATAATAATTTTTTAAATAAGAGTATATATGTTAATTGTAATATTATGATAAAATTAAATCAATTAAAAATATTATAATATTATAATAACTATGCTTTTAAGTATCCTATAAAAATGAATAAAACAAATAGATTATAACAACTTTTATATTCATATAAATATTATTCGTTTTGTGTACAAAATGACTCTCATAGGTAAAAAATTGTAATCAAGTGATAAAAAAAGAAGTGCGTAGATAAAAAGTCTGTATATTGAAAGATAAGGTTGATGAGGTGGAATCTGACTTGTGTCGTGGCTCGGGGGTGCGAGCAGGAGGCTCAAAGTACAAACCCTCCACTTTATAAAGGGAGTTGGGGGACCTCCTAATAAAAAATCTCGACCCATAATGAGACCCTACCCATGCCATAGCACTTGGGCCAAAGCCTAGAGTTAAAGTCACCCTGTCAATAAATCAAGTAATATAGGTGGCCCGAAAATCTCATGTAAAAGAAAATAATTGTTGTGATCATTATCACTTTGATATTAGGAAAGAAAGATTGTACATGATCAGAACTCTATTGTCGGCCAGAGTAGGTCAGCGGTAAGATGGCTCCTGCTTTATTAGAAGATGCGGAGTATGTCATTCAGACGGAAAGTAACCATTATTTCCTCCTTATAATCTGAGCTCATTCCTGCTAAAATGCAGACGGTGCAGCAAAAACGATTAATTCTTTTTTCATAAGGAAAGAAAGCGAGCAGTGAATCGGAGTAGGCTGGCGGCACACTACGTCAGTCACTTTTGTCTGCGGGTTGCCCAAACGATTCGATCCACATCGGACCCGGCTCTTGACCTCGAGAGGCTCCCAGCCTCAGTAGAAAAAACCTTATCAAGGTAAAATAAGCTTTTCAAAAAAAGAAAGAAGATAAAGGTAAAATAAGGGAAATTTTATTTTCATAATAATTGAGGTATTTACATTTTTTTTAGAGTATAATTAAAAGTAAAAAAATATTCGATTAAAAAAGAGTATGATTTTTTTCTTTTTACATTTGACATATTGGCGAAGAATAATTAAAAATATATATTTTTATATTAGAATTTTAAAAAAGGACAATCTATTTTTAAAAATATTAAATCCATATTTTATATATTTATTTGACTTGATGTGTTTTGAGTGGGTCTGTATATATACGGAAAACATCTTAAGGCGGGGTGGGATAGGCAAGACTAAGCAAGACTAAGCAATACAAGAATCTACCTATCAAAAACCCGATCACATAAATCCCAAACTCATCAAAAGTCTGATTATAAAATTTCTATGCTGGTTTCAATAGGAGAGGGGCGGGGCTAGAACATGTCAGGTTTCAAGACACTATAAATCTTCTTATGGTCATATCTGTTTCATGTCAGAGACAATCAAGCCTTCCAAGTTAATAAAGCCTTTGTGGCATGTTTAAGTCATATCATACTTAGATTAATCCATCTGAGTCAGGGTGTTAAACTCTGTGATAGATGCGGTATTGGGAGGAAGCGTATTTAAATTATCTTAAATACAAGTAATCTAAATTCTGGCCAGGAGGATATAAGAGCGATGGGGTCAGTATGAAATACCAGGATGTATTCTTATAGTTCGAAATCGAGGTCACTAGTTAAATTAGAAGATAAGTTCATAGTTAATTTTATTTATTTTTTAAAGGTGGTTTTTATAAATAAAAATAAACTTTTAAGTGTTTTATTATAGTGGAAGTGGCTGCCCGGTCTATACAATAGAATTTTGAATCACGTGTTCGATTGGATATCTGATTAAAGATAGAGAATTTCGACACATGTCTAATTGGAAAAAAGGGTGCAAAATAGTTGGATGGAGATGCGGGTATCGATCATACCTCTCGCATGCTAAGCAGGCGCTCTACCATCTGAGCTACATCCCCATTTGACTTTAACCCTTAACTTTGAGCCTATAGAATCTTAAAACGTGTCCGATTTGAAAGTTACATGAAAATTCGGGAGTGTAATATCAAAGTAAATCATTTATTAAAAAACAAAAAACAAATATAGGTGACTGGTTGGTTATTGTTTTTGAAAACAGTTTTATCCTCTAAAAGACAAGGAAATCATGGAGAATGAGCCACTTAGTTTCCAACATTTTTTATTGTTCTAAACCTTTGTATTTGGATAACAATAAGGGTTTTGAATAACATAAATTGTATTTAGCATATATGTTTTAAAATTGTTATAAAAAATAGTTTTTAAAGCAACAATTAAACATGTCCTAGACATCAAAGATTGGATTTCGAAAATTCATGTTTCAAAATGTATTTTTATCAAATCACCTTAATTGTTTTTCCCTGGATTCAAATTACTCTATCTTATATTAAAAATATGATTATCGATAAATTACTCTATATTGCTTTTTTCTTCATTTCAATAGTTAATCTATTATCATACATAAATCTAACTCAATTAATTAGAACGTCAACCTTTAAAAAGGTTAGACATGGAAAGATGAGAGTTCGAGTTAATCAAGATCAAATCGAGGGCTAATAATTTATCAAACCTTAAAATTGTAAAAAATTACATGTTAGAAAGTAATCAATAAACTAAATAAAAAAAATACATTAGATTTCATAATTAAGGGAATAAAAAATAAGCTTGTGAACAGTTTTTGAAAACATATAAAACATTATTTGTTGTTTTTTAAAAACTATTATTATTATTTGAATTTAGTATTTTATATGCTGTATTTTTCATAACAAAAATAGAATCAAATGTCTTTTTATGTTTTATTTATTTCTTTATTTTTAGAACATAAAACAATTTTAAAATTAAAAATTAATCTGCTAGTTTTTAAAGACAAGATGTAACAAGATTTATACTCGATATGTAGGTTTTGTTTGAATCCACTTTCAAATTCTAATTAGTAAATATTAACAAAAAAATTAATATCTATCAATACATATTTTTGTTTGATGGCACTCAAAAAAGAGTTTAAGAAAGAAGCTATTAAAATATGGTTTCTCCTTGAAGCTATTTTTTTGCCTTGTACAAAAAGCTTTCCTTTTCTTATATTTAATGAAAAAAATTTAAAATACCGATGCTATAAACAAAAAAATTCAAATTATTCAAATATATTTAATCTCCATTTTCAAACACGTGTAAATATGAGGAAAAAAAAAAGAAAAACCTAAGGAGGTTCGTTGAAAATAAAGAGATATAAAGGAAAAAGTATGCATGAGTCTACCCATATGGAAATAAAGGGAAAAAATATATATGAAGAATGTAAAATAAATAGTTCAAAATATATCAAAGAAAAATAATTGATTTTGAGATAGAAGTACTATTAATTAACTGTAAATACTACCTTAAATGATTTGGCGTATATAATTCCTCTCTCTATTAACTCGTTCAGGCCCTTATTCGTTAGAGAATATGAGTGATTTTTTGTTATTATTGGTCTCAAATCGCCAATTTTATTGTTCCTCGTATGTGAGTTTATTTTTCAATAAAATGGTTTTCTTCCACATCGATTTAAGTTTGTTTTAAGTTTTCTCAGTTTTTTCGTGTTGTTTGTCGTGAACTTGTTGCAACGTGTTTTATCGTCGATTTGTTATAACATGTAGTTGTATTATCAACAGTTAACTTCTTCGTGGTTTTCACATTGATAGTTGAGATAACAAAATTTGATTTGACAAAGTCATCAAATAAAATCATATTCGTTACTAATGTTTAATAATGTTGTAGATGTGAAATCTTAGGTATTTTAGGCATTGTTGAATTATCAAATATGTAGGCCTAGAGTCGATCTTTTTGCTATCAACATGAATATTGCATCATCCTCAAAAGTTTTTAACACTTGATTATGTATTTCTATCTATTATATTGTTAATCCAAAATCAATATATATAAAAAAAATAAATTTGTTGACACTAAAAATAAATTTTTGGGCCCAAATGGTATTCAAATATTTTTATTGAAGGGTAGTGGAAGGCCCAAATATTTATCTTGAAGCCCGAAGCCGTATGATCCTAACCAAATCCAGAAATCGGCTCGTGATAATCATTGTGAGTCGCAGACGTTTTGGAAATTTGTCAAAAGCTGTTAGTAGAGGAATATCGAAAACATGCCAGGAGTGGAGAAGGTTTTCTCAAAGTCAGTACATGGGCAAAGTACCTAGACAATTATTTGAAATAGTGGAAAGTTACCTAAGGAACAAGACTTTAGTGAAGACATGAACAATATTGGAGAAAGTGAGTTGGGAGTAGTTGCTCAGGAATGCCTATAAAAGGGAATCAAAGCATCGGAAGAAATGACCGACTTTCAAACACTCAAAACCAATGCAAGAGCATTTCAACATTTATCTTATTCTTTTACAATTTTAGCAACAATTTTATTTAAATTCCTAGTTTAGTTTTATATGTTATTTCCAAGTACGTTGTCATTTCAAAACTTTATTACTTTAGCATTTGATTTTATTCCAATTTATAATGAAATATGCTACTTTTCAAGTTAGTTAATTTAGTTTTTCTTTTAACTTTCAATTTAGTTTATGTAACATAATTTTCAAAATATTTTTCACTTAGAATCTAGAAAACTGTCAAAGGAACTAGGAGATCCATTTGTCATATGAACAAAGGTTAGATTTCGACGAAGTTTCGGTTTGAAATATTATAATTTCATGGCATGTCGCATATCACCGATTTCTATGCTTTTTATATGTTATTGTAAATTCCATAAAAGCCATCAAGTATTAAATATAGATGTTATAAGCAAACAAAGAAAACTCAGGTATTCAATATATTTCATTTATAAGTACAAACACGTGTAAATATTGAAAAAAAAAAAAGAAAGAAAAGAAGTATCTTCGTTCAAAATGAAAGAAGAAGATATATATATATACAGACTGCAAGAGGCACATGCGAGGAGAGAGAATCGTCATCAGAAATTTGTCGGTGCTGAAATCTCCATCAACGGAAAGCTTCATATACTCTATATAAAACCCAGGATGTATCGGTCGTCTTCTCCGCCATTCCCTTCCCATCTCTCAGCGTCTGTCTGCAGTTCTTAATTATATCAATTCCAGGATGTTTGGAGGAGGTTGCGCCGCCGTGTTGGATATGGCGAATAAGTTTTTGCTGGAGAAGGTGGTGAGGATAAAGAAGCCGGCGGCGAAGATTGTCGGCGTCGCCATCGAAGACGTCAGCAGCGACGGCGTCACCTTGAACACTAAGATCTCCGTCGACAATCCGTACGCGAAATCTCTTCCTGTTTCTGAGATCTCCTACGCCGTCAAGAGCGCCGACAGGTTTGTTGTTCGTCTTCTCTTCTCGTTCTCATGTCGTTGTTTTTATTCTCTTTATTTATACCTTTTAATGGGACTCGCGACTTTCCATGCAAACTCAATAATCCTAACAAACAGAGTTTCATCGGCCCTTCCAAATCGATCCATGAATTTCGAGGAAATACTTTCGGATTAATTAGGACTTATGGAACACAGAGAAATCTATAGTTTCGCTTTCCCTCCTAAAATTATTCTATAACCCCAAAAACTTATATTTATAATTGGAAGTGTGTCCTTTAGCTTGGTTCTAATAAAAATGCTTTGTGCTAATTGGATATTATCTATATTTATTAACTTATTATTCTCTCTATTTTTAACTAATGTGAGACTTATATGTACATACCCAACAATTATTTTTCTTTGTAGAATGATAAAGCACAAACATGTGTATTCGGCTTCTCTTTCGACAAAACGATGTCGTTTAATCTCTTTTAAATTTTAATAAAGCTTAAAAATTTTCCTTTGTAGGATGATATTATCTGGGAAGATAGAGAAGACAGGATCACTCCCGGCGAAGGAGGAGACGGTGTTGGTGTTACCGGTAAGGATAGAACACACCATGCTATTGAGTTTGGTGAAAGACATTAACTACGAGCTTGACTTGGGTTTGACCATTGACCTTCCTCTCTTTGGTGATTTCACCATCCCACTTTCTTGGAAAGGAGAGATCAAGCTTCCTACTATCTCCTCCATCATTTGAATTTATTCTTCTGTTAATTACTTGTTTTGATTCTGAAATATTCTCTCACCTTTGTGTTTTTTTGTTTGTACTTTTGGCTTTGGAGAAGCAAATATGATTTGATTATTTTTTATTTTATTGTTTTAAAAGTTTGAATTCTCCATGTGATTTAGTTTTTATTATTTATATTTGCTTTCATTTTTATGGCTTGTTTTGTTTTCTAGTATTTTAACTTGAAGTAGAAGTTAAATCGAGTGTATCAAGTATTAAAATTGTAAAGGAAGTGATTCATGAAAAAAATCATAATTTTAATAAAATTAATTGCATAATCATACATTTCTTGAAAACTTCATATGATGAAAGAGCATTGTCCATATCGGCGATCCATAAAATCATGTCACCAGGTTTGAAAAAGATATATCCATTTTTATTAAATATTTGGATAATTAATATTTGCATCTTAATAGAGTTAATATATGCAATTTTAAAATTCAAAACTCATGAAATTTGAAATGTAATACACTTTATGCCGTTTTTCTAACTTTGAGAAAAGGGAAGCAATAAGATGAAAATAATTTAAAAAATGAAATTATTTTAACGAAAAATAAATAAATTATATTTATTTGATATAAGGAGAGTAACAATGAGTAAATAACTAACTGTATTTTAATATTTTTTTCAAAATACAACAATAATTATGCTTAATTAACATGTAATTAATTACCTTTACAATGATTTGTTATTATTTTTATGAAATTTTAGAGTTATCTAAAAGGTGTAGTTTTAAGATAAATTGGCTAGTAAAAGAGATTAATGGAATTGAAAGGGGGTAAATAACATGGACTATGGCCCAAATATTGAAAATTTTAAAAAAAAATATCGGCTGGCCAACAATCTATAGTGCAAAAGTCGACAATTCATTGATGAATGATCTTAAATGGTCAACAAGTTCTTACTGATTCAAAGAATTCACTGCACACAAAACAAAGAAAAAAAATGTCATATTATTTAATCATATATACCTCATAGAAACTAAATTATCAAGTGCATAAACCTATAAAATAATAATAATAATATGCTAAAATACATCAAAATTCAAAAATACCCTGTACAATTCCATATATTTCTTCATTTTTTATGAAAATAAATTATAAATTGAAGCGAAGCATAATAGGTCCATAATGTGTATAAAACAAAGGTTAAAATCAATGGAAGGAAACAAAAGTTTTTAAGATAAAAATGTATAACTATTAATATAAATTTGATATTCTTTGATCTTCTCTTATGAATATTTCAGAACATTTATGAATAAGAAACTTACCTTGTTTTAAAAAAGGCTACGTATAAGAAAACTTACATATTCGATTAAAAGATAAATTAAAATAATATTTAATATGGAATTTTTTTAACATCCTTAGGAAAATCTAAGCATAAAATATTAAGATTAGTATCATAGACAGCGAGTTGTTATATTTGCTTCTTTATAAATATGACAACAACTATAAACATTTAGTATAATAATTGAACTAAATAAAGCACTTCTTCTATTATAACAATTTATAATTACTTTATAATCTTATTTGATCTCTAAATCTGTAAAACTATTATAAATTGCAGCTAATAAGTCATCTCTCAAAACTATACACTTCGTAATAATAATCAATCATTACCCTAAAATATCTTCTTATTAATTTAATAATTATATTGTAATCTCTAAACATACTTATATTATTTATTCTTAAACCATCAAAATTTAATTTGAATATTTCGAATATAAGAAACTTACCTTGCGTTTAACAGATATTGACCTTGTCGGAATAGACGATGTGGATTAACTTCCGTCTGCATTTAAAAAAAAAAAAAAAGGGATTTAAAATAGTGGCCTAATATTGAAAAAAAAAAGAAAAAAAAAAAGGGATGATGTGGGGGTTTACAATTTTTCCAACCGCATTCCAGTTAGACATCAACTTTGATTAACACGACAGTCAATTCCTATCCCAACGCTTCCCTCCTCCACACCGTCGATTGAAAATCTACGCATAATTGTATCCTCTCCTCTTTCGTACACATTCCTACTTTAATGGAAATTAAAAAAGTATGTTCTTTAAATTGATTTTAAATTATTAAGACATAGAAAAATATTTTATTTATTTATTCATAATTTTCTATTAGTTTTTAATACTATAGAATAATTGTTGCGAAGAGAACGAGATCCCATTGGCTGTGGAAAAAGAAAAAGAAAATATTGTGATTTTCTCATATTTGGTTTTATTATGAAAACATAAAAAAAAATAAAATATAATCTAGATTTCTTAAAATTTTATATATTTTAAAATTTAATATGTAATCCATGGAAAGAAAGTAGAGAAAAAAAGTGGAAATAAATAAAATTTGAAGGAAAATAAAATATTAAATCTTAATAAATTAATTATATGAAACTTATTTTATTTGTTATTACTGTAATATAAGGGCTAAGAAATTCAAAAATATCTCGTAAAGTTTTGAAGAATTTTGATTATATTTTATTTTATTTTATATTTTTCATAATGAAATCAAATATAATAAATTATTACTCATAGTCTACTTGTTTGAGGCACGAAAAACATTAAGAAAAGAAAATAAAAAGCAAAACTTAGTGGAAAAGTTAAAGAAAATAAAATTTGAAGGAAAACAAAGAGTTTAACATAACAATTAAATTATATATATATATATATATTAATTCCAGAAACTCATTTATTTGTATTTTTTATTATATAAGGACTAAAAATTTAAAGTTGCAAATTCAGAGAAAGTTTAATCATATTAGATTTTCTTTTATATTTTAAATGGTAAAATCAAACACGGCAAAATCATTTTCTTTCTTTTCCTGTTATTTTTCGGATTTAACCTTTCTATCTTTTTTCAATTCCTAATACTTTTTGGGTTCTAATTTTTAAACAAGCCTTAGTTCTTATATGGTAATAAAAATCAAATAAAACAAATTTGAATAAACACATATAATTAATTTATTAAATTTAAACAAGTTTTTTTTTAAGTTCGTCCAATTTTTTATTTTCTTCAAATTTTCCTCTCTTACATCTCACTATTTTCGATTAAGCAGTATTTCCCAGTAATTCAAACAAGCCAATGGTAACAAGAAGAGAGAAAAGAAGAAAGAAAATCGTACGCTGTTTTCAAAAGCCGACCAGTCACATGAGATGGATTCCGTTCATCAACGCACTGCAAACAAAAATTGAAAGGAGAAACGCATTAAATGTCAATTGATCAAACTTCTTCGAAATTGAAAGGAAAAAAATAACAGAAAGAAGGAAGTACATTTGCAAGATGCTGTGTGCGGTCTGTGAAGAATGTCGAGCAAGAGCTACATCCGAAGAAAACAATTCGATTGCTGTTCATTTTCAGAGAAAAGTAACTTTACTACTTTTCCTCACAGTTGTTTGGATGCCGAGAAACTGTGATTTTGAAAAACGACTACTCTGGTCAGAAAATAAATGGAAAGAAATTATACGAAAGATACCTGATTGTATATGAAACGGATTCCGGTTGAAATTGCCTGATTAAATTTCGAAAAAGAAAAGATCGATCGAAATGTCAGGAGAGATTTCCTAGCGAGCGTGTTCTTATTATTCAGAGCCAAAATTCAAATATCAATACGAATCAATGAACTGAAGATAAATAAAGAAAGAAACTATATTTCAGAATAAAGAAGAAAATGAGATTTTGAGAGATCGGATTCGGCAAGATGCGTAATCCGCGAGCAAGAGTGAGCGGGAGGAAGAAAAGAGGAACGGAGAGAAGACGTATGTTATTATTATTATTATTATTATTATTATTATTATTATTATTAATTATTAATGTATTGTTATTGTTATTTTATTATTATTATTATTATTATTATTAATGTATTATTATTATTATTATTGTTCGAATAAGTGAAAAGAGGGAAAAAAGTATATTCAAAATTTTCAAAGAAAGTGACGTAGAAAGAGTATCTAAAATTAGAAAAAATCTTCTAAAAGTTTCATTTTGATCTATGTATAAGTTCAAAGGAATGTGGTAAATCAACTTAACGACTTAATTGCTTAATTTAAGTTATTGTATAATTAAGAATATTTGATAAAATGAATTAAAATCACAGCTTAAAATAAAGATTAGCAAAAATATTCCTTTTTGCCTTTTCATTTTTCATTACTTATGTTGAAATTTTAATATTTTGGTTAAATATAAAAAGTCAAAAAATATTAAGCACTCATGTCCTATTTTTAATGTTTATTCTGTTGAAAAAAATTAAATATCCAAATATGAAAAAAAATCATATATTTTATCATACAATCCACCAAAACACATGTTTTTTAAATTTTTTATTTAAACATTTATTTTCTCAAAATTGAAATAAAAATTAAAAGATTAATTTTTTTAGAAAAAACAAACTACTAAAAAAAAATCGCTTGCCCAAGTCTCATAGGAGTGTGGAACACTTGACTGAACTTGATGATTATCTTTCAATAACTTAAACTTTAATTTAACTAAAATTATTTTTAATTTGGTGTGAACTTAATGTTACAAATAAGTTTTTTTATTTTTTGAAAATATGTTAGAAATAAGTTAATAACATCATATTAGGACTAAAAAACAATACCAGTAATTCAAATAAATTTGACTTCCTATTCCCATAAAACGATAATAATAATAATAAAAAATAAGATATCAAATTTCTTCTATCCATATGGTAAATTAGAACAGCCCAAGACATGCGGATGTAGATGCCCTCTCTCTATGGAAATATATCTATTTTCCTTTCATATAAGTTATCAAACATTATTTTCTCAAATACAATAATCAATAGATATCTAACCCACATGTATATTCCACAATATAAATATATTGTTTAGACAAGCATAATTTTTTTTCCTCAAAAAATGAAAATAAAATTGTACAATTACAATATAATTATATTTTTGTATAAACTTCAATTTAAGATATATATATATATATATATATATATATATATATATATATATATATAGTAACTCATAGTTTATTTAGTATAATAAGTATCTCAATTTATTCAATACAATCGAAATATTGGATAACCCGACATAAGGAGATTTTGTTTCGCCAATAACTTCATATTTTTATTAAATAAATTATATTTGGATCCAAGAGAAGAAAGATATAGAATAAAATAAAATAAAATTTTATCCGCTCGTTTTTTAAATATTGCGGAAAAAAAAAAATGTAATAATTATTACTTATTTAGTTATTGAATGAAAAATGAAAAGCATAATAGTATGAAAAATTGAGATAGGTGCCTAGTTTTAGCTTATGTTTTACTTTGCTCAGGAATTTATTCTGTACCTCATCCTAAAGATTAGGTGTAGAGCCCCCAGATGGTTGACACATGGCCGCCATCAAAAGGGGTTCTCTTTTTTATCTATAGTATAAAAGGGAACGCACTACAGGGTTGAGGAATAGGGTTTTTTTAGGACGGTAGGGTTTAGATGGGTTTTTAGGGAGGAAGCTAAGGTTTGAGAAGGAATATATAGCGTTTTGGAAGACGGGCAGTTGGGGAAGAAGACGGAGTAGGGTAATCTGAATTTGAGACCCATAGAGACTTTGTTTAGTGCATTGTTATGCTTTCATTTAGTTTTTTTCTTTTTAATCATCATTACCTTCTTTCATTTTATTATGTCTATGGATCTTTGTTGTGATGGCTAAACATGAATATCGATAGTGATTTATTGTTTGTGATTCTCTCATGGATTTGTCAAAAGAATCATTGATGGATGTTCCTCTTGGTTTCTTGGTTCTTGTTACTTATTATGCTCTAAAGGTTATTTTGAACTCACATATAAGCATTTAACACGGATGAGCGGTGGATTGGGATTCATTTTGATTATCTTTTGTTCTTTCATATATTCACATGTCATCCATGGGATTTATTTATTTATTATTTTATTATTATTTATTTTTTTATTTTTATTTCATTATGTTTGGTGAGAAACTTGAAGAAGGATCGGAGAAAATATATGAAAAGGAAAGGAAAATGTTGGCGTGTGATGTTTTATCTTTTGCTTTGTTTTTTTTTTTTTATTTTATTTGTTTACGAGGCATGTTTGGGAAATTGGAGACGGTCGGTTTAGGGGAGCGGTTGGGATAGTTGAGATAATGTTTCTTCCTTTGGTTGGTTTATCGAGGATCATTGAAGATTTGAGCTTATGACCATTTGCCTTATTTGTTGTTTGGCGTTATTTATTATTTTACGAATAGGATCGGTTTTTCTTTACATGGAGATCGGTTTCTATTTTATTTTATTTTATTTTTTTGAATGTTTGTTTGTGTCATTTATATGCATTGTTTTTTTCTTTGTGAATTATGATTACTTTGACTTTTGAGTCATGTGATCAGTTGTTTAATGTTTCTATCTCAAGCGGGTTTTTGAATTTTGGAGGTTGAAGGAGTTACGGCGGAGAGGAATGAATTGGGAGAAAGGAGGGGAGAATGAGAGAAAGGGAGGAGGTTTACGGGAAGAGAAAAAGGAGAGAGGGCGTAAGCAGGAATAAGAGAGGAGGAGAGTACGTGTTTCGGGGTGGTTTAATCATCCCGTGCCATCTAGCAGGTTTTTAGCATTGTTTATCGGGGTTTGTATGGTTCTCGAGTTTCATTTAAATGGGTCTTGATGAATTATTTTGTCTCTTTGTTTAAGCTTGGTTAAATTAGTTGTTTCTAATATGGATTTAGTTATTATTTTCTTTATTTAATTTTGGTCTATGCTTTGAGTTTAATTACGGCTCTCTTGGCCAAATTTAGGTTGCCATTTCAGGATTAAATCCAATTGTTTTGTGTAGTTTGGGCTTATTCATTTATTTATTTTTGAGTTTTAGTTCAGCTGTCTTAGGTTTTGAATCTAGGTGTCCATCAGGGTTTAGTTATTGTACAAATCTGGGTTCCTCGATTCAATATGGATTATGGTTCTCCGGATTACGATTTTTGGTTGTCAAATATTAAATTATAAGTTTTTTTAGATGTAATTTAGACTTTAATGTGTGAAATTGGTCTAAAAAGTGAGATTTTTGTAATGTTGGATTCATACTAAGTTATCATTTTTGGAATTGCTAATTGACATAATCGTTATTTAAATGTTCTAATTTTATTTTGAATTAGAGTTAAATTACCAAATATTCAAATTGGACTTGTTAATTGTTATAATTTTTTGTTTGTTATTAAAATTTATAAATTTGGTTCATATATTGATTAGTAATTTAGAGTTGTAGACTTATGACAGTGAGAACTTATCTATTAGTTTAGGCTCATTAAATTAGACTCAACCTTATACTTAAAGGCGACAGAGCTATTAGAGATAGCGGCCAGCCAAGTCCAACCCATTTACCTTAAGTCGATTAAGTTAGGCTCATCCCATATTTAGAAGGTTTCGTCAATTCGTCCGTCGGTTGCATCCATTTAGGCCCGATACGTTGGTTTATGTCCAATCACTTAGGCGCATCACATACTTAGATGCTCATATTAAGTCCATTTATTAAATTAAGCCACATATTTAGAAGCTGACATAATATCCTCCCGACCCATTAGGTTAATTTCTTAGTAGTTGAATTAATTCGACCAACACATGGCCACGTATTCTGATTAGCTCTTTAGCTTTGGTCAAATTCCACTCTTAATTTATTCACAATTTATCATTTAAAAAATATAAAGTCTTAATCAATTTTAAAATTTCATTTTTTCTAATTTTCAATTTCATTTTTGTGTTTTTAATTTCAAAATAATATTTTAAATTTCTCAAAATTAAAATAATCTCAATTTCTAAAGTCGATTTCCTCATGTATTTTTATTTTATTTTATTTATTTTAATATTATCATTTTATTTTATTTTATTTTTTTATTTATTTATTATTTTATTTATTTTATTTTGTTTATTTATTTTTCTCTCTTTCTTTTTCAGAGTTTTCAATTTTAAATTCAATTGCCTCATTTTCAATTTCATTTTTAGTTTCATTTCAAATTTACAATTTCCCAATTTCAAAATCTAAAAGTGTCACAATTACTAAATTCGAATGTCATTTCTAATTTCAAATTTCTAAATCCCAAACCTCAAATTTATAAAATTCAAGTTTTAATTTCCGTCTCTAATTTCCAAATCTCAATTCAAAATTCTTAAGCTTCAAATTCATTTCATAATTCTTAATTTCAATAATATTTCAAACTACCAACTTCCAAAAATTTCAATTTCAAATCAGTTTTCAAAGAAATTCACCATGATTAATTCTATAGTTCCTATAAATGGGATCTTGTGGAGTTAATTTGTGTGGCATATAAATGGAGTTTAGGTGGGACCCGACATCTTATGTATCCTTTGCAACAACTAATTTGAATTCTAATATGTAGTCAATTTCAATAGTGTGATATTTCATGTTGTTATTACATAACATTGTTTCCTAGTGGTAGCGCTTAACATCATCACATTCAAGATGCCTGCTCTTCTGCGTCGACAACGATTGTTGTTGTATATATGCGTACGCGTTTGTATTGTTATTACTTATCTTGGTGTTTATTGGTTGACTGGTCAAAAACCATATTTCTTAATTTGTTTAGTAGAGGCGCGACTTTAGGAACCCAGGGTCTTCTGGCTTCCATCATCCTTCACGATAAATAGCTTGACAGGACCTAGACTCGGTTTTTCCCAGTTGCGCACTCTTACTCCGGGGAGTCAGCGTTTAGGGTTTTTCTTTCTTAGTTTTTTTCCCTTTTAAATAAAACAAAAATAAGTGGCGACTCAAGCCAGTTTTCTAAAATGGTTTTCAAAATTTTGAGTCTCGCCTTTTTAAGTGGGAAACGCATAATAGCAAAATGCGGGGTCCACAATAGGTTAAGGTGCTCAAATACCCCGAGTTTTGAACGTATATCTTACTTTGCTTTTAAACTTTTTTTTTTTTTTTTTAAGTTTCAAGATACCTCTTAAGTTCATTTCTGAGTCACTCATACACATTCTATTAAAAATAGTCACAAGATGTGTAAAATGTTTAACAAATATTTGTCAATTTGTAACATTTTCTAACGAGTATGGGCATGATTGAGCTATACAAGTAAAAAAAATGATTAAGGATATCTTTGGGTTGAAAAAAAAAATTAAGCAAACTGGAAGACAGATGTTTGTCCATTTGTAACTTTTCTGAGCAGAACATGACATAGGCCCGAAATTTCTGGATGTAAATGATTAAGGATATATTGGGACTAAAACAAAATTAAAGGCAAAGTGGAAGACAAATGTTTGTCCATTTGTAACATTGTATAATGAGCATGGACATCATTGAGCTACATAACTAAATGGTTGAGGATATCTTGGAACTGAAATTTTTTTTAAAAAGTAAAGTGAAAGATACATGTAAAACTCGAGGTATTTATACACCTTATCCCAAAAGACTAATATGAAAAACTAAATGAAAAATAAGAAAACAAAATCTAATGAATGTGAAAAATTAAGAAATAAGGGGCACTCTCAAGGTTTTCACATATATTCTACTTTTTCTAGGATTTTTTTTGATACCAAGATACCATGATGTTTACTATAGTAACTCACTCATGCTCCTCTTAAACATGTTCCACTTTCTCCTATAATTTTTTCGGTACCAAGATACATTGATGTGAGAGTTTCCAATCAAATATTTATTTTTTTATGGGGTGGAACACGAATGAGTTACACTTATAAATATCATGAGTATCTGCAAGATGAGATTTTAAAGGTAAGTGGGACATATTATAAAAGTGGTTGTATTTATTGTTGGAATAAATTAAGTTTTTTCATTTTCAAAAATGGTTTCATCTTTCCTTTATTTATTTAATTTTTCCCAAGAGTTATTTAAAATATTTTGAATTATTATACATTGTTTAAATGCATAAGATATGACTGTTCAAATGTGCATCAGTTCAAATGTTTCAAACAGTTGCAACCGTATGTTCATAATGGAAGTTTTGTTTAAACTTCCTTTTGTTTTGCCAGAGTTTGGAAAAAAAAAAAAACTCCTGCTTATATAAAGGCAAAGTCAATGACTGTCTAAAGACATGTGAAAAACTAAAAAAATTGATTATTTTGGTCTTCGTAGAAGGAGAGTCTGAGAGAAACCTTTTGATCCCATTTTACATTGTTTGTCTACAAAAAGTTTGTTCTTCTCAACATTTTAAAGTATTTTGATTATACTAAATTTTGGGCAACTCCAAGTATGATTCATCTCCACTCTTACAGTTATCGTGAACCTGAGAAAAGTTCTTGCTTTTGAATAAAGGTTGTATCTTGGGCCCTTCTGATTCGTTAATACCTTCACGTAGGGAGGCTCAGTCGCTTTAAAGGCTAGATCTTTTCTAATTTATTTTCCATTGTTTTATATTGTGTTCAATTGCATTTGTTTAATTGTTGTCAATAGTGATATTATATGCATCCACAATATATGATTTGCTACTAGGCTTGTTTGTTTAATATTGTTAGTTGTTGTTTACTATTTGACTTTGGTTTTTTGTTCATGGTTTTTTTTTCTACATTTATACACCTATCCCAAAAGCCAATATGAGAAACTAAGAGTATGTTCGATTTTTATTTTTAAAAACTATTATTGGGAACAGTTTTTAAAATACGGAGATTAATTTGAAATTTTATCTTTTCCTATGAATTTAGTATTTTTTTTTACTAGAAACAAAAAGTGTTCACCTTAAAATAGTTTTTAAAAATAGGAACAAAAAGGCCGTAAATTAAAGTTAGAAATTATTTACTATTTGCTTCTCCCCCAAGTCGAAGTCCAAAGATTAAGTAAACAACAGTCATGGTATCTTTCAAGTCAAAGTACAGAGATTTATTAAATAAAATAAGAAAACACAGAAGAAACACAAAGTTGAAAGTGAATCAGATCAGATCAGAAGATGGAAGTGAGAAGGTTGATCGAGTTCGTAGGCTAATAGAGCGTAGAATTCTATATCTGGTATAATCGAGTCGAGGTTCGACTGCAAGTGTTTTAGAGACAAGTTGAATATCGCAATCTGCTTTGTTGGCTGTGAAATTTAATCGAGTTTATCAAATCAAGTTCAAGTATAATTGGATTTTTATCGAGTCAAATTCCAATAACTTAATTATTTTTTAAGACAAGTTTTAAACATCTGAAAAAGACTTGATCAAGTTTGAGTTTCGAGTTTTTTAAGATCGAATCAATTACACCCCTAATCAAACCACGATAATTAACTGATTCTTACGTCTTGAATTAAAAACCAAATCCAGTTTTTTTATTATCATATTTTTCATGTGCGAAAAAGAAAAATAAAATAAAAGAAATGAAGCCCAGATTTTGTTGATTTCTGTTTTCTTTTCGCATTTTTCTAATACGTATTTGGTTTTGTTTTTTTCCCTTTTACGGTATCTTCCATGTTTTTATTTTTTTTATTAGCTTTAACTTAAAGTGGAAGTTTAATCTGAACTCTGCATTATTGATGTTAATTTATATAGTGTCTGTTGTGGCATGTGGGAACTCTGCACTTATCCTAATCACGTCTTGATTAACTACGTCCTGTTTCTTTTATTATCTTAATTTTCATGTGCTAGAGAAGAAAATTAAAGAAATCATTAATCCCTTAGACGTGCTTCATTTTATTAGTGAAATATTCCCTAAAAAACGCAACTAATCTCCTTTTCACTTAACTTTTTTTTTTCAGCTGGCATTTTTTCTTTAAGTAAAGATATATATATATTTTTGACCTAAAATTACTCATATATATATATATATATATTTTAATACTTTTATTTAAATAAATGGTTATTAAATACATGTTAGGTTTTTATTTATTTTAAAGTGAATTTCGTTATTGCCTTGGTGACTAGTATGTGATTTTTAGAGTCGTGCGGTGTGTTGCGTGATTGTGTTATTTTAGTACGGCGTGCGGGTTTCGGTGTGTGCGGCGTTTGTTATGTTTTGGTGATTTAAGAGAAGCGAAACATATCAAATTGAGACAAATCAATAGTAAGTCGTTAATATGCTGTAATTTGATTCGTATATATGTGATACAGTCGTAATAGTACGTCATCGATTACGTGAACATTTATCGAATATATGGATTTTAAATCGATTAAATTTATCTTTGATATTTTCGAATCTTTCTTAAGTAACATGATTTTTAACGATTTTGGTTTGGATAGTTGGATTGGTTATACGTGCACGAAGCAAACAACATGAGGAAAGGGAATAATTAAACAGGGCATGCATTTATAATTTGACCATGAAATTCAAATCAAAGCAAAGAAAAGCGAGTGAATGTGAAGAAGATTTAGAAGAAGGAGAAGAGAGAAGGAAGCTTGATCACTCCTTTCCATGAAAAGAGAGGTGGTAGGAGTCCGCAAGAGAGAGACTAACAATGAGCGACGACCAAATCCCCAACTGGTAATCGATGTCTCCGTCGGTACTAATGTCCTTCATCAGAGTTAGGAGTATGGCGTGCGCCACCCTCACCGGCACCTCCACCACCGTCTTCTCGTTCGCCGGCATCCACCCTGCTTTCCCCATCGTCCCTGATACTATCATCCTTCAAAAAAATAAAAAAGAAGAAAGAACCAATATAATGTGTTAAAAGAAAAACGGATATACATGATAATGATGATAAAGAGTCAAGTTTTCAGCATCTGATTAAAAGAAAAAAAAGAGGGGGCTTAATCAAATTTGAGATTCGAGTTTGTTTAATCGAGTTTAACCTTCTGACAAATTGACAATTTATATGGAAAATTACGTGGGTAATATAAGCGATTCATTAGGTAATTAAATTTACGGAATACCGACTGTATATACTAGTAGGTTGTTGTGCCAGGCGTAGGTAAATAAATTACAATGATCAATCGAGTAGGTAAATTCTCTAATTAAAATCGGTAAATTGTGGAAGAGTGGTAGGCAAAGTTGAGGAAAATCTGAAAATGGGGACCAATAAGCAAAATTAGTAAATTGTCACGTCGATCAATTTACCTACGGAGAAAATAGTCGGTATTTTTTAGTTTCTCAAAATCGAAAAATATGCGATTCGAGGTTTGAGCTAGACGAAGCTTGGGAAAAGCAATGGAGATCCACTAAACAACAATAACTAATGTTAGATAAATTGAAAATATTATATATATCCATTCATCAACTTGTTATATTAATTGCAAAATAAGCATATATATATATATATATATATATATATATATATATATATATATATATATATATATATATATATATATATTGGTTAGAATAAAATAATTAATTTTTATTCTTTTTGGATATATTAGTTTAAACATTAAAATTATTCATTTGTAAAATTTAAAATATTATTATAATTACACTTATATTTAATAATATCAAAGTGATAAAGATAAATATTTCAAAAAGTATCAAGATAAGGTTACCCTCCTGGAACACTTCGATCGGTAATGTTAAAGTAAGGTATTAGTTGAAGTAAATGGAAAATTACCTACGGAACATATGTCGATGACACTAAGTAGATATTACGTTGATAAATGGAAGGTACTGGACTTCTTTTATGTCGGTAATTTTAAGTGATCTCTAATGGGTAAATGGAAAATTACCTACAGAACACTTAAGTCAGTAATTTTCCGTAAATGCTGTCATTAAATGGTACCTAAAGTTGGCGCCTATATATAGCGGGAAAATTACCTACGGAACACTTTAGTCGGTAATTTTCCATAGGTATTCTATCTCGGTAAATGGTAGCAAAAATGTGGAAAAAATAATATGCTTTGTTAAAGTGGAGTATTCCGTCGGTATTACCGAAATTTAATAAATGATAATTTTAATGGAAATAAAGCTGGAAATTTCTTGTAGTGTAGATTACCAATGAGAGGTATTATAGGTACATTGAATTTATAAGCGATAAAACCACATAATGTGACAAATCTAAGAATTGACATGTAACGTCAGGTCGACCGTACCCAGTGTGTAAAACTTTGAGTTTAAAGTCGCCATGGCTTTAAAGCATTAATATTAAGTTGAGAGGGGCTGTCTTTTCTCCATGCAAGCACTAGCGTCCTTGTTGTGTTATATGGGATGCGAGGCCAACGACGAATATCAGTCAGACCAAATAGAATATCCTTTCTATTGCGTGAGGTCAGGGATGGGAACACGTCTGATTTATAACAATTTGACCAAATTATGTAAATATTATCCGCTTCATGTCCAAGGGGTCCTCACGGTTTAAAATCGTACTAAGTTAGGGAAAGAAACCCATACGCCCCACACATCCGTCACCAGCTCTGATATGCCGTTGATTGTGTCGCATGGGATTGTAGTGAGCGAACAAATGCCTATGGGGCTAAGCGAGCAGACTTCCACATCGGGGTGGGGTTCGAACTGCATCTAATTTAATAGCAATCATTATGCATATAGATATTATCGGCTTTGGGTCAGTGGTCGCAGCGGTTTAAAGCGCGTATCTTATGTTGAGAAAAACTCATCTTACCCTTCATATAAAACCTTAAATGTCCAAAATATTAGTAATCGTCGGATACGAGATAAAATAAGCAGACATCTATCTGGGGCCAAAGCGAGGCAAAGCCATATCGAGTCGGATCGGCTGCGTATCATTCTGTGTACCAGCGACCATTCGGGCCCTTTAAGAAATCATGCTTATATATAAAAGAAGAAAAAGAAAGGGAAGCTAAAAGGGATGAAGATGGAACCTGCCGTCGCTCTTGAGGGTGTAAGAGAGCTCGCCGATGGGTATAGGAATTATATACGGGTTGCTCACAGCCACCGTCGCGCTGTACGTCACCCCGTCGCGGCTCAATTCTTTGATCTCCACGCCGACCACCTCCGCCGTCGGCTTCTTTATTCTTATCCCCATCTTCTCCGACAAAAACTTCATCGTCTCAACCAGCAACTCCAACAGCTATCCCTCAAATTTTTATATCGACGCCGACAACGCCGGCCTCCGACAGAAACTTCATCGTTCCAACCAACGACTGCAACATGGCTATCAAATCTCTGACATCGCCGCCGCCGCCGATGATCTTGGTCTCAAGCATCTTTATTATACTTCTCATCTTCTCCGACAAACACTTCATCGTTCTGACCGATAGCTGGAGCATGGCTCTCCAATCTTTGATATCGGCGCCGCCAATCTCGGACTCCAGCTTCACCTTATCGCGCCCCATCTTCTCCATGAAAAACTTTATCGTCTCACTCAACAACTGCAAAATGGGTCTCAAAGTTTTGATATCGACGGCCTCCGGCTTCTTTATTGTACTCAGTTTCTTCTCCTCGATATCAACGGCCGCCGGCTTCTTTATCGTACTTACCATCTTCTCCGGCGAAAACATCCGCTGTCCACCCATCAATCCGAACATCGCTCCACAACGTTAATCGAATCCACACGAAAGGTATAGAACAGAAATGCAAATGGCAGATTACATATGGAAATCTGGTGGCATGTTACGCGAAGATGAAACTCGTCTTGATTCCAGAACTACCTCCATTTTTTTCAATCTCTCGTTTTCATAGGCTAGAAAGAAAAATGAATATATATTATTGGTCTTGAATTTGAATTTCTTTTATGTACCTGCTTTGTTTCTTGTTTTTTTTTTTTAAGGAGAATAATTTTATTAATTCAAACCATCCATACATGATCCGATAGAAATAAATAATTAAATTTGCTAAAAACTCTAAATGATGATGCAATATTCAGGTTAATAACACAATGAATTGATTTAAAACCTATATATTTGATAATTGTAATTGGGAATGCATATGAATTAGTTTCTGACATCTTGCTTTTGATTATGATTTGAGCGATGTGCTTAATCGAGATCTGCTTTGTCGTTCGAATGTTCTTGTGTTAAGAAAGCGTCATGATAAGGCAGCCGGCCGTCATCTTAGGATGACACAAATGCATGTCGCACGATACGACAATAATACGATGGAAACAAGTAAAAATCCAGAATTTTTGTAGAACCCTTTATTAGAAAAGAAAATTTTTAGAAAAAAGATGTAGATGGTTTATACCAAGAATTGCTAAAAAATCACCCCTCCTTAGCTTAATGAAAATTGGCTAAAAAGAACAAAATGAAAGAAAAAAAAAGGCCTAGGATTTTTTTTTTGTTTCCTATATTAAGTCGTAGTAATTTGTTTTTACAATAATTATAAGGATTTGATTATGATTTTTTCGACCCATCTTACTCTTAAGGACAAATCGTCGTAAAGTTTAAAATTTTAATTGAATGTTAATAGTTTATAAATTATAACTTTTTTTAAAAATTAATATTTTGTATTCTATTGTGTTGTAAGTCCTTTAAATAAAATTGATTGTATAAATATAAATTAATGCAATGATAATGTATTTTTAATGTTTAATTTTATATAAAGCAAAAATAAAACATAATTATTAACATTGTTTACTGTTTTTATAGTCTTATATTAAACTTTTTCTGCATTCTTAACTTCTGAAGTACAAGTTTTGATAGTTGTTTTATAAAAGTAGAGCTTGGGAAATAGGCCGAAAACAAATTAACCTCGGACTGAATTTTTACTAAATCCAACATTAAAATTTTTAAAATAATAATAAATAATTAATTTACAATTTTATATTTTGTAATATTAAGTTTTTCTTTAAAATATTTATAATTTATTCTTATATTCTAAAATATTATATAAAATAGATTCTTAATTTTATGTATATATATATATATATATATATATATATATATATATATATATATATATATATATATATATATTATTTAAATTATTTTCATAATAGTATTATTTTATTTTATTAATAATTTATTTAATTATTATTATTTTTATAAACAACTGTTATGTATTTTCATAGTAAAAAACTAGCCACTTTTCATAATAAAAAACTAATACTTTAACAATTGAACATAATGATAATAAATTGAATAAAACGGGTCAAACATTCTGACTCATTCCATGCACTATAATGGCCACAAGCAACCGGACCAATAAGCTTCGGATTAAGGGTCGCAATTTGCGTCCATATACCGTATTCGTATCGTGTCAATATATGAATCATGTTAATATTTGTCAACTCAAACCCAATATGAATAATAAATATGTTAATATTCGCTAACAAAAATTCAACCCATTTATTATTTGTATTAGATAGGTTAACACGGATATGATCCATTTAATTTGATTATTTAAAATAATAAATATTATAATTAATTATCCATGTTTTAGACAAATAACTTATTAAATTTATCATGATTATTAATTTTATTATTTAAAATAATAAATTATAATTAATAATCTATATTCAATACAAATAACCTATTAAATAAGTTAATTAATTAATATAATAATTAAACAGGTTAATTCGAATTAAAAAATATTAGATAGATCAACACGAATATGATTTATTTATTTAACATGTTAGGCAATCCAACACGAATAGCCGGCTTCGATTATGCTCAGCCTGAAACCAGTAAAGCTACCGTGTTAGATTTGTATCGTATCCATTTTTGCCAATACTGCTTGAATCTTTGTTTTCAATCGGGCCAGCCAGGGTTATAATCATATGAAAATATATATATAAAGGAATCTGAAGATACTGTGAAAAAAAAAACTAAGAACCCATTTGGAGATAGTTAAAGGCTTTGAGAGTATTGAGTATTCTCTTAACCAAACATATTTATGAATAAACAACATAGATTATTGAAAGAGGTAAAGATGATGATGATATTTATTTTATTTCCTAACACAAAGTCAAAA
Source organism: Tetrastigma voinierianum (assembly GCA_016808115.1). NCBI lineage: Eukaryota > Viridiplantae > Streptophyta > Magnoliopsida > Vitales > Vitaceae > Tetrastigma > Tetrastigma voinierianum. The sequence continues at coordinate 97,865 of JAEQBH010006736.1, read as the reverse complement.
GTAGAGAAAGAAACATCAAACATGGGGGGATTCATTCAAGGAGTCTGAAGAACAAACAAGTAATTCAAAAGACGTCGGAGAGAGAAGGAAGCTTGATCTCTCCTTTCCTGGAGAGAGGAATGGTGATGTCGCCGATAACAGGAAGATCGATGACCAGACCCAAGTCGAGCTGGTAGTCGATGTCCCAGTCGGCGCCGATGTCCCTGACAAGGCTCACCACTACGCTGTGCAGCACCTTCACCGGCACCTCCAGCACCGTCGTCTGGTTCCCCGGCAACGATCCCGGATCCTCCATGTTTCCCGATGCTATCACCCTGCACATGCGTACGTAGTTAACCTCTTAACTCTTAACCGAGTAATTAATTAAGATCCAGATCATAATGTTAAAAGGCCATGATATTCGGATTAGGTCTAATCAGAAATCCTACAAATTTGAGATTTTAAGAGAGGGGGTTGTCCGCCAATAAGACCTAACCACTGATTAAGGGAAGGGAAGAGGTCCGGGTTTGAGTCCAATGGAGATAAATTGAGTAGAAAAGAACATATCTCTGGTGAAACAGATTTAATGTATTATGTAAATGTAAAGATGTAGAACAAGAAAAAATGTTGTTTTAAGATGATGTCAGACATAGCCTGGCCTAGAATCCCATACAAAGTTTGAGATTTTCAACATCATATTGGCTTATATGACCTGAATCATTTCAATGTTTAAAAAAGAGAGGTCATATGACTACCTTGTAATTAAAATATTTAATTATAAAATAATAAAAAAAAGAAAAGAATATATTGTTTAACACATAGTAGAGCTTGGTTTGACACAGTCATAAATTATAGATCTTCCTACCTAATTTGAAGAATATTTATTCCCAATTTGAGTATTTGAAAATCCTGATCTCTTTATCTTGTCTAATTTGAATAATATTTATTCCTACTATGAAAGTCCAAAATTTTGCACATCCTTAGGGTTGGATGGACATATGGGACAAACCAAAATCAAATCATGAACAAATTACTACATAAACCGAGATCATTATCTCTGATCTATCATCTATACAGGTTGTTTGTTAAAATGGAACACACATTAATATCAGTTTGATCTTAGTGACAGACAAGTCGTAATCGTCCCCGACACGTTTTATAAATAAGTCATATTTAATGATATATAAATAATAAATAAATTAGGTTTGAATTAATAAATATTTTTATATTTATTATTTATGTGAGGATTGGATTGATAAATATTTACACTATCCATAAAAACATGACACATAAACATGAATTACCATCCCTTGATCCATTCTCGGAATACGACAGCTACCAAACAACGCCGTTCTATGGACAAAAAAGCATCCTATGTACTATGTAACGTATCAAACCGCTGACCATGAAACAAGGAAAATGGATACCGCACGACGTCGTTTCACAAAACGGAGAAAAAACAGAGACAGAGGAGGGAGGAGAAGAGAATCGAGATCAAACCTGCCGTCACTCTTGAGCGTATAAGAAACCTCGCAAATGGGAAGAGAAGTCCCGTACGGATTGCTGACAGACACCTTCGCGCTATACGTCACCCCCTCGCGACTCACCTTCTTGAAATCGACGTCGTCCACGGTGGCCTCCGGCTTCTTTATGTTCGCCACCTTCTCCGCCACGTAGTTCTTCGCCTTTCCGATCAGCTCCGACATGGCTTACTTTTACCTCCACAACAATTGCAGAAAAAAAAAGAAAGAAAAACCTAAAGCTGTGAGAGACAAATATGGCGGAGAAAAAAACCAGATTGGGAGGGCGGTTTATAGGGAAGACGAGACGGGATCTGGACACGTGTGCTTTAGTGTTTTCCCGTGGGCGACGCGTGTACGTTTCCTCTCCGCGTTCACAGATCTCTGATGATGTCAGTATATATATATATATATATATTTATTTATTTATTTATTTTTATTCTTTTGCGGTTTTTGATTGGGATTTTGCGCCACCGTATTTGGAATGAATGTATAGAAATTTAGAATTATGTCCATTTTTTAATTCATTATCCTTTATTGTACTCTCGTTTTGTTTCCGATTTGTTATTGGGGAATGATAGTAAAAAAAAAAAAAACATAAGAAATGCAAATATCTTTATTTAATATAGTTTAAATTATAAAATAATTGTGTTTGGATAAAGTGCTAGATGTTATCTTAATAAACCGTTGTTCCATTTTTTAATGTCCTGTCTGTCTTACCATAGTAAAGAATGGGGCTATTTGGAGTAAAAGAGACAAGGTTATTTTCATTTTTCCATTTCTTTTATATTATATATATTCAATTTGTAATACATCCTATTAAGTTGATCCTTCATAAATTTGTCATTACTGAGACTCAATCCTAAATACCTTTTAATGTCCACATGAGCTTTTAACCATACAAGTTGGGTCTTGTTGGCTTTATTTTTCCATTTCTTAATTTGATCATACTTTTATTATCATGGCTATTTAAGGTTTATTTGAAAATTGTTATTAAAATTATATATTATTTTTACATCTATTTACTTGAATCACAACATACTAAACTCTTCAACATAAATCCGTTCCTACTGGTACTTAAGCCTGGACCCTTTCACTTCCCATGCTAGACTCAATTCTTAACCACTTGAACTAGAATTTATTGGCTATTAAAATTATTTAAAATTTTTTAAAACTTAAATTATTTTATACATTTTTAAAATTTGTGGTACGTTTGTTCTTGTAGAATACTATAATTAATAATTTAAAATATGTTTGAAAATTCTCTTACTATACATAACTAAATAAACAATAATAATATTCCTTTTTGGTTGGACAGTTCTTGCTATATGGCAATAAACCTAAAGAGTGGAAAATAAACGTAAAAATATGTGAATGACAGCTCCCCTTTGCCTTTTTTGGGCAGTATAGCGTGAAAGAAACATGGTAGCCTTTGAAAATGAGGCATTTTTTGCATACAGATTGAAGAGCTCTTTTATTTGTAATTTTTGGTCTTGGTCCAATGCCCGGGGATAGAGATAGAACTTTGTGGATTTTAACATGGATGGTCATAATTTATTTTTTGGGTTGGTAGGTTCCTTTAAGTCGTTGGCTTCCTTTTTTGGATTGTCATTTCTTTGTATACTCCTTGTATACTTTCGGACAACTTTAATTGTATCCTTTTTGTGTTTAATATGTTTGTTTTATTTGCAAATATACTTTCGGACAAATTACTAGGGGTCGGGTTCATTAGAGAGATTCAGTACCCAGAGTGGCTCTCCAACATGGTAGTTGTTCCAAAAAAGAACGACAAGTGGCGAGTGTGTGTGGATTATACAAATTTGAATGACGCATGCCCGAAGGATACTTTTCCCTCCCTCGTTCGATCATATTGTTGATGGAATGACTAGCCGTGAGCTCTTATCTTCTCTGACGCCTCACTGGGGCTATAACCGGATCCGGAAATATACCGATCCGACAAGGCAAGAGCCTTCTTTGCTTTAGGCATCGGTGCGATTGAACCTACTAAATAAATAAATTTGAGTGGCTCGAGCAATTTCTTGGGTCTGGTCAGCGAAGGGATCGAGATGTAGCCTCAAGAGTAGATCAGAGCTATTTTCATATGGGGAAACCCCAGCCGACGAAGGAGATATAGTCTCTCAGGACGATTGGCGTGCGTTTATGTTTATCTCTGAATGCCGATTTGTTTGTCACCTTTCTTGAGGTTAAGGCGACAAATACGAAGGGTTGGGGCTCGAAGTCTGGTGATAAGACCATAGGACCATAAAGGAATACATTGCCTCCCCTTGGTCACTCTCCCAATCGATCAAAGGGGAAAAACTCTATCTATTCTTGTCTTCCTCAGGGAGTGTAGTCGGCCATCAAGCTGCGGTAGGTTAGATTTAGAAAAATACAAAGGCCCAGATTTATTTTGTCAACAAAGCGCTCTCTAAAGTCGAAGTCATGTACTCAGATTTTGAGTGAGTGGCACTAGCTCTCAAAATGGAAACGAAGAAATTCCGGCCATATTTTCAGGCTCACACCGTAGTAGTGTTCACGAGATCACTGATCAGGGCCATACTCCACAAATCGGACATGTCCGGGAGACTACTAAAGTGGGCGGTGGAATTAAGTGAGTTCGACATAGAGTATCAGCCCAGAATTGCTATCAAGGGGCAAGTGTTGGCCAACTTCATTATGGAGAGGACAGAAGCACCAAAGCAAGAGGTGGATAAAGAACAGTGAGTACTCGAAACTAATGGGTCATCCCAAACTCAAGGCGAAAGCGTCGAGATAATCATGAAGTCATCGGCGAGCCGGCCAGTCGCATAGCGATCAAACTGCTTCACAATCTCCTAATAATGAAATGAATCTGAGCGTATATTGGGGTTAACGGTGGCGAAGTATCTCTCAATAGCAGACATATATCTTTGGTGTGAGTCCTCAGAGCTAATTAGCGGCGCAAATGGGAGAATCATTTAGAATAAAGAGAATGGAATGGTATATCTGCCGGATAACCCGAAGCCCTCAGCAATGCCAGTTCAGCAATGTCCGAGGTAATGCACGTCCCTAAGACTGAGAAAATCAAATGGAAGACACACTTGCCAATCCGGCAACTAGCGTTTTGCACCCATGCAACGTCAAGATAAGCTTTATGGATCAGCGATCATCTGGGGCACAGCAGGTCAGCCATGAATCCGATGGCTAGACCATCTTGGATGACTCCGGCGTGAGTATCGTGGCATGGGCGTTGGCAGAACCAGCGTAGTACCATCAGGTAAAGGCAGAAGCCGGTAGATATCTCGTGGGCGAATGCTATATAAGCATTCGTTCTTAGGGTCGTACTTGACGTGCTTGCCTTGCGGAGAGGTCGAGAAGGTCATCGAGCAAGTTCACCAAGGCATATGTGGAACACTCGTTGGGGGAAGGACATTGTGCCACCGAATTATAACTCAGGGTTACTACTGGCAAACGATGAGGCAGGAGTCCCAGGAGTTTGTGAGCAAGTGTGATGTGTGACAAAAGTTTGGAAACGTAATTCATGTTGTAGCCGAAACACTCCATTCCGTGACAAGCTCGTGGTTCATCAACAAGGCGTTTCAGCAATTTTTGTCGCAGAATCTGGGATCGAGAATGTCTATTCATCGCACCGGTATCCCCGATCAAATAAATGGGACGAGTTACGAACAAAACAACTACTCGGTACTTGAAAAGAGCTTAACCGCGACAAAGGGAAGAATGGGTAAGCGAGTTGCGATGGCCCTTTGGGCCTACGAACAACTCGAGGCTACCAACGGGAGACACCATACACCTATCCGCCGGCTTACGCAGGGCGGATGCCCAGATCAAATCACGGGCTCGGCCCGGCTCTTGCTCAACTGGCCCGATCGAAATCCTCACGGGATGCAGAGGGCTTGAAGAAAGGGAGCGAGTCGCCATTCGAATGGTTGAGTACCTATCTTTGGCCTTTCGATAGGTACGGCTCGTCGAGCCCCGGGCGTTTAGCAAAGGTGAGCTTGTCCTTGATGGACCTTGAAAAAGGAAATTCAACTAAAGCAGGAAGGACCCTACGTTTATCTGGCCAGCGGATGCAAAAGGATCATACAGAATCTGATCCCACTAGTAGGGAGTGGCAGTCAGGCGAGGCTGGCGTACAGTAGATCCGCAGTGGCGGGCAAAGCAGGGGCGAACCAAAAGTGGCCGGTTTTTCGGAGCCAAAATTTTTACTTGACCCGGCCCGGCCACTGGCGGGCCGGTCAGACTGAGATGTGAGTCTTACACAAGAGCAAAAAAATTAGTGCAGGTAGGGCGGGTTGGCTAGGTTCCCGGACCGATGGCCCAGTGGCCCGGCCAGGCCTGTTCTGACGATTTGGGGCTAGCCATACGGGTCGGGCCAATTTTGCTTACCTCCCCTGGTCACTAGAGGGTGGGATAGAGCCTCGACCTTGGAACTCTCTATGTAAAGTGCCCAATGGATCTTTTGATATGGAAATAAATGTTGCGTTGTAGGGATGTTAAAAGTTTTTGTGAAGTAGCTCTTGCTGTAAACCTCTATCGATGAGCCTCTTACTCGGGTGACCTCCTTGAGATGTTCTCCATGAGATGAGCCCTATACTCGGGTGACCTCCTTGAGATATTCTCCATAAGATGAGCCCTATACTTGGGTGACACCAGCCCAGAGATGTTACCAGTGAAATGGCGTTATTCATGTATACTTGGGCAAAAATATCGCAACAGTTTTATAGCATGTTTAGGGTATAAAATAAGATGGAAATTGTATTCGTTCGAAAAAAAAATGACATTTTTATGAAAAAGGGCAAAACGGTAATTTTGTCGCTTTGGAAAATTTTGGAAAATTCCCAGATGCCGGATGATGAAGCAGACTGTCGCACGTTAGAATCGTCTCATGAAATCTAAATATCTGTCGAATTTACGCCAGTTTCGAGATAGTGCGAATTTTCACGAATTTCGAGGGCAATGGCTGTGATTAGACAAATGGGATTTTTAGAAAAAAATCTTAAAGTGATAATATTTAAGAATGTCCATTTAAGATTGTGAAACTTGAACCGGCGAAATCAATTGTTCGGGCTAAAACGGATTGAGATTAGACGAGGGACATGTGGGCCAGCTAGGCTTTTTATATATATATATATATATATATATATATATATATATATATATATATATATATATATATATATATATACTATATGATAGGAGGAAGCAGATTTTAGAACTGGCCCAGGGAGAGAAAATATTATTTTATTTTCTTTGGTAGCTTCTCTCTTATGACTCTCATGGACTTTCGTCGTCGGGTCGTCGGAGGTAGATACTTGAAAGTTCGTCCTCTTGAGACGAGTACGGCGTGATCTAGTGTGGGATTTACGCTAGGAATTAGTAAGAGTTGAAAAATCCTAGGTTCGTGTGCATGTCAAATCTCGGCGTTAGACGGTGAATTGGTCGACCCAAAGTGAGGATTGATCACGATATCACTTAATTTGCAGCGTGGGTACCAAAATCTTGGGTTTCTTCCAAACTCCACGAGGTAAGGAAATTTCTCTACTTGAAATAAAAAGTCATGAGCCGACATAGGTTGTTTAGTAGTAATAGGCGGGATGTGATTTAATCCCGAAATTTGGGATGAATATTGGAACTTTTTGGAATGGCTTTGGGCAATCCGGCTTGTATTGAATGATATAAATTAGATAAAGAATAAGAATATATATGACTAGATAATATGATATGATTAGATGAATAATATAAATATGGGAATATATGAAATGAATATATGATAGAAATACATGAGATTAGGAAATTATAAGTTGACTGACACATGCTAGAAATGTACAAATGATAGGAAAATAGTTACATGTATGGAAAGTATAGAATTAGTATGGATTTATGGTATGGATTCTGGATTTTTTGGTGAGTCGTTTTATTTTGAAGAAATGTGGATTCATTTGTCTGAACTGTATGGAACTTGGTATAAATTTGTATGGAAACTAGCCTTGATTGTATGGATTCTTGTATGGAATTTGGCAAGGATCCTTGGTTTTATATGGAATATGTATGGAGTTATAAGTTTGTTCCTTGGTCTAGGGTTCTTCCTTTGTGAATTTGTGGTTTCGATTTTTGTATGAACTCTTGTCACCTCCTTTTTATGCATTCTATTCTGTTGTTAAAGGATTTATTGGGCCTCTTGTTCTGTATTAAATGGGTGTGTTCTTGGAGTGGGCGTGATCATGTGATTCCTAGGTGGTTGGGTCTCTGGATTATTGTTGTATTATCGGCAATTTTGGTGCGTGCTCTTTGGTTCAAATCTTTGGGTGGAGTTGTCACGAGGGGAAAGGAAAACCAAATTGCTTGGAGAAGAAAATAAGTTAGACCATTCAGCGAGGCTCTTCTCTCAGTTTATGACGTTAAATATGGTTTTTTTCAATGGAAAAACATATTGATTGTTTAATCGTGAAATTCATCAAACTCGATTGATGCTCTGTTTCTTAGCGACAATTGGAAAATACATTTGATTTTACTATGAATGCAGTAGTTATGTTTTCTATGTATAGTTTTTAAATGCCACGAGTTTGATCGGATTATTCGGTGTTTCACTGGGGCTATATTTTCTAGTTCAAATGATGCGCATCATTTCCATTCAGTTGAACATGTATTTGGAGTTTGTGAAGCCTCCAACTTCGGACGATCATAAATTCTTCGTCCGAACTCCGTTTTGAATGTTCTTAAACTCTATGGAAAGCCCTTTGAGTCTAGAATTCATCCATATATAGCTTGATACAATCTTGAGCTTATAATAAGTCCGAAAATGACAAAAACTAGTGGCCGCTGCCACTGCTACAAGTGCTGCAAGTTTCTGATTTCTTCATGACTTGCAATTTGCATAACTCCTTCGTTAGGACTCTGTTTTGGGTGTTCTTAGACTCTATGGAAAGCTCATTGAGTCTAAAATCTAACCATATGCTATTTAATGGCATTTGGTGCCCACATCTTGTCTAAAAATTGAATTGTTATACCAAGTGTTCTAATCGCATGGTTAAAGTCAATTGGAATACGTGATAAGAAAAGAGATAGATATGACCAAGAAATATAAATATACGTAGATTTGATATGTAGAGGAATATAGAAGAAAAGAATAAAATGATAAGCTCTGTAACCTAAGTATAAGATCCGTAAGACAAGTATATACTCTAGGTATAACAAGTATAAGGATTAAAGTAGGAACAAGTATATGCTCCCTTAATACAAGTATATAAGGATTCACATTAAGACAAGTATATGCTCCGTAATACAATTATAAGATCCGAAATACAAGAATAAGCTCTATAACACCAGCATAAGATTCGTAAGACAAGCATATGTTCTATAATACAAGTATAAGATTCGAAATACAAGAATAAGCTTTGTAACACAAGTATAAGATCCATAAGACAAGTATATGCTCCGTAATACAAGTATAAGATCCGAAATACAAGAATAAGCTCAATAATACAAGTATAAAGTTCCGTGAATCAGGACTTATATACGTAGTACAAGTATAAGATACAAAGAATACCGTTATAAGTTTTGTGAATGCGTCTGGGTACTGAGTGAGTCCTAAGCTCCGTACCTCCTACGATAAATCTGGATAAGTATTAGTCTAATAGAAGTTTAATTAGATGTCTTTTGGAAGATCAGAATAATTATAAGTCCGAGACAAGTATCAGTATAAGTCCGATATATATGTCATTTGGGAGATTTGAACAAGTATACGTTCTCTATAAGTACGAATATGTGTATATGTTGTTGTTTGAATTGATGAAAATTTACATTATATAATCTTGCATATATATAATGCGTATATACTCCCTATAAATGAGTAATAGTGCATGTGTTTTATGTAAGTCATATGTTTCCCACTAAGCGTAAAGCAGCACGGGTTTCTAATCCCGCAGTATAGGTACGAGGGAGAAAACGTGCAAACTTCCACATCTGTAGGCCCGACACTAGTAGGGGTTCACTACATGTAGGTTCCGTCTTTCGATTTGTAAATGTGAAAGTCTGATTTTGTGTATGTAAATGGGACTCGATTATATGTATATAGATTTTTGATGGACCTCCACTCTAGTGGTAGTTCTTTTGTCTGAAATTGTTTGTATACCCAGTGCAGAGTTCGGCTGCGAAAAAAAGCAAGTAAAGAGTCGGTCCAGTCTCTCTCGCCTCAGGAAGCAGCGAGATGTTCTCCATAAGATTAGCCTAATACTCTGGCAGACCCCTTGAGATGTTCTCCATTATATGAGCCCATTACTCGAGTAGACCCCTTGAGATGTTCTCCATGAGCTAAGTCCATTACTCGGCCGACCTTCTCGAGATGTTCTCCATGAGATAAGCCTAGTACTCAGGCATATCTCTTGAGATTTTCTCCATAAGATGAGCCCAGTACTCGAGTGACCTCCTTGAGATGTTCTCCATGAGATGTGCCCACTAGTCGAGCAGATCCCTTAAGATGTCCTCCATAAGATGAGTCCAGTACTCAGGTGACCTCTTTGAGATGTTCTCCAGGAGATGTCACGCACTTGGCCCTTTTGCCTCGGACGACCAAAGAGTTTAGAGTCATTCTAACTCCAATGGCTTAAAACGACGCTAAGGGGCTAGTGGAGTGGGATAAGTCCTAGGACACATGCCATACAGTTAGCGTTTATTGGGAAACAAGCCTAAACCCGATTGAGTACACATGATCTGGACCTAACTTGGCTATAAGAATTTGAGCCTGAACAAAGAAGGGTAGAAGGGTGGATGACAACTCAAAATGACCACCTTGAGAAAGGAAAGAGAGCTACCTCAAACAACCAGCTCGAGTATGAAGATGAGACCACCTTGGGCAAAGGCAAGATAGCTACCTCAAAAAACCAGCTCGGGTATGAAGATGAGACCACCTCGGGAAAAGGCAAGCGAGCTACCTCGGACAACCAGCTCAGGCATGAAGATGAAGAGAACAATGTGATACGAAGGACTTCACCCAAAGCGCTTCATAAGGACCTAGATGGGTTTAGAGATCAGTCGAGGCGGAACAATTGATACGATGGCATACAGGAGTCCATAGTCATAATCACTCACGAACACGCCATATGGAGCCAACTTCGTTGTAGCACTCAAGTGCGACATGGGAGCCTGTCAACCACCTACCTATACTCAAGTGTTATACAAATCGCCACCTAACGATCTCCAACTCCTATTGGTAAAATCCGACACGTGGCCTCCAGGATGGCCTATAAAAGGGGTACTCATCACACACAAAAAAAAAAAAAAAAAAAAAAGGAAAGAAAGAAACAAAAAAAAAAAAATGGCGAGGAAAGAGGCTGACATAATTGAGGTGAAGACTCTTCCCCTTGAGATGCAAACAAACCTACCTTGAGTGTTTTACAGATCGCCACCTAACGATCTCCAACTCCTACCTGTACAATATGACACATGGCCGCCAGGACAGCTTATAAAAGGGGTGCTCATCACACCAAAAAGGGAGGAGAGAAAAAAAACTTTTTAACTGAGGGAAAGAGGCACAGGATTGGTCAAAGACTCTTCCCCTTCAGTAGGAAGAAACAATTATTTCAATGTGTTGAACAAGTTGGTGGGATTGATACATCAATTGGCTTGAGATCAAATTGTGTTACTAGATGGAACTCTACTTATACAATGCTTAAGAGTGCAATTAATTATCGTCAGGCTTTTCATAGTTTGAGTTTGATTGATAAAAATTATAAGTGGTGTTCATCTAATAATGAATGGTTTAGATCAATTGCAGCCTTGTAGTGCAGAAACCATTTTATACAATGACCAACTTGATTTAGGATCATCTTATCCTACTTCTAATTTGTATTTTGGGGAAATTTGGAGGATAGAACTTCTCTTGACATCCAATTTGGAAAATGAGGATTTGTTGATTCAAAGTATGTGTAGTAGAATGAAAGAAAATTTTGATTAGTATTGGATTGAATATAGTGTGGTTCTTGCATTTGGGGCTATTCATCATCTAACCAAGAAGCTTAATTTCTTAAAGTATACTTATTCAAAACTTGACCCATGTGGCTATGAAGAAAGATTAGAAAGGATTAAGAAGGCTTGGTATGCACTTTTTAAGGAGTACAGAAATAAAAGTGCATCAACTAACTTGACTCGTTTTTCTTCTAATGTAAATCAACTACCAAGTGTTGTTAGATGAGAAAGGGAGAAGGAGAAGTTGCCTACATATGATGTAAGTTTCCTTTAACGAAATCCATTTTCTTTTTTAAAAGAAATGTTTATTTGATTAATGAAATATTTATTTGTCATTTGATAGGATTTTGAAGAATTTGATTGCCAAAAAACTAACAATTATGGAAAGTCTCAACTTGATCTCTATTTAAGGCCAAAATTTCCTTCTCTGGAAATTTGATGTGCAGTTATTGGAAAGACAAAGCAATAGATTTAATGATCTTGTAAGGATGGCATGTGATGTTTGAGCATTCACATAACTATTAATAGCGTCCAGTCCGACTTTTAATATTGTCTCTCATGTTTTGAACAAGTATAGGAGTTCTATGCTTGATGAAACAGTCCAAGTTTTCATATGCACCCATAATTAGTTATTTGGTTTTGTTGGTAAGTTTAAATTTGTTATTGAGGATTCATAATAAGTATTTCTTTTATACAATTATTTATTATTTATTAACTTATGTTTATTTTATTTTTAGATGATGATGATGTCTCAACCGACATTAATGATGCACATTTTTCTAATATTGAGTCAAATGTTGTTGCTGTTGGAGATTATGAGGTTGAATATTAGGAAAATAAGAGATTTTATTTGCAAATTGGGATTTGTAGTTTTATAGATATTATTTAGTTGTTCTACTATTTATTAGTTAGTTTGTTGAATACGACTTCATGCAATTTGGTTGCTATATATAATTCTTTTTTAAATATGAAGTACGTGTAATTGAATAGTATGCGGTTTTTAGCTTGTTCTAGCCTTGTCATGTTGATGAAAATAAATTTTTACGTAAAAATATGACCGCGTCGGTTTCTTTATTTTAGGCTTTTAGAATTTTGGCCCCAAGCCCCGTCTTAATTGCCAACTTGAATAAAAATTAGTTAAAAATAACCCGACTGCATTTTGATTGCTGAATAAGGCTCGAGACCTCTAATGGGATGGAATTTAGCCGGTTTCCCAAACTCTAGCATAAGTTATTGCTTTCTTCTTGCCCTCCCATTTCAGTAGTACCCCATCAGCATAAGTTGATGCTTTGTTCTTGCCCTTTATGGCCATGTCATTGTCGTCTTCTTGATCAGTATTCAGCTTTCCCTTCAATTCAAAAAAAAAATTCCAAAGCTGGGAGAGACGAGTATGGCAGAGAAAACCAGATGGGGAGGGTTGTTTACAGAGAAGACGAATGTGCATTTTTATAGGGATTTAGAATTATGTCCATTTTTCTCTTTAAAAAAAAAAAAAAATTATGTCCATTTTTTTATTTCATTTCCTTTCTTATACTTGTTTGGCTTCTCTACTTTTTTTGGGTTGGGAAACTTGTGTTCTAGAACTTGTGTTCTAGTCCTCTAATTTGAGAACAATAGTAAAAAAGGCATAAAAATATAAAATACCTACTATTTTATAAAAAATCAATTTTGATAGTAACTAGGTACTATCTTAATTAACTTTAAAAATAATTATAAAAATTGCATAAAAATATAAAATACATTCGATTTTATAAAAAAAAAAACAATTATGTTTCATATACAATAGTACATATATACTCTCTTAATAAACTATGGGTACTATTTTAATATCCTCTTTATTGCCATAATGAACTTATCAATGTAGTATCTATCATAAAGCAACAATGGAGGCTATTTAAGGTAAAAGAGACAAGGTTATTTTCGTTTTATGTCTTCTTTTTTTTATATATATTTATTCAATTCGTTATATACCATAAAGTTGTTTCTTTACAAATTTGTCACTACCCGAACTCAAACTTTGAACCACTTTCCTTCCTATACTCATTTAAGTTCTTAATCATTTGAGTTAAGTCTTATTAACTTTATTTTTACATTTCATAATTATATTTTTATGTGCGACTTTGTATCCGCAGTGTAGTAAGTAGTCATCATAAATTCGTCCCTATCGGTACTTGAACCCTAGATACCTTCACTTCTCATGCCCAACTCAACTCTTAACCACTTAAATTAGATCTTATTGCTTATTAAAAATTATTTTTAAATTTTTAAGAAGCCATTGTTTATACATTTTATAATTAATAATTTAAAATATGTTTTAAAATTTTCTTACTATACATAACTAAATATATAATACTTTGGTCAATAAAGCTTATCTCAAGTAATTAAAAAGCTAAAATTGTAAAATAAAGAATCTTTAGAAAATCATTCATGTCCCACTGTGAATAAAATTGTGAAAAATATAATATTATGATGTAATACAAAGTAAAAAATATAACACTACGATGTAATACAAAGTGAATAATTATAAATAAAAAATACCATACATTATTCACGAATAAGTTGAATAATTGTTCCCTTCAAAAAAAAGTTGAATAATTGTTTACGCATTTGCAATTTCGTACAAAATTTCGTTAATTCAAAGAATTTAGAACTATTTTCAATGTGGGCCGAGCGAGTATGAATCCTGGGCCGACGATCCTTGTTAGGAGCAGGCCAAAAATTAATGGGAGTGAATTCAGTTTCATGGCTAAAATTATAATAAGATTATGCTAAATTTATTTAAAGGGGAATTATGTTTAAATGCAATGAATATACTAATAAGAATATTATAAAGTTGGACCATATTTAGTTGAGTTGATCGGAGGAGCAATCAGGAGCTGATAGGTGATTCACCCTAATCAGTTATTGTAGGGTGTTTGGTAACGACACATAATCAACCCTTGATACCTGATTATGACTAATTATTAGTTTATGGGAAAAAGTTACAAATCGAAATAGCTTTTTGTGAAATGTTCTTATAAAAATATTACATTTTCCATTTTCATCTTATAAATTATCAAACAAACTTTTATTTTTATAAACGACATATGTTACCTAATTATTTTATAATTTTAAGATAATACTTTTATTCAATAATTTTATCGTTAGATTTATCTTTTTTAAATTGAAATTCTATCCTTAATTGTTTTATATTGAGACAAATGTTTTAAATAAAAATACGTGTTAATTTATTTGTATAAAGATAACAATTTTAAATAAAAATGTCTTAATTTATTTGTGATAATTGCAAGATTAAATTCATTTTAATTTGATTTTTTTTTTTTTTTAGTTATTTAATATGATAAATCACAACTCAAGATAACTTTATTTCAAAATAAATTTTTTATGACATGATTTATAAATATATTGACATAAAAAAATAAAAAATAAATGAAAAAATTATATATTCCAAATATTTTTATTTATCATAAATTATATATTTAATAGATTGTGCTTAACTCAATGACGTGATTGTTAATCTATAACATCATAGTAACGATTCTTCAAAAAAAAAAAAAAACATCATAGTAATGATAATAATAATAATAGATCTCTAATTATTTTAAAAAACAATTTATTATGATGTGGTTTTACCTTATTTTTCTCCAACAAAATTCGATAATCTCAATTAGGTAGTTGGCTGTGTATTTACATGGTTTTGTTTGTGTGTATATTTAATTACATGTGGCATCCATGTGGAGGAGCTTTGGTCAAAACGGAGATGAGCAATGGGAATGGTCAATGGTAATGATTTCAACCATGTGATGATTTGTGAGGTGAGAAACAAGGGTGGAGATATCCCCATTAACACAGCACCCTAAAGTAGAGCTTGGGCAGTTGTACGGCCTGAAATCACATGAGTCTTCATGTTTGAGTTTCTTGCAATAAGGAATGATCTCATGGCATCCGTACTCCTCGTACTTGCAACCAACTTTCACTGATTCAGCCATCTTCTCCAATAATAGGCATCTGATATCATCGTCCATCTGCTGTCTACAACTCGGACATTTGTTCTTCACTCTTAATTTGCAACTTAAGCAGATCGTGTGTCCATTGCGACACTGCACTCATGCAAATGACCAATGTTTTCAAAATTCGGATCAGTTTAGGGGTTGAATCAATGTGAACTGGATTAAACCGGGGCTAGAAATGTCACTGGTCAAATGTTTTTAAAACACTATAGAAAACCCGTAAATTGTTTCAAACATCAACCAAAAAAAAATTCCTTTTTTTTCTCATCTATTAACTTTGTATTAAAAGTTACATCGTTTGTTATGTGATAAATCTATTATATAGATATTGTCGCGTATCGGATCAAAAGGAATTATCAGCATTTTAAGCAGGTATATTGGATTAATAAGAGGCTGCAAACATGTAGTTTAAGTTTATGTAGTTCTAAGGTTCGTTCAACGTAAATAACGTAAAGAGCCGAGCGCGGTCTGAGCAAATGATTAAGGAAGCTAATCAAATTACAGCGATAATGTTGTGTGTAAAGGCAGATTTGGCCTCCAACTTGTGCAGAGGATAATGGGCAATCGTCTCGAGATAGAAACGGTCTACCGTTCGCCAGTGAATCTGGTCGGGCCTGACGAGCTTCAGCTGCGAGCAATCAGCGTAAAAATATTGATGAAGTGAAGAATAGTTTTATTATTGTTGAAAAAATGGGAAAGCGGGGAGTATAAATAGCACGGAAGTATGCCGCGAGGAAGCGGGCGTATCGGTTCGAAGGTATGAACCAAGCGAAGATGTGTCCGCCATGAGCGGGCGTTTCTGGCACGGTTTCATGCACCCCGGCGGCGTATCTGCCGTGAGCAACGCAACTCTTGTTGCTCAGCAATAACGAACCTGTCTTCTGACAAATCATGGAGGCTGTCGCGATATTCTGAATGCCGTGATCTGATCCGTCACCGGCGACAGATCGTTATCGCAGGAAAACTGGTGTCGTTATCTGGTCTGGCAGCTGTATTCTTCTGAGCCGTCATCATTTTTGGTGCGATTGTTACGCAAGTTGGAGTTCGTCGGGGTCTTGGAGTGCGTGCAGCCCGGAGGAGCGAGATCCGTTATCGCAGGGAGGCGTTAATACATTATCCTCTGGTACAAGTTGAAGTAAATTAGTGCTTAGGGCGCCGCGTTATCGTTGAATCGGATCTGCTCTGTCGTTTGTTTTATTTGCCAGTTTGCTTCATTTATGTTTTGTTTACGTTTTTTGAACGAGCGGGGAACTACAATCTTAAGGCCGAATTTGCTTTTTTTCGGTTGTTGAATCGAGTTCGTTTCTGCTAGAGCGGCAGCTTCTGTTAGATTACAATTTTTCGGTTCTGTTCGAATTTCATTTTTTTTTTCGTTTCTGTTCGTTTCTGCACTGCACTGAAATTTGACTCAAACATTTTTTTTTGTAGTGCAGTTTGAAATTCAGTTTTTTGTTTTCGTTTCTGTATTTCTGTTCGGTATTGCAAAAAAAAAAAAAAAACTGTTACAGTGTTTTTCGTTTCTGCAATACATTTGTTACAATTTTCCGTTTTTGTTCGGGATTGGATTACAAACAAAATTGTTTTAGTTTTTTTTTTTTTTTTCGTTTTTGTATTATATTTCTTACGGTTTTTCGTTATGTTCGGTATTACAGAAAAAGTTGTTACAGTTTTCGCTTCTGTTCGTTTCGAATTTGAAAAAAAAAAATTTGTTGCAGTTTTTTTCTGTTTTCTGAACGAACAGAACGACCACATATTTGTTGCAGCCTTTTTGTTTATGTTTCTGTTTTCTCTACTGCAGTTGTTTCTGTTCGGATTCAAAATTTGAAGACGAACCTTGACTCAAACATTTATATTGCGTACTGCAGTTCTGTATTAAAATAATTGTTTGCAGTTTTAAATTCAAATATTGTTACAGTTTAGTCAATAGTTTTTTGTTTCTGCTGTATTTCAATTTTGTTTGCAGTTTTCGTTTCGGTTGAATTCAAATTTTTAGACTGCAGTTTCTGTGTATTCAAATTTTTTGAAGACTGCAGTTTATAAACTGAGTCCAAAGAAGACTACAGCTACTTGCTCCAAACTCGTGTAAGGTCTATGCATTAACAAACATGGAATGCATTAATGTTATGATTTAAAAGAAGGAAAATGAAAGGAAAATATAACCAACCTTCAACTGCAATGCATATTGAGCAATAAGGGCTTTAGCATATTGTAATAATTATGTAAATTCAACCTTGTTGGGTACAAATTCGTAAAAGTAGTTTTTTCGCTGCTGATTAACTGCTTTTTACGTTTACAATTTGTATTAAAATATTTGTTTACGTATTCAAATATTTTCATTCACATCTATGATTTTACATTCATTATTTGTTGCATATTTATATTCAAATATTTGTTACAGAAATGGCTTTGCCTTCGACTTCCAGTTATTTGCCAAGATAGCGGAGAAAGGCGAAAGGTTCAATGAGTGCGGAATTTGAGACAAGCGACAAAGATGATTACATCCGCGGCGAACGGCAGATTCCTCGATGAGGATGGTCTAGGGTGGGCGTTGGAGGCAGGATAAAGAAAAGAGTTGGGCTGCTTTGTGGATGCATGGAATCGCTCGACTTCTGTGTCGCAACTATGTCTCACTTGGTCTGGAAAATGCTCTACATGCGATGCATAGTCCGTTGAGAAAGCGGCTAAGGAGTTATGGGATAGTCACGGACAAAGTACAAAGCTAGAAGATGCCGGATTTGAAGAAATTCATTGTGTGGTAGAATTTACGGACTTCAAGATGGTTGATTCAAGATAAGTCTTAAGTCGAGTTCAAGAGGCTTCAAAGTGGTTGTGCATGATATTCATCTTTGAAGGAATGACTCTAAGTGAGACATTTCAAGTATTTGCATTCATTGAAAAAAGCGCCACCATCACGGAGGGATTCTGAAAATTATCTCAAACACAAGAAAGGAGTTATCACTTGAAGACTTGATTGTTCGGGTTGAGGATTGAGGAAGACAACAAGCTATCTGAGGAAAGAAGATGGAAAGAATCTAGAGAGTTTCAAAGCGATATTGTTGAAGAAGGATGAAACCCGACGAGAAAAGGAAAATGCCTAACAAATCTGAGAGGATTCAACGAGGCACGAAGAAGTTCGTTGGCAAGTCTTGGTAGTGGCAGAATGCGGACATCGGGCCAAAGGCTGCGAGAGACGAGAAACGGCGAAGCCGCGAGGCTTGATATGGTGGAAAAAGATCTTGTGGTGTTGATGATATCGATCGGCGCTATGATATCCGAGTGTAATATGGTGGGAAGCCCAAGAGTGGTGGATTGATCTTTGGAGCAACTACGTCACATACGTACAAACGGATATAAAATCAGCACTAAGATCCTACACAGCGGGTGGGGGTGATGAAAAACTTTATATGGGTAATTCATCAACCTCTAAGGTTGAAGGTGTCGGAAAGATTGCTCTAAAGATGACATCTGGAAAGACTGTGACACTAATTAATGTTCTGCATGTGCCAGATGTTCGCAAGAATTTAGTGTCAGGCTCTCTCCTTAGCAAGAATGGCTTCAAGTTGGTTTTTGTATCTGACAAGTTTGTACTCTCAAAAAATGAGATGTATGTAGGAAAAGGTTATCTGAGTGATGGTTTGTTCAAATACTAAATGTAATATTTATTGTAATAGGATGATTTGAATAAAGTTGCTTCTTCTTATGTACTTGGTCTTCTAACATTTGGCATGCTAGACTAGGACCGTTAGTATAAGTCAATAAAGGGAATTAATGAATATCGAGTTTTATTCTTAGAAGTTTGATGTCAGTGAGAAATGCCAAGTGTGTGTTGAATCTAAATTTTCTAAACCCCTTTTCCTAGTCTATAGATAATAAGTTGCCAGGCCATTTAGATTTAATACCTGCCTTGAGATATATACGGAAATATGAAATCCAATATTGGAGTCAAGAGGTGGTAATAAGTATTTTATTAACATAGATGATTGCTCGCGGTATTGTTATGTTCTTGCTTAGTAGCAAAGATAGGCATGAATGCTTTTAAAATCTTATAAGTGAGTTGAAACTCGGTTGAAACGAAAATTAAAATCATAAGGAGTGACGAGAGGAGGTGAATATGAATTTCATTTAGGAAATTTGCAGGACCCAATTATCGTTCATAAATAGTACTCCTTATACCCCACAATCTAATGGAGTGGCGGAAAGGAAAAACCGGTCTTTAAAGGAAACAATGAATGCATTGTTAAATAGTTCTGGTTTACCACAGAATTTGTGGGGGGAAGCTGTTTTAACGGCAAATTTTATTTTAAATAGAGTACCCTTTGAACCTGACAAACTCACTGAAATAAGGAAAGGCGGAATCTCTATAAGCTTGAATTATCTCGAGGAGTGTGGGGGTGTTTGGCTAGGAGTTGTGGTTCCTAAGCCTAAAAGGTTAAGGTGGGACCAAATACTACGTGTTTTTATCGGATATGCTCGGAATAGCGATGCGTATCGTTTTCTTGTTACTTAAGTCGGAGATCCAAATATACACATGTCAATCGATCATTAAATCAAGGGACACTTAGTTCTTTGAAAATATATTTCCGTATAATAACATAGTATATGAGTCTGGCCAGTAATAATAAGAGGTCTCGAGATACTATATCTAGAAGTGATCCAATGGAGGGATGAACCTAGACGTAGTAAAAGACAAAAGGACTTCCGATCTTTGATTTATTAACGTATCTGTTTGGAAAATGAGCACTTGGACATTCAAAGAGAATTTGTGACTTCGCGAAGCCTCGTTACGGAAAGAGCTGTAATAGTGAGTTGATCTATGCGCCAAATCATACATGGAAATTGGTTGACCTTCCTCCTGGTAATAAACCACTACAATGTAAGTGGATTTTCAAGAGGAAAATGAGCGGATGGTCTTATTGATAAATACAAGGCTGAGCTTGTAAATAAAGGATACAAGCAGAGAGGTCTTGATTATTTTGATGCTTATTCACTGTTGCTAGAGAATTACATCTATAAGGATGCTAATTGCTATAACGACGGTGTATAAGCTTGAAATCCATCAAATGGATGAAACGGCTGTAAGCTAGGGAGATTTGAAAGAAAAATATATTTGGAACAACACGAAGGAGTTCATTTGTTTCGGGACAAGAGCGAGAAAGTATGTCGACATCAAGTCCCACTCATGGATTGAAACAAGCACCAAAACAGTAAGCTAAATGCTAAATTCGACAATCAAGTATTTATTAGAATAGTTTCCAAAATTAATAGGTACGATAAATGTGTATATGTTAAGCAAACTCAAAATTTCTTTACCATTTTATGTCTATATGTAGACGATATGCTTATAACAGGCAGTGATGGTGAGACTATTAAGAAAATCAAATGCTTTCTTGCAAGTAAATTTGAAATGAAGATATGAAGTCGTGATGTTATTTTAGGAGTTAAAATCCATAAGACACTGGAGGATTAGCTACATCACAATCCCATTATATTGAAAGCGATTCTTGGAAAATGCAAGAATCTAGATATTAATACCGATAAAGACTCAGATAGATGTTAATTTACATCTTTAAGTCTTGGTGAAAACAAAACTCAAAATGAGTATCTTCAGTATACTAGGCGGAGTTTAATGTATGTCATGAAGCTATGCTAGTGGGATATAACTTGTCAGGTTAACCAAGCTAAGTCGATTCTGATTCGTCAAATGAAAATCATTGAAAGCTATAAAGCGTTATTGGGCTACTTAAAGCATACTCAAGATTTATCTTTGCATTACACGGAGAATATCGTGATGCCGAAGGATCTTGTGATGCAAATTGGATATGGACACTAAAAGACACAAAATCGACAAGTGGATATGTATATTCCACGCTTGGGTGGGAGGCGACGGTGTCTTGAAATCATCAAACAAACTTATATTCTTAGATCCGCTATGGAATCGAGATTGTGCTTTAAATAAAATGGTGTGAAGCCAAATTATTGAGGCCTCTTGGAATATTCCTAATTGGCTAAACCGGTGTCAGTTGTATGTATACGTTGTGATAGTCAAGAGAGCCAATAGGAAGGGCAAGGAATGTCATGTATAATGGTAAGTCTCGACATCGTCGAACATGGCGTGCAAGACCAACTTCTTTCTAGTGGAGTTATCACCATTGACTATGTGAAATCAAAGATAATATTGCGGATCCATTGACAAAGGCCTAACTAGAGATGATTGCAAAAAACATCAAGGGAATGGGTTTTAAGGCCTCTAAGCAAGTCATCATAGCGAACACCCCTACCTAGTGGAATTTGAGATCCCAAGATCCACAAGTTGGGGACAACTAAGTTATGAGGCGTTGTAGTCGCATGCAATTTGTTTTACCATTCTGGGATAAAAACGATGATAATATGTGAAGGTTAAGCCAGCTTTAATGGTTATGGCTTATATGTTCGTAAATCGGCGCATGTGAGTGTGAAGTGAGTGACACGTGTGGTGCAAGTAGGAATTCTCTAAAGCGCCTCATGAGACGAGGCGGTGTTCATGGCCAAAAGCGAGCCTTAGCGGTGAACCCGATTTTGTTTGAAATGGTTGTGTGATTTCTATTGTCTAGGCTTACACGAAAGGTTGGCGGAGTTCAGAAGGCGTCAGGTCTTGATTGGTAGAGTAAGTCAGATGAGAACTATTAGGAAAGTTGAGGGAGTCTCGATTCATATCACGTCTGAGGATTTTCTCGTGGAATAATCGCACTTGCATCTCGTAAATCACACTAGAGTATTGATATCGAGAACTTTTCATTCATGTGTGGAGGATTGTTAGGGTGAATGAATAAAATATGTGTCACTTAAATCGAGCAGAACTGCTGGCAGATTCATGCCTTTGACAGACATATACGTTCGTGGAAACATGACCTCTAGCCTTACTCCTCCAGTTTTCCCATTTGTTTCTTCCCAATCCGATGTGGGATACCCCCACATCGGGTTCAGGGATATTTCCATCTCTATGTCCATCTCTATGTTAGTCAGTACATAACTATTTAAAATTGACCTCATTGACAACTCTTAGTTATATATATATATATATATATATATATATATATATATATATATATATATATATATATACATATATTAAAAATATAGATAACACAAAAAACAATAAATTAAGAGAAGAAGAACAATCTTCAAAGAACGCCAAAATGGTGTTCTTATTGTTTTCAAGAACTATTTCGAAGAACAATTTTCAAAAACACAAACCAAGTAATCCATATTTTCACAAATTTAGAATAATCAAATATTAATAATATCTATAAAATATTATTACAAATTTCAATGCATTCATGCACAAACTTCCGATTGGAAACTCTATTTTCATTGTCAAATTATCAAATTCTTCAAAGGGTGTTGAAATCCCTGAAAAATTCCAGATCCAGTTCATAAAAAATTATATCCAACTCAACAAAAAAAGAAAAAAAAAAAATTGGTACAAGCAATCAACCACGACCAAAAATAGAAAAGAGAGGTGCTCAACAATTTAGTGTCTATGTATCTGTCATTACGGACTTGTACAGAAGATTAAACGAGTTTTAAAACGTTGTTAAGATGGAACGTTACACGGATAGCTTTCATTTATCTATCTCCACAAGCTCGTAACTACATGGGTATGGATGAGATCATGAGATATGATATTAAAGTCGGACACCTATGGATTGAAAAAAAAAAAACCTCATGGAGTAAATTGGACATACGGTAATAAATCTAAGACATGTATGCACCTTATCACCAATTTCTAACAAGCCAGTAGAAAAAGGAAAAATAAGCCCAAGCAAATAGAGAAAAAAAAAGAACTGGATAAGCAAAATTCAAAATTGATATCAACAAAAAAAAAAAAAAGAAAAGAAAAAAACAAACCTGATAAATCGGACAGTTCATAAAATCATAGCAAACAGGGCTGCAGCGGTTCCTCGTATTGTTGAAGCAAAAGCCCAACGAGAAGTTGAAACACAGTGACTGATTTCTTGCTTTTCCATTCTAGAGAGAAGAGAGAGAAATAAATTTTCTTTTATCTTCTAATATAATGGATTATTTTTAAAGAAATTATTGTCCTCATATAAATACATAAATCCCCCTAATAATTATGTTTGAATCCTTTATGGATATAACCTTTAGATACCTAGAATATATAAAATCTTTAAATATATCCGAATAAAATTCTAAAAGTTTTTAGATTAAGTGTTCTAATAAAATATCTTTGTAGATTATATCATATACTATTAATTAATTACGTACCTAGTTGTCCTAAAATTTAAAAATATAGAATTCGTTTTTTTTGAACATTTAAGCACTTTGTTACGATATAATAAACTCATATCGTTGGGACTCGAGTAGCCAAAGCCCTTTCAAGTTCAAAGAGAATTGGGTTAAAGAAGTTTTGGAAATTTTAATTTTGATTTGGTTAAATTGAAATTTGATTTAGTAAGTTTGCAAAATTTATTTTTATTGAGGACATATGGAAAATTGAATTTTTATTTACGAAATTTGAATTTATGAAGTTTGTTAAATTGGATTTTTATTTGGGAAATTTGAAATTTTTTAATTGTGATTTAGGATATTTGAAAATTTTTATTTTTTATTCAAAGAAATTTGGAAAATTAAATTTTATTTTGGAAATTTTTTATTTGATTCAACAAATTTAAGAAAATTAAATTTTTATTTAGAAATTTTGAAATTTTAATTTGAATTTAAAAATATAAAGATTTAGAAAATTCAGATATTAGATTAAGAGTTAATTTTAATAAATAGGAAGTTAAGGATATAATTGAAATAGACAATGTAGTAAAATAAAAGAAATAATTTGATAAAATGTTTAGCAAATACAGAATAATAAAATTATTTATTTATCTTTTGCCTTATTTTAAATTTTCTTGTGATTAATTTTCGTTCTATTTTTTTTTAAAGGAGATTTGCGAAATAAATTATTATGAATTAAAACGAATTTTGATTTCCTTTATATTTTAATGTTACAAAATAAAAGCCATAATATTGAGAGATTAGATAGTAGACTCATACTTCTTTTGTAAAGCTTTTACACTAATACATACTTCATTTTTTTTAAGAGAAAAATAATTTTATTGATTCAAATTAGTAATACATCGATAAAAATAAAACCAGATTAATTGTATAATGAATCGATTCAAAGCGTATACACTTGATAATTAAATTTACATATTTAATATTCTTATTATGTATAAATAACATATTTCTTATTCGCATAACATGTGTGAAGGCAATTGATTTGATTCTTTGTATATGATCGTATATCTTGCATTTCATCTAAATTCTTCCGAGCGCAAATAAAGGTTCTTATTCTGACGTAGCCAGCAGCGTATTAAAGCAGCCTTGTGTATCATGCCGATCTGACCAGTGATCGTCTGATGTGATATGGCCCAAATCGAAAAATAAATAAAAACCTAGATCTATGTGAAATAACGACTTTATTGAGAAAAAAAGATGTGTTTTTAAATAATTCAACACCATTGCACAACCCCATCTCTCAACCTGTTCCTTCTTTCCCTCCCATTAAGGATACAAGAGATATTTGGGAAAACTTTTGTTAAGAACAATTTTTAAAAACACTATTTTGGTATTCTCTTAAAACTATTGTTTTCTGAATTTGGTATTTTTCAAAAAATAAATAAATAAATAAACTTGTTCTCTCTGTTTTTCTTATTTCCCTTATTTTTAAGAACATAAAACATTTTTAAAAAACAGAACCAATCATGTTGCAAGTTTCCCTTCATGACAGTCCTGCATGGTGGTGGCCCAGGTGTGTAAGAGCCAGGTTGAGATCAAAGCCCAATCAAAATTTGTAAGGGCCCAAAATGAGGCCCAAGTACAGACATCCGTGGTTCTGCCCAGCCCAATTTCCATAGGGCTTTAAATCACTGGCAGTGGTAATTCCCAATATCTAAAATTTTTTTAGAAAACATGTTTAAGGCATGTTTGGTTTCTATTTTTGAAAAATGTTCTTGATAACAGTTTTTAAAATATAGAAAACATCATTTTGATGTTCTCATAAAATTGTTCTTGTTATTTGAATTTAGTGTTTATTAGTGATATACAGGTTATTAAAAAGCTAGGAATCAAGCAGTTCTGTATTTTACATTTGTGTACTTATTTTTAAGAACATAAAATAGGTTTCAAAAACACTAACTAAACATGTCATTGGTTCTTGTTTTTGAAAACTGTTTTCGAAAATAGTTTTTGAAAACACAAAAAACACCACTTTGGTGATATCTAAAAATTGTTCTTTTTCTTTAAATTTAGTGTTTTCTGTATTCTCTATGTTTTTTAAAATAAAAAATAAAAACTATAAACGAAATGGGTTCTCCTTATTTTTCTTGTTTTTGAGAACGTAAAGCGGTTTTAGCATGGTAGCTTATTGCTTTAAAGTCTACCATAGAAATCAGAAGACAATGCTCTTCATAACTTTCAACTTGAATGTCCAAATAATAAGAATAATCCGGAAGGTGAAAACACATTGCAATAAAAAGACTACCAAGTTTCCATTCATGACAATCCTACAAGGTAGTGGCCCAAATGTGAAACAACCAGATTGAGATTTAAGCCCAATTACAATTTGGAAGGGCCCAAAAGGAAGCCCAACTAGAGACACATTTGGTTCTGCCCTACCCAATTTTCATAGGGCTTTAAATTAGAAATGGCAAGAAGGCGGGTTTGGGATAGGACAGCCCTATCCCAACTCCGTTCCGTTTATTTATATTATTTTTCATACCCGTCCCATTTTAAAAATTAAACAAGTTATACATATGTTTTTATTTAATTAGCAAAAAAGGGATCATAAAAATTTCAACTGGATTATAAATAATATGATTTTCTTATATTATAATATCTAGAAAAAATATTCAAAAAAAGCATTAAGAAAAAACCAAAAGCCGATATTTTGAAACTACGTCAATGTTATTAAAAATTATTGATAAAGTCGAAAAAAATTAAAAAAAACAAAGAAAATGTTGAAAGCTAAATAGATTTCAGTAAAAAGCCAAAAAACAAACTGCACTTTAGACTTGTACTGAAATGTGGTTGATCAAGGCTCATGTTCCTTAGTTAAATGCAGAACTGACCAATTATTTAGTTAGCAACCAAAAAATTGATTTTGAAGCAAAAAAGGGAACTTGAAAAACCATATATATCTTTCCAGAGAATTAAATACAGAAATTAATATTGACCAAAGTAGGACTGATCCTGGAAAGTATTAATACCTGATTATAGTATGTAGGCGTCCATGTTAGAAGAATAAAAGTTCCCCAGTTATAAGCAGGAAATGGGAAGTTATGAGAGCCCAAACTGGTGCCTTCGACAAAATTAGTTTCCATGGAATGGATGAAACAGGTTCTTTTGATATGCTGCCTCCCAAAATAACCCTTTTTTCCTCTGCACTAAGTTCTGCATCATCTTTCGGAGAGCTGTATTCATGCCTGTGAAGACAAACAAGCTTTATGGCACCACTCAAACAAAGAAAACAATGATACATGGCTGCCAAATGAGATACAGATAAATTGTCATACAACAACCTGCTACAGTGTTCCTCTTCATCCTCACAAGTCAAAACAAAGATCTTAATTTCAAGATGTATATGGTTGTCATGAATGAAGCAATGAAAATGCATCAATGAAATCTAAACAAATTGCTGGGTTAGTAACTGTTTAAACACATATGAGCCATGGAAAGAAATGGTGTTAAGCCAAACTTATTTTGTTTTGGAATTGCGAAACTTTAAACAGTTATGCAACCAGATATTGTAGCTTAAAACAGGGAAAACATAATTTTAAGTGACGGAGGGACTATCTTCAGTTTATTATACTTTGTGGGAATGGTATATGCAGCTTAAACTTGTACATAGTATCATTGCTTCAAGAAGCAAAAACTTACTTTTCTCAACCATAATGCAAACCAAATACTTCCAAGGGAGCCAAATGAGTAGAAAACAGAAGGTCATCCAAACTCATGGATTAGAGCAGGGGAGACAGCTAACCCAGTGACTGAACCAAGATACATTCCACTATATACTAGTGCCAGTGATCTGCTTCTCTCTGAAACCGGAATCCACTTTGAAAGTAGATTATTCATTGCAGGCATAGCAACACCCTGTAATAAAATAGACGACTGTTAATCAATAAAACAATTCTCCATATTGTTGCAAGAACAGTTGAAGTAGGAAAAAAAACTCAACTCAACAAAAACAACACCTTGGGTTGAAAATGGCATGAGACAATAAGAGTGCCAAACCCTGTCAAAAGTAATTGAATTATAAAAGTTCTCATCTCTTTGAAATGGTATTACCTGTATATGATTATTAGGTTAAGTTACTTTGTCTTTTCCATTTCTTTCACAGCCCGTCCTATATCATCTTATAAAGATTCTATCTAATAAAGATTCTAGCTAATGAAATAACTTTTTTCACAACAAATGAATAAGTACTTAAAGAAAACATGAACATATATTAAACAAGGTGTGATTCCAACAAGTGTAGACACATGGGCACAGAGAATGTTCAGATTGACAAATCAACCTCATCAAATTCACTACCAAAACTGGTTTCTATAAGGCCATCTAAAATTATGTCTAGAGACAATACATACACCCCAACTGATTTATCAGAACTATTTTCTTCCAGTCCAGTAAAGCACAATAAAACCAAAAGAAACAAAGGTAACCTCCAAGTCAATTCCATAAAAGCACGCATGGTGAGTAAGAAAGGAAGTCCAATTCTTGCAGCAATAGGTGTCAAAATTGTTGCCACCGACCACCAGACTACTCCAAAACCCAATACTAATTTCCCACCGAGTTTATCTTGCCATGTGCCTCCAAGAATCTATGTTCCAGAAAAAGACAGTGAAAGTTATGTTAGAAATAGAGTATAAAAGGGAAGCAAATTTACCTCAGCTGGTAGTGTTGAAAAGATGTATTTTATTTGAAGACCAGAACTAGTGCCGTTACTAATCCAAAAAGACAACAACAAAATTTTGTACATCAAAAGCTGTAACTTGACCAACTACATGTCAACACACTTCAAGGAGATTCACAATAAACAGTTATTTGCTTTCGTGTAATGCATGAATATGTGGGCATTCAATTCAAACCTGAGTGAGCAGATAACCCCAGAAAAAGGAAGACTGGATTAGACCAACTGTGGCACTATTGTGACATTGAAGAATCGCAATGCTCTGTTCACCTAAAATGAAACAAATAGGTTTGTCAGCAGAAAGAGATAATTTCTTATCTGGGTTTTACATTATTCAATGTAGTTTAGTCACATTTAAGTGATTTAGCACATCAAAAAATCTTAAGTATTCAAGATCACCTACAATAAAACATTGGGTTTAGTTTTAGTTTGATTGTTAATTCCTCATAATCTAATATAGGATGGGGCAGCTTGGAACCACTAGAGAATGAACAATTCATAATGAAAGGTAATACTGCAAGGATTAATTCACACGATAGGGATAAAGCAAGAAGATAACTCACACGGTCCATGTTGCATAATAGAAATGCAGATTGCAGCAAAACAAAGCAGGGCAATAACCCAGCGCTTTGGAAACTGCTGCCACCATGGAGAAACATTCTGCAAATTTTCTTCTGCAAAAACAACTTCACCAGCCCCCTCCAAAGACTTCAATGAGTCCACATCAGCTCCTGTTATGTCAAACTCCTTGGATTCTTAGGCCGAACAGATTCTACTGAACCTAACATGCTCAGATGACTGAGACTGGCTTTCACTTCTACAAACCCTAGCCCGCTTACTTGGCTGAATCCAACTGCTAAGATAGGAATTTGAAGAAGGATAGCATTCACATTTTCCTTGAATTCTTCTCCTATGGTTGACACTCCAAATCTTGTCACTAGATTGAAGTGACATTGGAAGACAACATGCCCCTTCAACATGGAAAATTGCTGTTGATTTCAGAGCTTTCCCATCTGGAGAACCAGATAACATGAAGACACAGAAAATGATGATATCTAGATATTGAGTAATTTTCCATTTTCATAGAAAGTCTTTTGTAGAACTTGTTTTCCCTCACATGTCTGGCAACAGAAAAGCTCAGCCACCATCACTGTTTTGTAGTAGCTTTCTGTTGACACCACTCTTCCCTACCAATATCAGAATTATGGAAGTAAATTCACCTTAGGTATAAAAATGCAGAGGCAAAACTGTTGTCCATTCAAATTCTAAATGTCAAGCATATGAAGAGACTAAAAATCCATGTTCCACCATGAGGAAATTTCCTAAATTTCTTGTACAAGTCACTGATTTTGTAGCCATTTTATTTCAGTTTTATCAAGCCACAACTAATGCATGGTTCAGCACCAGGTATTGATTTTCCTCTAATCATCCAGATCAAGCAAACAGCAATTCCCAATTTCTAAGTCACCATGATGATGTTCATCATGGCTATATACCTATCTTATGGATAGGGCAGGTGTTGAAGGTTTTCTAATGGGCCAAAAGGACTCTTCTAATAGCACAAATCCATACTTCGTTTGAGGATTATAAGAGTAAAAAGAGCACAAATCACACTTGATTTATACATAAAAAGTAAGGAAGTAGAAGTCCTGGATAGATGCCCTCACCATAAAGCAGAGCAGAGTTAGCCCATGGCATACTTCTAGGTCCAGGTCCTGGTGATAGTCTCATACTTGGCTCTGTATGTCTTGTACATGCGAGCAATCTCGGGCACCAAGGGGTCATCAGGATTTGGATCCGTCAACAGGGAGCGAATGGAGAGCAGCACCTGAAAAAGGAAACAACTACCCTTCCCACCCACTTATAAAACAGCCATATGATGAAACAGAGCACCAAGGCTAAAAAGAGAGTGCACTGCTTGCATTTCCACATACTACAGGCATTCTAGAATCCACTCTCAAAACAGTTCTGGAAATATTTCCTTCTATTCATTTATGCGTTGCTTTCTCTAACAATTGTCATCAGATGCATCAATTCGGAAATATTGATCCATACATTTTCAGAAGTAGAATTATAGATCTGGACACATCAATGAATATTCAACCAATTTTTCTCACCCATACAAGACAACAAAACTGAAATGATTTTTCAGACAAACTGAAATAAATTAGTAAAAGGGCAGACAAAAGATGAAGCATAACCCATGCCAACAATATACAGCCATTAACCATTTTATTTTTTAAAAAAATTAAAAGAAAGAATACATATAAACGTCAGAAAGTAGACAATGTATCATTGGTAAAATTGCCAAACATTTTATTAAAACCAGCACTGTCGCCGTCCAAGAACAGACAATTGAGACTGAATACAGTGTGAAAAAGGATTTCAACTGTATTGACCAGAACAAGAGGTGAGATTACATTGATTATAGTCTGGATTTTTCTTGTATAATCCTTCTGTTTAGCAAGTGAGACTCTAATTACAGAAGTTTGAAAAAGGGTTTTACAACTGTGAACAAGAAGGTGTATTACGCTATTTACAAATAAGAAATCAAAATATTTTTAATCCTTCAACAGAACTCATGGTAACTCCAAACTAAATCCAACACTGATCATTCACTTAGCGTAAGGTAATCTCCTTCCTTGGAGAGCCAAGCCTGTGATGATTACATACAAGTGCAGGTGCAGATGATGGATATCACCTCCCCTTCTTTTAACAAGCATTTCTGTATATTATCGTTCTTTCTGGCCTTCCAGTCTTCATTTACCTGTTCCCCCAGGCCCCCACCTCCTTCTGTTTGACCCAGACCTGCCCAACATTCCTCCCCCAACTTTTTTTGCCTCAATGACCAGCAAATTCTCTAATTCTACCAGTTTCAAATTTGAAAGTTGGTTCGCTAACACCTTCACATTCAATTCCAAAAGCTCGTCGCTTACCCGTTTCAATGTAACCTAGAATAATTAAAAAAAAAAAAAACAGTTTTCTTTAGAAACTAATTTAGGGAAACAATGAGGGACAACAAATTTATTGGTTCTCAGTTTTTTTTCATTTTGAAAAAACACAGCACAGAAAATAAGAACACAGTTTAGAGAACATCAAAATAATGTTCTCTGCTTTCAGAATATGTTCTCTCAAAAACAGAAACGAAAAGGCCCAAGAAATCCTGTCAATAAAGAAACAAAACCGAAATACCTGCAGCTCTCCAATCTTTTTGGCAGTATCTACATCCCCAGGTAACGATTTCTGCACAGTCTGTTATCAGATAAAAAACACTTTTCTTTAGAAACTACTTTAGGAAAAATACGATAGAACAAAAAAATTTATTGGTTCCTTTTTTTTTTTCATTCTGAAGAACAAAGAGAACACAGTTTTGAGAAGACCCTAAATTCAGAAAATAAGAAAAAGTTGCAGAGAGCATCAAAATTTCAGAATATAGTCAAGAAACCGAAACCAAACAATAATACCTTCTGTTCTGAGATCTTTTCATCAACAGCATTCATAGAGAAAAAGATTCGGTGTTCTTTAGGAAGTATGGGAAAGAAAGAAAAAAAAATTTTAAGACATTCTTGTTCATGAAAAGAAAAGAAAAAAAAAATTTACTTGGATGTCAAAGTCGATGGTCAGCAAGGTCGAAGAAGGTGGCGGTGACACATTGGCCACCCATGAAGGCGAGCCCACCCTCCTCCGCTTGTTTTCTTGGCAAGAGCCGGATGACGGAGACAACGGTTGTTTTGGTGCCATACTTTGAAGAAATGACAGAACATAATTCTCTCTTGGGGTGGGTCATTATTGAAGAAATGAAATGCAATAGAAAATTAAGTTCTGGCAGTATCCCAACAAAAGAAGTATCCCAAAGAGTACTTGTTCTGATGACCAGTGACCTTTTGAATGTCTATTTATTGTCCTTGTTATTAGCCTCGTACCAAAAGAAGCTAACTAAAACCCCTTCTTCATCTAGATTCAAATCAGATACCCTGGATTGTAACCATATACCCACATTAGCATGGTAATAAAAGAAATCATGAAGAAATTACAGAGCGTAAAACCTTTGATCCTCGGTAAATATAGTATTCACAGTTTAAGTGCTGCAAGCTCTTTGTGAGCCATGTTTCTCTCCTGCAGTCTCAAACTCTCAAGGTTTGATTTATCAGATCCTATCACATGGTTTGTCAAGATTAAACAAACATAAGTTTGAAATTTAGGACAACAATTCCACAATCATTAGAGGGCAACACAGTCATAGTAAAATAATCTGAAACCAATCACTCACCTGAGATTTTGAATAAAGCAACTGTTGAATGAACACCTTCTGTTTCAAGGCTTCATTCTTCAGTGCTACTTCCTCCTTAAACTGTTCCTTGCAAAGGCACAGCTGAAACAAGGATAGGCTAATAAGATTAAGATAACACCAGGCAGAAGACACTAGCCAACCAAATTTATAATTAGACAACTCTAGATTTCATTGCTAAAAAAATGAGCAAAAACATAACCAGATAATATTTCATATTTTAGGATCATTTTTAGCATCCAAAATGGGGAAACTTCAGCTCAACAAAAAGTGACAATTGGTTTCTTGAGTCCAAGATTGTGATTGTCTAGCATTATGAATATAAGGGCTGAAAGCAGTTCTTAAAAATTGGTGTTTATGAACATTTCTTAAAATAGTTCTAAATTACTTTGATGAACAAAATTTTGCCTGTGATTCCAGACATGAAAAGCACTCTTCTTGGTTCATTCAACCTGTTGTACACTTACTAAAAGAAAACTGGAATTACCTTCAATTGGTTCACAGAACCAATCAGAACAGGGTTTGAAAAACTAATTTTTCTTCAAAGTTGCAGGTAGCATTTTCTTTACTCTCAAAACAAAAAACTGTTGTCAAAAACAAATTACTATTGTGTTTGAGGAAGATTGAAGCCTGACCTCAGCTAAGACACCTGAAAGCACGAGTTATTGAAGACTTTAATTTTGCAGGTTGTGAACTATAATTTACAATTTTTCTTTTCAATGTTCTTTTTTTCTACATTTTCTCTCCAAACCAAACCCCTCTGCTAAGACCCTCTTTTTGGTTGATGAGAAAATGGAGGACGAGTAGAAGAGAAAGAACTCTTTTCACCCAGCGATTTATGTAGTTTTCTCCAAACCTGAATCATTTTCTACAGAATTTAATTTAAACCACCCCACATCTTCTCGGCAATCGACCAGACAAAAATTATAATTAAAGACAAAAAAAATGACAAATCCGATACCTCCTCATTAGATATTTGAGATCATTCTGGTTTTCGTTCAAAGCAGAAGTGAGACCCTCTACCTTCACCTCCAATCTCTTGACCTCTCTACGTAATACCCCTGGATCTTCCCCGAGATTAAGCGCATTCTGTGATACGATTGGATCGCTCGCGTCGCCGATTGACTGAAAATAAAGCCGATTAACACCATTCAAATAACAAGTGTGCTTGCACACGGGACAGCTTTTCTTCCTCTTGCTCGCGGAGTACTCGAACCACTGTTGCAAACTAGGTTTTTCGAAAAAAACCAAAACAAAAAAACAAAAAAAAACAGTACATTTCAAATTTTCAGGATTCACATTGTACCAGTATTCAATTCCGAATGGATATATAGTTTAACAGGGAGATGTATAATACCAGAGTTCGTGGAAGACATGGCCGCAAACAGAGATAGATTGGAGGTCTTCTACGATTGGCTTGAGATCTTCGTAGCAGATCGTGCATATTTTAACCGTCTTACTTTAATCATACCTTCTTCTCCGTAGCTTTCCTTCTCTGATTCGCCTCTGTGTAGCAGCGAATCAACTTTCTCACTTAGTTTTCCCGGAAAGTGGAGCGAATTTTGAAAACAGGAAAATATTCCATGGAAACGTGCGAGCAGGAAGAAGGGAAATGGCGCTAACGAGCGAAAAAATAAGTTAACTAGATTAAGGGAAAGGGAATAGGGATCGACTACTTTCATAAAAATAGGTAATTATAAATAAAATGGAAATTGCTTTTGAAAAATAAAATAAAATGGAAAATAATTAAAATTTATATTGACAAATAAATCATTGTTTATACAAGCCTTTTACCTTTTTTTCTTTTTATAATCGTGGATGTCCAGAATGGGTTCACCTTGTGATTGATTCACGGTACTTTGAAGCGGTAGTCGGATACATCTTTGATGCCACAAGGAGATCCAGACATGTAAGCTTACAGGTACCCAACCCTATAGGTGCCTTTTACATCAAATTATTATGTCCTTTTATCAACAAATTAATTATTTCTAAATGTTTTTTAATAAATAATTTTATTTATTCAAACTAAAAATACGATATAAATATAGAATCAAAATCGTTAAATATCGTGGATGATGAAATGTCGTTCCGGTTAATAACATAATGAATCACACCAAAATCTATACAATTGATAGTTGAGCCTACACGTTTGATAATAAAATACCTATGATTCTAGTTATGTAGTATATTTAAGACTATTGATTTTATTTATTGTCATTAATTGGATATATTTTACTCATCTGAATCACCCTCACATGGATAAATGTTGTATCACGACAACGACAAACAAATGTCACACTAAGACTACGACAATCACACGTTACACCAAAATAATGACTAAAACTCGAAAAACTAATAATGTTATAAATAATTCATCGAGAAATGTGAATGACCACATATTTACCAGTGAATCATTATGGATGTATTTATTATTGTATTAATGTAAACCCTTATATATATATAGATAATGAAATACAAGGAGAAAAAATACTTTAGAGTTATCTCTTTCTTCTCTCATTTTCTTTCTTCCTAACAAAATCACAAAACTGGACATTATTCATAGTATGTATTTTCTAAACAAAAGCAAACAAAACCACACATTCTGACTATGTTTTTTTCCTTTTTCCTATTATTTATTTTCTAAATAAAATTTTATAGCCATAAGTTATAAGACTGGACATTATTCATAGTCTGAAGTTATGAAAATCAAAGTCGATAAAGATTTATTCCATAATTGATTCATAACCTGAAAATATGCACTCCTCTATGTATGATAGAATGAGGAAATTTGAACAATAGTTCTTAAATTCTCATTTTAAAATATTACCGGTTGAACTCGTATATATTATTATTAAATTTTGAGTTATTAAGTTATAATTTTCTTATATCTTTTCACTTTATTCATATGCTATTAATTATTTCAAAAAATGACTAATATCACCAAGTTTGAATTTGTAGTTTTTGATATTTCAAGCAATAATTATTTATCTTGACTGCCTATTTTTATTTTAATATAACAATTAAAAAACCTTTGACCCTTTCTTTAATCTAAACCACTCTCTTCATAATTGCATAGATCTACTGGTTTGATTAAGACAATAATTTGAGAAAATGATACTCTATGATTAGATTGAAAATCACATGATTAGTTCTCATGCTAATTAAATAAAAAAACATGTGTACTTTTAAATTTTTATTTTCTTAAAATTTATATAAAAATTAAAAGATTGATTTCTTTTCCTTCCCTTTATCAATATATAAGATAGTTATTTTTATTTAAAATTAAAGTTTTTGCAAAATTTGAATATAATGTTAAGTTTTCATATATTCTATATAAATTTAACGTGTGTAACCAGGATGATTTTTTTTTTTTATCATTTATTTTATTTTGTAAAAATAACTTTGAACGTTAAACGCAATACCTCATTGCGATTCGAAGCCGATACCCCTCCCCTCTTTATGTCATGGCTATTTAAATGTTGACGTTCTACCAAATAAACTAAGTATGATGAGCATAAATATTAAATTAACCTATTTTTTTAATACACCAAGATGTAAACTTGGTGATTTTCAACTTATAAAAATAAATAATAAAAAAAATAATTTAATACTTAATATAAATTTAAAAAAAAATTAAAAGCTAAATACTTAATACTCTTAAGCACCTTATAAATAAAAGTATTATTTAGTATTTAACTATAATAAATAAATAAAAACCCCTTAAATCAAGCTAAAACAATTATTATTTTAATTAATTTCCAATTATGCATTGAGCAATAAGAGGTATTCACTCTGCACTACACCATATAGTATTCAATTATTTCACAAATTTGTCTCGAACCTTGAACCACTTATCCTTGTTATACTTGTCTCGATTCTTTAACCACTTGAGGTAGATGTTATTAAACCATGTCTTATTGACGGTATAGTATTTTGCACTATACCATATAGTATTATATTATGTCACAAATTTGTTTGGAACCTTGAACCTTGGACCCCCTCCTCACCTTGTTATGCCTCGGGATCTTTAACCACTTGAGTTAGGTCAGATCTGGATTAGATCTTCCAGATTTGAACAGCAATCTCGAGACGACGCGTCCTAGTCTCCTCTTCGAGAAGTGTGTGAGAAACCGCATGTGTGATGAGGCGTCGCCTCTATCCTTAATCCTCATTCGGTTCTCTCTTAGGCTTCGTGGAATTCCCTAAAAATGAATTTCCGTCCATTTCCTTCTATCTCTAGCCTGTACCGGTATTTGCAGGCGTCCATGTCGTTCCCCATGAAGTAGACGAATGCCATGTAAACTGGTGCAACGTCATTTAAAAGGTAAACCTGACATGAAATGATATTGACAAACAATGGGAGACCTGAAAGAAAAACAAAGAGAGAATAACTAGGTTGGTTAATTTATTTGAAAATTTGTAAATAAGAGACTTAAAAGTTGAAAAATAATGAAAAACTAAATTGATAAATAATGTATCATAAGTATTGAATCTTGGAGTATCTAAGTACCTGATTTTTAGGTTGTGGAATCATTATTGTTCGAGCTTACGCAGCTTGGAGTTGATAGTGATTCCCTTCTACTATCACATCTACTCGATAAAACGGTGAATATTAAATTCTCATAATTTGACCAAAATAATCGATTATTTTCTTCAAACTTATATGAATTGATGCTTCAACTTATAAAGAGTTATGAAGATAATTGTCCTACTACTAATGATCCATTTTAGCCCTGTAAAAACAAGATAAGAGGAAGAGCATTTATGCCATTTAAGGGTTACTCGGGTAAGAGAGCTTAAAGATCAAATTGAAGGGGAACAAGAGTATCAAGAGGTTAGGGATAAGAGCAAAATTGTCAAAAAAAAATACTTAGGGCTTAATTTGTAACACCCCAATTATCGTGTGAGTTTATAACATGTTTTGGGTATAATAACGTAAATGTATATTTATTCGAGTAAAATAAAGGATAAAAACAAAGTAGGAATATCATCGGATTAAAATTCTGAATAATAAAGAAGATTTGAGGTATTGTAAGAATAATAAATTGGTTGTAAATATTAGAAGAGTTGGAGGACCAAGTGAAATAAAAGGGGATAAAGTCGGAAGAATAAGGATAAGACCAAAATAAATATACCGTTTGATGTGGAAAAGGAGAGCAAATCTCTGGAGAAGGGAGAAAGAAAGAGAAGAAAGGAAGAGAAGAAGAAGATCACAGGTATGGATACGTTTTGGGTTGTATGGAAACTATGGGAGTATGGTATGAAATTTGAGTATTGGTATGGAATTTGAGTATGGGTATGGAACCATGAATATGTGTATGTAAACTAGGTGCGTATGGAACTGTGAATATTTGTATGAATACCCATGTCTTGGGTTGTATGGAAGTCTAGTTTTGAGTGCAGAGCGGTATGGATCTACGTTTAGAACCTACATCTTGTGTATGGTTTGGGTTTGGGAACTCCTAAACTCATTTATTGTAGGGTTGAGTTAAGAAGAGCTTTAAGGCTCCTAAATATGTGTTTGAGAAAGGTCTAGTTGAGTTAGGCAGAAGAATTCCCTATTAATGTCGACCATATGCATTAGCCGGATCTTAGAACAGGTTTGGTCAGAAATAAGGAGAATTTGGCGATGGTCATATGTGAAATTGTAGCCGCATATTAGAAATTGATGTTAGAGAACACAATTCTCGAATTCGGACTCGCAGTAGACGAGTTATGGTCTTTTTATAACAGTCAAATGGGTGAGGGTCGTCAAGCGGTCGTCAAGCGGTCGTCAAGCGAGTGCGTCAAGCGATTTTTCGTGAAGCGATTTTCGTCAAGCGATTACTTTCGTCCAACGGGGCTCGTCCAAGCGATTTTTCGTCAAATAGTACTCGTCAAGCGGTGCTCGTCAAAGCGATGCTCGTCGAAGCCGATTTCGTCGAGCGATTTCGTCAAAGCGATTAACTCGTCGAAGCGATTGCACGTCGCCGGTCTACGGCTCGTCGGCTTCGTCGAGGTTGATCGCACGCGACCTCGACTTGAGTCGTAACTCGCCGTTTGAACTCGATTTGGGTGTTCTTGGAAGCTGCAGCAGGCGGGTGAGTCAAAGAATACATTCATACTGAGGAGGATAGTAGATGTCAGACCGGGTGTTAGAGGCGAGCTCTTCCGCGACAGCTCGACTCGTCAATCTGGAGTCGGCTCGTCGGCGGCTGCGCATGACCTCCCGACCCGGAAGGTCGCCGCTCCCTTCGTTGAACTCGATTGGGTGTTCTTGGACTCTATGGAAAGCCCATTGAGTCAAGAATCCATCAATAAAAAGCTTTATAAGGTTGGAACAGTAGGCACTACAAGCATAAAGTTATTCATTGTATGAATGTACAGCATTATGAATTCATGAATAGCCTAAGTAGCATGTAATGACGTAGTTATTTATCGTATAATGAGATATGAAAAATGAAAAGATATGAATAAATGATTGTATATATATATATCATATGATTACGAATAATAATAATTATTCGAGAATGAGATATATACTTTTCATCGCAAATACGCGCATTGATTGTCTGCTTGGGAACACAGTAGAGGATAGATGGCGTACCTATTAGGGAAAAGCGATTCTTTGCGACATACATATCTGAGATATTCCGTACGTTGGTCGATGACGCAGATCCGTTTGGATCAGGTGGCCTCGAAAGAGTCACCACAGCGCCTCAGGGCACTCGTGGATGGTCCTTTGTCTCATACGATGATGATACCTTTAATTGTATCATGTGCAGGAGCACTCATGGATGGTCCTTTATGCTCGCGCGGTGATGATCTGCTGGGTATCATAATGCAGGAACGCATGAATAGTCGCTGTCATCTGATGATGATACCTTCGGGCATCATATTACAGGAACTTTTCCTTGGATGGTCGGTATCACCATCCCGGTGATGATACCTTCGGGTATCATATTCTGGGAGCACTCATGAATAGTCCTTTATCTCATACGGTGATGATACCTTCAGGTATCATATTACCGGGCATAGTACATTGTCTCACACAATGATAACAACACCTTAGGCCCTCATGGTTTCTGTATCGCTTCTAAGGTTTATCTGGACATGAAACATAAAAGAAATAGCGGTATATCTGAAAATGTAGAGAATATATGAAGAGAATATAGAAGCATAGCTGTTTCTTATGTGATGATGATATCTGATTCTGAAGCAAGTAAAGTACATGATGACATGAAAAGTATATAGAAGATGATAAGAAATGTATTTTGGTTATGAAAAGGATATATATATGCGAAATGATAAGAATCGGTAATGTTATATATTATCGTATGCATTTGTATAAAAAATGTGGTGACTCTTGTCGAAGTCATATTCCCGCTAAAGCGTAAAAACATACGGAGTGTTAATCCGTGTAGAGTCTGAGAAAGAGAGGAAACAGGCCAGGACGTTCGCGTCGACGGTCGAATCTTAGTGCAATGATAGGTCTTGGCTGGAAGGCTGGGTGCATTTTGTATATGAGATTTTATGTAGATGTAAATATTGTAGATGTTGAACGTTTTCGTATTTGGAGCTTGTATGTTATATTTTGTGTCAGGCTATTTGAATGTAATCTGAGTTAATTGTTTAACATTATATGAATATTTAAGTGTAAAAGTTATAAGTTTTTAAAAAAAAAAAAAAAAAAAAAAGAGTGACCCTCACTTGACATCCTATGCCGAGTTGGGGCGTCACATAATTAATCAGTCACATCAACTAAAACTCATGTGAGAGGTGCCACGTCAACACCTTTAACGCCCCCTATTTGTCTAAAGGCATAAATGTGTCACGATATAAATATTATGAGCATGGTTGGACTTGGACCCAAAAAGTCGTTATGAACCGGATTTGACATAAAGGGGAACATTTGTTTTGTGCACCTTTTTTCGCATGATGAAATATAAAATTCAAATATGAAAAATGCCATAAATATTTAAGCACGTACATGTGGTATCCATGTGGAGCACGTATGGTCATGACGGAGATGAGCAATGGGAAATCGACGTTGGAAGTTGGAGTCGGTGATGATTTCAACCATGTGATCATTTGCGAGGTGAGAAACAAGGGTGGAGATATCCCCATTAACGCCGTACCCCAAAGTAGAGCGTGGGCAGTTGTACGGCCTAAAATCACATGACTCTTCATGTTTGTGTTTCTTGCAGGAAGGAATGATCTCATGGCATTCGTACTCCTTGTACTTGCAACCAATTTCAACTGATTTCGCCATCTTCTCCAGTAATAGGCATTTGATATCATCGTCCATTTGCTGTCTGCAACTCGGACATTTGTTCTTCACTTTTAGTTTGCAACTTAAGCAGATTGTGTGTCCATTCCGGCACTACACTCATGCAACAAACTGTCGCTTTCAAAATTCGATTCTGTTTGTGGTGTCAATCTTATCAGCGTCACCGATCGAATCGCTTTTTAAAAACACTGCCAAACCCTTAAATTGTTTCAAACATCAACCAAAAAAATTATTCTCTTTTTTTCCATCTATTAACTTCTCAGATACAAGTTAATGTCAAGCCAGAGTGGCTACTGGCCAAATCACGACATCGTCTGCTTTGACCCAAGAGATCCTCGTTGCTTTTTAAAACAGTCATCGTGATTTATGAAATGCCATTAATTCTGTTGATCATGCTTTCTTCCCAATCCACGCGACACCCTACATCGACAGTGATCGACTATAATACAATTTATGACCCATCTCGCTCAATCCATATGATATCACTCCGCTTCACCCGCGAGCCTACCGATTTAAAAATTATTACAGGGGCCGAATTGAACTCATTTATATAACGCCGCTGTTTTTATTCTCATCCAACGCAGGACATGACAAATAAGTAGCCAGTTATCTTTTCATGAATACTCAAACCTGTTTCCATCTCTATATCCCACCCAACCCCTTAACAACTTAGTCAATTTCATTGACAACTCTTATGTTTCTTAGATATGCAAGAAAATAATATATATATATATATATATATATAAACAAGGGAAAATAGGATTTGTTTGTTTTTTTTTTTAAACATAGATAACACAAAAAACAATAAATTAAGAGAAGAAGAATAATTTTAACATAATTTGGTATTTTTTGTATTTTCAAAAACTGTTATAAAAAACAGAAACCAAGTAATCCATATATTCACAAATTTAGGATGATCAAATATTGATAATATCTATAAAATATTTTTACAAAATTCAATGCATTCATGAACAAACTTCTGATTATAAACTCTAGTTTTCATTGTCAAAGTCAAATTATTCTAAAGGTGTTGGAAATCCTGGAAAACTCTGATCCAGTTCATACAAAAAATTTATCCAACTCAACAAAGAAAAATTGGTAATAAGCAATCAACCACAAGCACAACCAAAAATATGGTGAGAAATATGAAACGGGTTTGCGCCAATTGATAAACGGTTTTAAAACCCTCTTAAGGTGGAGGGTCAAGTGTATAGCTTCCATCTGTCTGTCCATGTAAGCTCGGGCTGACATGAGTATAGATAAGATAAGACACTAAAGTCGAGACACCTAAGAATTGAAAAAATAAAAAATAAAAACTCATGAACGAAATTGAACATACAGCTATTAATCTAGGACATGTATGCACCTTATCACCAATTTCCAACAAAGCAAAAGGAAAAATAACTGAACAAATAGAGAAAAAAAAAAGAACTGGATAAGCAAAATTCAAAATCGATATTAAAAACCTGATAAATCGGACAGTTCATAAAATCATAGCAAACATGACACTGCAGCATTTCCTCAATATCGTTGAGAGAAAATAAAGCCCAACCAGGAGTTGAAAAACAGTGACTGATTTCTTGAGTTTCCATTCTAGAGAGAAGAGTGAGAAATAAATTTTCTTTTATCTTCTTATATAATGGATTATTTTTAAAGAAATTATTGTCCTCATATAAATACATAAATCCCCTAATAATGAGATGTTTAACCTTTATGTATATAACTTTAGATACCTAGAACATAAAATCTTTAAATATATCCGAAACAAAATTATAAAAATAAGGTTTAGATTGGGTAGTGTTTACTAAAATATCCTTTTTAGATTATATCAGATACTCTTAAATGATTACACTTATCATCCTAAATAAAAACATAGATTCTGCTTTGGACATCGTTTTGTTATAATATAATAAAATGTGTTGTATTTTTTAAATTTTGATTGAAAACATTGACTAGACGATCTTTATTTCATAAACTTCTATTTTATGAAAATAATATATATTTTTAGCGCTAATAGAATACAAAACATACTTATTTCTAGAAGGGAAAGCAAAATAAGATTAATTAAATTAATAAGATTAAGACAAATATGATGGTTGACTAATTCAGCTAACAAATCAAGAATGATCGCCAATAATGTATAAAGAACACATTAACTGAATATTAAGTGTTAATAATGTAAGATTTTGTCAAGATTTAGTTTTTAAACAAAATTTGCACAAGGTTCATTTCATAAGAAATATGAAATAATCACATTCAAAATCAAAATTAAATCAAATACTTAATTATTCAGAATAAGATTGATTATAATGAATGTCAATTAAACTTACTAATGCCCTTTTTTTGGAAATTTTAATTTTGATCTGGGTAAATTGGATTTTGATTTAGGAAGTTTGCAAATTTTATTTTTATTTAGGAAACATGGAAAATTGAATTTTTATTTACGAAATTTGAATTAAGATTTATGAATTTATGAATCCATGACCTCCCAAGTATGATGTTGAACTATAGCCAGAAAACAGGCCAGCATAACCCAAATGGGCTTAATTCATTCGGGTCTCGGATCAAAACGATCAACTTTTATTTGGACGAGCTTTTGGCTAATCCAGCCAAACATAAATAAAACGGTTCAAAACAGGTCATAATATTAAAAAAAAATTAAATATATAATTTCATAATTTTATATCAAATAAAAATAAAAAATACATTAATATTAATAAATAATTAATAATAATTTGTGATACACAAATAATAATTAATACATAAATAATAGAGCTTAGACAATATAATTAATAGAATACAACAAATAATAAAAGACACTGGATGGGCCAATCGGTCCTCCTCCT
This sequence comes from Tetrastigma voinierianum, assembly GCA_016808115.1. Taxonomy (NCBI): domain Eukaryota; kingdom Viridiplantae; phylum Streptophyta; class Magnoliopsida; order Vitales; family Vitaceae; genus Tetrastigma; species Tetrastigma voinierianum. The sequence goes on along the minus strand of JAEQBH010006736.1, from coordinate 54,029 downwards.
CCAAAAATCCTCACTCACCACCCCTCCTTTCCCTCTTCATAAACTTTCATTATTTAGAGTTGAGACTCACTTACCTTCTCAGCCTTCTTCCTAATGCTATGAAGGAGATACAGACTGAAAATAGGACATATGTTCGCTTTTAATTTGTTAATTGATAAAAATTAATTATTATTAAAATTAAATTATATTTTTAACAAAATTATCTTTACTCTGATACTGAGTTAAATGGATATAATTTAATTTATTATTCAAAATAAAATTATATTTTAACAATAATTATATTGTTATATATATATATATATATATATATATATATATATATATATATATATATATATATATATATATATATATATATATATATATATATATATATATATATATATATATATATATATATATATATATATATGGTATACTTAATTTATTATTATTAATTAAATATATTTTAATATACTATATCCAATGGATAAATATAAATAGATATCTAATTTATTATTAGGAATTAAATTATATTTTAACAAGAATTATCCAATGGATAATTGTTAAATACATAAATAATTTAATTTATTATTCAAAATCAAATTATATTTTAACAATAATTATCCATGGATAATTATTAAATAGATAAATAATCTAATTTATTAAATTATATTTTAACGAGATCTTATCCTCTAAATCATAAATGTTAAATACAAGAATCTTATTTATATTACTATAAATTAAATTATATTTTAATAAATAATTATTAAATAGATATGTAATTTAATTTATTAATACAATGATGAATTAATTAAGACGTGTTGTTGTTTTAAGATATTTAAATTATTAAATTAAAGTACAACTTACATGTTCGATAAATTATATATAGTATGTTTATAAATGCTTATTATATAATTATTTACTATAAATCAGTATTTGCCTTCTACTGAAATGGTCTATTTAAAAAAAACCATCCCTGTTATACTCATTCTTGTCCTAGTGTAAATAAAATTTTGATGGAAGGGTTGAAGGAGGGTGATGCATAGCTTGTTCTCAAGGCAACCCAGGAGACCATTGTATGGAGATCAATCCATCATGTGGATACCCCATTTGAATCGCAAATGTCATCTATACCGTCCTGCAATTAGAACCCACTGGAAATTGGCTTCATAAAGTGCAATATAGATGGAACACTATTCAAGGAGAGTGGTTTTGTAGGGATGAGTAGTGTAATCCGAAATCACATGGGTACATTTGTGGCTGTTAGGGCTGAACGCACTAGGGGACCACTTGACACACTATCAGTGGAGGGCCTCTGTTGTAGAATAGCTCTTGGGTGGCTAAAACACAAGGGCATGCAAGGAGTGCAAATTGAATCCGATTGTCAAGTGCTCGTTGATGCCATTAACGACCCATGCGGTTACATATCTACTATTAGTTTAATAATCTCAAATTGTAAGGAGTTGATGACGAACATCCCTGAATGTTTTGTAGTGTTTGTCAAGCGCTCAGCAAACCGATTGGCACACTTGTTAGCTCGAGCAATGGGTTCTATGCCCGAGATAGGAGAATGTGACTTATCCCCTCCGAAGTTGTTTAGGGTTGTTTTACTTTCTACAATGACTAAATAAAAACAACCATTTTCTTTGTCAAACAAAAAAAAATTTGTGTAAAACATAATACTACGATGTAATAGAAAGTGAATACTGTAATTAAAAAAATACAATACCTTCTTCGCAAATAAGTTGAATAATTGTTCCCTTAAAAAAAAAGTTGAATAATTGTTTACGCATTTGCAATTTCGTACAAAATTTAGTTAATACAAAGAGTTTAGAACTATTTTCAATGTGGGCCTAGCGAGTGTGAATCCTAGGCCGGACATCATAAAGGCCTGCTTCAACGATCCTTGTTAGGAGCAGGCCCAAAATTAATGGGAGGAGCAATTACGCTAAATTTATTTAATGGGGAATTACGGGATCATAATAAGAATAATATAAAGTTGGGCCCTGTTTGATTGAGATGATTGGAGGAGCAATCACGAGATGATAGTTGATTCACCTAATTTTATTGTAGGATGTTTGGTAATGACCCATAATTAGCTCTTGATAGCTAATTATGATTAATTATTAGTTTATGAGAAAAAACTGCAAATGGTAATAGTTTTTTGTGAAATGCACTTATAAAAATATTATAATTTTTATTTTTATCATATAAATTATCAACAAACTTTATTTTTATAAAACTATATATGTTAGTCTAGTTATTTTTATAATTTTAAGATAATATTTTTATCTAATAATTTTATGGTTAAATTTATATTTTTTAAACTGAAATTCCATCCTCAATTATTTTATATAGAGACATATGTTTAAAATAAAAATACGTGTTAATTTATTTGTATAAAGATAAAGATAACTATTTTTAATAAAAATATCTTAATATATTTCTGACAATTACAAAGATTCTAAATTCATTTTTAATTTGATATTAATTTTTTATTTTAGTTTTAGTTATTTAATATGATAAAATCACAACTCAAGATAACTCACATGTTGACTCAGTCAACACCCACATGGGCTGACTCAACTCAAACTCAAAGCCTAAAGAAGTCGGGAAAAGTTCAAACAACTCGCTTCAACTGCCATGTACATTAAAACGCATACGGTGATGATGGTTCAACAATGGATTTCGAAAGAAATAGAAAAGATGACTTTTGCATGTAAAAGAAAAAGTGTTCTGATCAGAAGATTTTCCAGCTTCTAAGAATTTAATAATACTGAAGATCACATTATTACATCGATCGTGAACAACGAGTAAGTTTTTTTTTTTAATCATTGTTACACCCTCGAAAATCACCTTTAAATTTTCAAAGAAGGTATGCTTAAGCCCCGAACTTAGCCAACCTCGTCTGGCCGCGATTCTGGCCAACACAACACACAAGAGACTGAGACGAGGTTAGGGAAATGGATCCGTTCGTTTATTGATGACTCTCTTCCATCTACAAAACTAACAAAAACCCACAACAAAGGTTTCTGCACTCCGCAGAAACCCCGGGATTCAGAAGAGCCACGAAATCTCACGTAGACTCTCTCTTTCTCTCGCCAGACGGACTTATAGCGAGCATCCGTCCGGCACATCCACCACATCATGGGTCGGGCCAGAAAACCGCCACAATCGCCCACTGCCCACCCACTTGTCCACTACATCCTCTATGTGGTGAACCAAGAATTATTTGCGTTTCTCAAGGAACCGCCGTAGTGCTTTCCCGCCCCATCCACACGCTCCTTGGCCTGAGTCGCACACCCATGATCCGAGATCCTGGTGGAAGTGGCGTAATGCCTCGACTCTCGCAACCGCCTTTAACCGCTTCCCGCTGTACCGCCTGGGCCAACTGCCGCTTGTGCACCGGCTCCTACTCGCCGGGTGCATGGTGCCGCTTCCCATGCTTGCCTGCAGGGTCTTTCTCAAGGCATCCCAACCATGTGTCCTCCTCCTATCCGCGGTAGTAAGCATGCCCTCGCTCGGATCTCGCCTGGCCACCGCCTGGTGTGCCCTTTGCGCCGCCCGCAGCCAATTTCACGCCGTTCGCTACATGCGCTACGCTCGCGGCGCCGCATGCACACCGCCATGCGCTACGCCTGCGGAGCGCCATGCGCTACGCTCGCGGAGGCCGCCAGCGCCGCCGCGCGGCTTACGCATAGCTCTCTCGCGCCGCGGCGCGCTACCGTTTCGATCAGGCAATATGTACGCCTCGGTTCCAGCGTTTATGTCCGCTTGCCTTGGCCGCGTTCTCTAAGGCCTAGGCGGGTAGCGCGCGTACGGCGTGGGCCATGGCCTCTTTTTCCTCGTGATATGCTCCCTTAAAGAGCATTATAAGCCTTTTCCTGCATTTTCGAGGAGACCATTTGCGAAATGAGCAAGTATAATAGAACATTTAAATAAATATTAAATAAATCTAAATACCCTCAACCCCTTTACACCCATTAATTAGGAACCCCCTAGTGGTACAACCCGCCATACATAGGTTTTAAATGAGTCCAAATTTATTCAACGCTCCTGACATACGCCCATCCATGGGTGCTCGCGGTGTGCACCCAAATTTATGCGCTACCGATGCACACACACCGCCTCATCTCGTGGCTTGTTTGTCGCCTTGCTTCCACTGGGCCTGGCGTCCTAAGGTGCAAGACTAACTGACCCTCATCGTGCCTCACTAGCTAGCCACACGACCGAGAGGGGTAACAAACCCACCCTCCCAATGAATAACGCCCGCACCCAACTCGCATCCTCGCCTCGCTCAGCCTCGTTGGCCATCATTCCATCCCGAGGACTCATGATCACCACTCTCGTTCCTGGTCGCCTCCGCCGACACCCTTACTATATCCGAGGTGTGCACCATTCGGGTCGATCATAGCTCGTTCTTCCTTCCATCTAAGACGGCCTTCACAACATACTCGCCCCAAACTCTAAGAACACCAAATGACCCTAAGTAGGGCGTGGATCTCTATCAGGTCGCCATCGTGAAGTCCATACCTAGCACCAACTCGAAGTCTCGTAGGTACATCACCATGAAGTCACAATGGCCCGTCCAATCCCCCATTTGGAATGGAACTGCTCTTGCCATGCCATCAACTTTGTGATCTCTACCGTTCAATGGAACGACCACACTTGCATACGGCTCCACTGTCAAACCCGCAGCCGCCGCTATACTGCTCGACAAGCAACATTCAGTTGCTCCTGTGTCAACCATCGCCCTCACAACCGTCCCATTAACCTGAACAAGAACATACATCAACTTGTTAACAAGGTTAGGTTTGTGGAAGGTGTTCACCAATTGCAATGGGTTGAGCTGTGGTGTCGAGTCATCTGAATCAGAGTCTTGCTCCTCCTTCCTCGCCGTCGAGGCGCATACATTCTCCCTTCTAGGCTCTAGGCCCGGCTTGTGGTCTCGCAAAATGAAACACCCACTTCTACTGATGTCCTGGCTTCCATTTCCGACTTTCTCCCATTCTCGATCAAGATTGCCTCTTTCCCCTTCGCTTGTTCAGAGAAGGCTTCCCGCTACCTTCTTCTAGACCTGGCCCATCTGTGGTTTCCGCTCAAAGAACCGTCATTCCTACGTTTCTTGTAGTCCACTGGGCTAATCGGCCGGCGCCATTACCGGCAAGTCTTTCACTCCCCGCCCCAACTCGTCTCGAGCCCATGCCCGCAGCCTAAACAAAGTTAAATAATTTGTCCTCCCTACATACTTTAATATCCCAACATCAAGGAACTCGACCTCGACATAATCCCGCATTTCCGCCCCTGGCCTGGTTCGAGCCTCGCATGACTCCCGAGCCAACCACGGTGACGTGTGAGGAACCGCCTTGAGTTCCTCTGTCTCCCAAGTGGAGATCTCGAGGTCTAATGACTCAAGATCCCCTTCCAGCCTCCCGTCCTCCACCAAAGCTTTATGCTCTAATAAAATACATACCCGTGATGGAGACTTTCTCCTCATCGCAACTCATACTCAAGAACCGCCTCCACGCCCCACAAGAAGAGGAAACCAATTAAGTAATCAAGCAGCCGGGCGTGGGAGAACAAGGAGCATTCTGAACTCAATGACGAATTCAGTGGGAACATGGAGCATGGGCTCATGTTAGCCCCTCCCAAACATGACCGGATCGGGAGCATGTCCTGGCTGGCCTACCCGCGCCCATGAGGAGCAAAAAAGGAAGTGTGCAGCAGCACGTGAGGCGAACATTCAGCAAAGGCGCCAGCCGCAGCCACGCACACAGCGCCGCGCCAGTCGCCGCCACACCTACAGCAGCGCCGCCAGCCGCCAAGACACCAAAGAGCCAAGGCCTAGGGTCACGCCGCCTCACAGAGGAACGCCGATAGGCCGCACCACTGGCTTCTGACGCTGGGCGCACAAGATGCAACCTCACAGACAGTAAGCCAGACAAAGATGCAGTAACTCGACTCGGCCAAGGCGACAACAGCAAAGACACGCCAGTTAGCTCAAGAAGATGCGTTGTCGCCAGTCGCTACAAGACAAAGATGCAAAGCACGCCTAGGCCGCACAAGACAAAGATGCAAAGCCACACGCCCGTGCCGCAAGACAACATGCAAAGCACGCATTAATAAAGTGGGGCACATTAAAGATGCGTGCAAGCGTACAAAGATGCAAAGGCACACAACACGCTGCAAAGAGACCCGTGGACGCATGGACCAACGGGCCGGACGGGCATCGCATGGGACCGCCGCGACGCGGGCTGAAAATCCAGACGTACTGCGCCTAAGGATACGGGAGCCGAAGACATAGACTCAAGCCCATGCCCAAAGCACCAAAACCACATGAATGTCAAGAGTTGCAAGTTTGAAACGAGCTCGAGGAAGATCTAAACCCGTCGCTTATGATAAAGCCAGGGCGCTAGGATCCTTAAGGAGGGAATCCAAATTGTGGGTGCTTGATGTATAAAAGGCTCAGCCTTTTAGTCTTTAAGGCGGTTAGAAAATCCAGAGTTTGGGGTCTATCTTGTAAAGGGTGTTTTTATGTATTCATGTGCTTAGTGCACGATAATTTTGGTGAGGTGTCTTTAATAAAAGAACAAGTCAAGGAGGTCTGCAATTCATCAGGCCTATTCTATTGATCGTGGTTGTACAAAATTGGCAGGAAAGGTCAGTTTCCAAGACTTGTCTTAACCGCACACTCAATGTAAATTTGATACATGATTTTCTCGGGTGTGACAAGTGGTATCAGAGCCCTTGAACGATGGCTGGTGAGACCCTGAAGGAAAGAACTACACTGCATTGAACAGATGTTTGGGAGATCGCCCAAATGTGAAGGCACCGTGGTCATATGGGCGACGTGATCGTGAATGACATCGATGCTCAACGTCATTTACTGGAACAGAATGATGAATTCAAATGGGAACAATGGAGCATGGCCCAAGGATCTGACATTTGGTGGTTTCAATGACGACCTCAAAGTGGGAACATGGAGCATAGGTCGAGGAACCGTAGTGCTTTCCGCCCCATCCACACGCCCTTCGGGTTTGAGCTGCCACCCATGATCCGAGATCCTAGGGAAGTAATCGTAATTTGATTCCCCTGTGAATCGCTTTAACCGCTCCCGCTTTTGGTACCGTCTCAATCGCTGTTTGTGGATCGCCTTACTCGCAGCCGAGCGCATGGTGCCGTCCCATGCTCGCTTCCGAGGGTCTTTCAAGGCATCCCAACCGTGTGTCCTCTGGCTAGGTCCGTAGTCAACACGCCGCCTCGATCTCGCCCGCCACCGCCGTGTGCCCGCCCCGAGGGTCTTCATAACCGAATGCTGTTTCGCCGAAAGCAAGATAGCTACTACCGCGGGTTCGGCTAAAGGAGCCGTATGCAAGTGTGGTCGCTCATCAACGTGAGATCACAGTTGATGGCATGGCAAGAGCAGTTCCATTCCAGATGGGAGATAGGACTGGCCACTGCGACTTCATGGTGATGTACCTACGAGACTCGAGTCGGGTGCTAGGTACGGATTTCCCGATGGCAAAGACAAGTAGGATCCCGCCCCTACTTAGTGGTCATCAAGTTCTTAGAGCTCGACGCCCGTGATGTCAGAAGACCGTGCCGATGGAAGAAGAACCAAACTATGATCTGACCAGAATGGTGCACACCTCGGATATAGTAGGTGTCTGGCCAGAGGGCAGCCAGAACCAGAGTGTGGCTGATCATGAGTCTCGTGGATTCTCGATGTTTCGTGAAAACGTGTTTTAAATGTGGCTAGATGCTAAGTTTGAGCTCAACGAGGACGCTGACTTCATCGGGAGGGGTGGCTCATACCCCTTTCTCCCCTACCGTGGGTGGCTAATAGTAGCAGCACGACAAGGGTCCCAAGGTTAGTCTCAGACCTCAGACCTGGCCGGTGGAAGCAAGATAAAGAACAAGCCACGATGAGGCAAGCAGGTGTGCATCAAGAGAGGCTAGGTGCACACACCGGCAGCGATGAGACGGGCGCATGCAAGGCATCAATGCATCGGACTCATTAAAACCTATGCGTATGGGCTGGTCAGGCCTCAGGGGTTCTAATTAACGGGTGGTGCCGGGTCGAGGGTATTTTGGAATTTATTTAATATTTATTTAAATATTCTATTATACCTGCTCAGCTACTTCTGATGTCTCCTCAAGAAAATCTGGAAAAGGCTTATAATGCTCTTTAAGGGGGGGAGCATGTCCCGAGTGTGAGCTGGGCTACGGCCACGCCGCGCAAGACCCCGCCTAGCCTCGGGCCCACTGCAAGGTCTGGATGCGTTGGGAACATGAAGCATGGGCTCAAGGATGTGCATGTTGCCCACAAATTGAACAGAGGCGCGGCATAGCAACAAGCAGAGAGGCACGCACGGTCACAAGACAGCACAAGACACTAAGAACACAGTAAATACAAGATGGCAATAAGGACGGCAATACAGATGGCAAACAAGAAGTACAGTGCACGCTACAAGACAGCAAATACAAGATGTAGCTGACAGCAGCTTGAGGGTGGCGGATAGTACAGAAGGGCACACCCAGACAAGCACAAAGAGATTCAGTGTATGTACGACTACACTTTGACCTGGGGCCAAGGAGGACACACCTGGCCGATGCCTTGAAGACCCCTCGTGGCAAGCACGGGAGCGTGACTACGCGCCCAAAGATCGAGTAGGAGCAAAGGTAATACAAGCAATTGTACTGGGCCCAAGACTGCATTGCCGGAACGGTTAAAGGCAAGCTTGCAGGAATCCATGAGGCATTACGCCACTTCCCTAGATCTCTTGATCGCTGGTGTGCAACCCAAACCAAGAATGAGCTGGATGGCTGAGTTGACTACAATGTCTTCCAACATGGTAGCTGGGCGCCTCACCACACAGAGGGATGTGGAGTGGACAAGTGGATGAGCTAGCTGTGGCGCCAGGGGCGGTTTTCCTAAACCGACCCATGATGTGAGGGATGTAACCTGCATCGATGCTCATATAAGTCCGACCGGGCGGGCCAGAGAAGAGAGTCTCTGTGAGAGATTTCGTGAGAAAGCTCCTTCAAGTCCTGTGGTTCGCAGTGCAAGAGGCATCAGTTGTGGGTTTTTGTTAGTTTTGTAGATGGAAGAGAGTCATCACTAAACGAATCCATCCATTTCCCTAACCTCGCCTCTGCTCGTGGTGTCAGGTCGCGGGAATCTTGCGGAACAGTTATTAAGTTCGGCTTAAGACCGTGATAATTACAAAGTGTTATTCCAATTACTAGAATCGAAAATCTTTCCATAAATTTAACACTTTTCTTTTCTGCAAAGTCTGCTCTTTCTATTTCTTCGTAAATCCATCGCTGGAATCCATCATCTCATGCATCGCGAATGTAATATTTAAGAATGAGAGCAAAGCTTGTCTCCAAGACAACCGCCCCAACTCTTTCAGCTGGGTCGGGCCGTAGCCTCGCCCATGGGTGACCCAGCCCCAAGTCCAACATTCTCCCCACTGCCCATAATTGGCCGGACTCATATCAATCAATGATAGAATTTTATATTTGCACTAGAAATCATTTATACAGTGGAAAGGACCGCGGCGACTAAGCATAATCGATAATTGGAGCTCCAATATAGAAACCCCACATGTTAAGTATCGAGACATCAACCTCAAAATATAATTAATCCTAAAAGTGTACTTATATACCCAACAGATTCAATCACACAATTTAAGATATCCAACCTCAAGAATCTCTCTATACTCAATTCATCACAACGATAACAAGTATTCTAAATCATATCAAACTCCTTCAGAGTGAGATGATTCCGCCTGGAATACAAGCAAAAAGCAAACCAAAATGTTCTTCTTTCGCCCTCATATCAATTAGATCTCGACTAACCCGCTTCCAGAATGCATCTTTATGTCAATCTTCCATGTGACTACAGATACACTTAAGGTAGCAAACATTAATACATCACATCATGATATAGTCAAAGTTGCAAAGGGTAAATTGTTGAGATCTATATCAAAATCTCTTATGACTCACAAGGAAGAAGCAGGATCCATTCTTCACTTCCCGATAGGTCGACAAAGTACATGTAAAGAGGAAATGCATGTTATGGTAGTAGCTTTCTTTTCTTATCCTAAGATAGAATGTATGTCGTTGCTCTCCCTGCTAGAGTGTAATTTACTATACGAGTCTTAGCTTGTCACCAAATCACAGCGCCCAAACCCGAAATTCTCATCTTCTCACCGCTAAGGCTAGATGACCACCTCACACTTAGCTTATCATATGTACACACAATGGTGGGATACATTCATGTCGGGCTTCTATTTAAGAACCTCATCTCGGGTTCTAAATCCAAGGCGATTTCAAATTTATGTCTTTGAATTAAATTCACTCTCATCAAGGCTTCAAGTCGCTTAATCGAAAGCTTAATTCAAATAGTTCATTCTACTCACCTTACAAGCGCTTAGAGGCATTGCTCGTGGTGAGTGACAATCTTAGTCTATCGGTTATAATCGAATTGAATTGTACAAGGTGTTCGATTGTAAAGATTTTCCAATAGTAATCGAATAATACTTGAAGCATCAAGACATACATCGATCAGAAATAACGAAGTTTTTTTAATTGTTGTTTATAATCAACAATGGTATCGTGAAACAGTTTACGATGTTTCATGTTTGAATGTACTTTTTTTTTTTCGTGGAAATGATAGAAATCGTATAATTCGACGTAACACCCATGATTATTAAAATGTGAGTGCACTTTTCCGGGGAAAATTTACGATTGAAAAGGAGCAGAACCGTGTAGAAAATCAGAATCGAAATGTTCGGGAAACTTCGTTTTCGACTACTTTTACCCAAAACTTGATGTTCCAGATTGAATGTTGTTGTAAAAAATTTTTTTTCTGGGAATATCAGGATGCTTGCCGAATTCTTGCGCTTAACCAATTAATATAGTTCCTAATGTAAGAATGTAACAGTCGCTTCGACACTCCAACTTCGCGGCGTCGCCGATGCCTCAATTTTCCCATCCATCGAAGCGCCCTCGACTATGTGGCCGAGGATCTCGCTTCATTGGCCTGATAAATCCATGGTGCGCCGTCAGGTGTGTGGATTTGAACGCGAATGGTGTGAAACATTTAGTGTTGGGTCAATCAGAACTAATGCGCATCTATTTCATCGAGAGAAATTCAAATAAATAATGGTGTTGAGAGGGATAATGATACCCATTGATTTGTATTTCCGATAAGAAATCGTAATTAGTTCCGTTTTTTATCTCACTGGGAAGCAACAATTGTATATTCCAAATTTCAAAATCGATTACTAACCTGGTTATTTAGTAAATGGAATATATCAATATTATATATACTAAGGGGCCTATGCATATATGTGATATCTATTTAATTAAGGTATCCATGAATTGCCTGGGATCGGTGTTCTAATGGAACCAAGTGGCTTAAGGTTCCTAAGCACATTTCTTCTAAAGGCCCACCTCTTTTTACTCCCAAATAAATTCTATACTAAGGGGCCTATGTATATATGTGACTCCAGAAATAATTCTATGATTCTAGTTTTAATCACATGTGATCTATAATTATAATCAGAATATTATAATTTTTTTTTAATTTTATAATTAGTTATTAATTTTATGATTATCTATGATTTTTCTGGAAAATTGAAAATTAAATTGTATATTATAATTAACTAATTAAAATGTTAATTATTAATATATTGTGATTATTTGTGTGTGTAGTGGACACAAGAGTACAAATAATCTATTTATTACATATAAGAAGAGCGTATTTACATCGTCGAACATATAGGATTATATGTATTATCGATCAAAACTGCGGCATCGTGATGTTCATGAGTTCTTCATCGAGCAACAAATCCAGATTGTGCTTGATGCTCTACCAGACGAATGGGAGTCAGTTCGTCAGGCCTTGAAACAAAGGTTGAGCTCTTTAGACTTTAATACTCTCGCTGAGGACATACTGCTTGAGAGGGAAAGTCAGCTAGAGGCTATGGGTATTCGCTTGACCGACGGCCGCAAGGTGTTTCGGAACCCGCCGCTAGATTCGCTCCGTGTATGAGGAGTATGAAATGGGTGGATATAGTGATGATAACATAGATGATATCAAGATGATCCCGATTATGTACTGCATGTGATCTATAATTTTGAAGATCATATTGTACATATTTCGCACTTTTCTTTATGCATGTACATATCAATGTTTTTCATTAAAGACATGTTTATCGTGTATTTTAAAATAATTACATTTGATATATGAATGGAAATATTCGATAGTGGAGGTTTTTAGGCTAGTAGATTTATGCAATATATATCTCACTTAATAACCAAAATAAGCGCGATGTTTAAATCTAAATACACAATTGACTATGGCCGATTTAAATCGATCAATGTACATTACTTGCTATCGTTGCATGTTAAATTATTATTAATTAATTTGTACATTGTAGCAAAACATTTGTGGGTTAATTGAACGAATTGTACAATATCATAAATTAAGTAATTGTCTTTATATACTAAAATGGCCGCGAACAGCATTGTCGCCGACTTCGAATCCATGGAGACAAGTCGAATGAAAGAATTACGGCGTTTGGCATCGTAAGATTCAAAAGATTCCCCGAGGAGCAAGATACGCCGAAATTATTACACAACCAATGGTCGAATCGAGCAAGGCACTATCGCTTCAACATAGGCGACTTGGAAGCTCTACTGCTCTGGGCAAGCGCAAAGATCGGTTGCCGTGATTACGCCGAGTAGCATGAAAATGATTTGATGTCACATTTGAGAGGCACCGCTCAAAGACAAGCAAATTTGGGATGTCGTGGAAGGTTCAATATGGTGGAAATCCTCAACAAATAAGACTTCGCTAACCTCAAGTTTGATGGTTATAAGAAGCGCCAGAATGACACCATGAGGCAGCATCTTACGATCAGCGTCTAACACGACGAACAGGCCGCAAAGGGCATGACATGACTGGATGAGCAAAGAAGTCCAATCTCGTTATTCGCTTCTTGCCGAAAGCAATTGGGAACACATGCGTGTTAACTTTACCCATAATGAGAACATCAAACTTTGATGATGTTGCTCATGTCGAGCTTCGAGGAAGACTCTCCGAAGCCGCTACCGAAGCTTCATGATCGAATCCAAATCGCGAGGAGCAAAAGGCTCTGTGATTTAAAGCATTGGAAAGGTAAGTGGTTTCAAAAGCAAGAAAAGAGGAAATGAAGCAAGTTCTAGGACAAAGCTGCCAAACGCGCGAGATGAAAGTAAACAAGAATCTGCTTTTAATCAACCCGGGTCACTTTGCTCGTGGATCGTGACCGAGCCAAAGGTATTGTCTGCACAAACTCGCTCCTCTAACTATATGTTAGTAGTCGACACGTCACGAGACCTGCCTGATCAGACCCAAGAAAGAACCGACCACGTAGTAAGGACCGAACAACTTATGTGGAATTTCGTCGACTCTAAAGGCGCAGGCTATTAAGGCTAATGGGAATAATGCTTCCACCGACGTGCTAGTGGATCTGTGACCGCAAAACCAGAGTCAAGTGGGTGGTCGACGCCATCTTCATGATGTGCTATATGCTCCTCGTTCGACAATTGCTTCGCGTATTTGCTCTACTAGAACTAGGTTTCAAACTTATATTTGATAAGGGTTGTGTAAAAGTATTTATGGAACGCTACTATGGTTATGGCTTATGTGTTAGATGGATTATGGTATCGACACCACTAATATTGTACTAAATGACACTTCGTTTCCATCTATGTCATGGTAAATTCCAGCCTGCTCTAATACGTAGAGTATTTGGCGGCACGCTAGATTAGATACATCGGGCAAGACCGATTAAATAGATCGCCTGAGGCAGGTCTCTCGGGATCACTCGCCAGCAAATTACCTACATGTGAGCATTGCCTAGCCGGAAAAACAATTGATTACCATTCGGGCAAAGCCAAGAAAGCCATGTAGTCCATTATGCCTTATTCATCTCGCATCCAACAATAAAGAAGGTGTCAATTATTTAACATTTTATAGATGATTTCACGATTTTCGGTCATGCTATTTGATTTCCTTGACAAGTCCTAAGCATCGACTCCGCTTCCAAGCAATATATAATCTAGTAGAGAACTGACTGGTTCAAAGATCAAAGACTAGTGACCCACCTGAGGTCGTGAATGTCATCCACCACCCAAAAATTTTTGTGGGATGAAAAGGGTATAGTTTCGATAAATGAATATTCTTTATACTCCGTAACAAAATGGAGTTGCGTAAAGGAGGAATAGAACCCTCTTAGACATGGTTGTGGTCGTATGATGGCTCAAGCTAATTTCTTACCTATCTCCTTCCGAGATGCGATTAATCGTCGCGACGATGACCGTGTGCTTCTAAATCATTCCTCCACCCCATATGAATTATGGAATAGCAATAAACTGACTTAGGAAATTTGCATCCTCGGGGTGTGCAAATGACATTCACAATAATACTCATCAATATGGGAAACTCGTCCTAAGGGGAAGAAGGCATTCATTAGATACTCCAACCTGTGCTGACTATTATCAGGAAAGTCGATGGGAGCGACAGAGTTTAGAAATTCCGGGACAAGCCAGCTTAGAAGAGGACTTTCCCGTGAGAGGTATAAGCATTAAAGATTTTCAATTTTATGAAACCTAGGAAAATGGTGACCACTACAATGGGGAGTGGATTAGAGGACACTTTTAATCCTCCTGAGAAAGTGGAGCGATATAATGTATGATCCGTACTCCTACGGAGCAAGATCAAGGAGCAATCTCAACCTCGTCAAGCATCCGTGAACGATTCCCCGCCGCCGATTCGAGACAGGGAAGCATCTTATGATTGCTCACAGATGACGGGCATTTCAAAATCACCATGTAGGCTCTATCCGGTCCTAAAGCCAAGGAATGGAGTAAAGCTATGGAAGAAGAAATGAGTCAATGAACTAATCAAGTCCGGGATTTGGCTGATTTATCATGACGAAAAATCCACTGGAAATAAATGGATTCTCGCACTAAACTGGCGTGATGGATCCATAGAAAGATATAAGGCTCCGACCGGTAGCAAAAAGGCTACACACAAGAAGAGTGGAATTGATCTATGAAGATACATTCACCGCTGTGAGAATTACTTCAGCCGTTTCGTTTCTAGCTAGTCGTACATATGGACTTAGAATTATACCAAATGGACGTAAAACCGTATTTCTCAATGGAGAACTAGATGAAGAAATCTATATGGATAATCCCTTAAGTTTTGAATTCAAAGGACAAGAGCGCAAAGTTTGCAAGCCTAAAAGATCCATATATGGTCTCAAGTAAGCATCTAGCAATGAACATCGTTTCATCAAGCAATCCAAAGGGATGGCTTAATATGATGGAAGAAGACCATTGCGTGTATTTAAAACGCTCGAAAGATGATTTTGTAATTTTGTCCTTTGTATGTCGGCGACATTTAATAGCCGGAAATAGCAAATAGATGGGATTGACACCGCTAAGAAGTGGTTATCATCAAACTTCAAATGAAAGATATGGGTGAAGCTAGCTACGCGGCTTGTGGAAGATCATAAGAGATCGCGCTTAAAAGGCTTTCTGGTTTATCTCAAGAGACTTACATCAAAAAGATACAGAGCGTCTATCACATGCAAGATAGCAAGCCGATGGATACCTCGTTGAAAAGTTTGAGCCTAAGTCTGAGCACGTGGTCCTAAGACTCCGTAAGAGAAAGAGAAAATCGTATACCTTATGCTGCCGCTTGCAGTCCGATGTATGCAATGATGTGCACACGCCCCGACATATGTTATGCCGTGGTTTGATTAGCCGCTTAGCCAATCAAACCCCGGTCAAAAGCACCGGATGGCAAAATAAGAGGATTTCACAGATCTCGAAAGGAACTCAGACTACATGTCAGGTTATCAAGGGAAGAAGGATTTGGCGCCCGATTACATTCGATGTCGACCGGGAGGTGATGTTGATCACAAATCGACTCGGATATGTTTTCTTTGCTTAAATGATAGCGCTATACTATGGAGTAGCAAAAAGCAATCCTGTGTAGCCTTGTCCACTATGGAGGCTGAATACGTAGCTTGTTCCGCAGCAACTCAAGATGCAGTTTGGTTAAGGAGTTTCCTACAACATTTAGAAATTGTCAAATCGGCATTAGAGCCTGTGACAATTTTTTGTGACAACACCGCCGCACGGGTCGCTGCCAAGGATCCAAACATCATGGAAAGACCAAACATATCAAGAAAATATATCACTATATCGTAGATGCACATCGACAAGGACGTGGTCCTCTAAAATACATTTCTACAAACAATATGGTGGCCGACCCACTCACTCAAGCCAATAGTTGTGATGTATTCATTAGACATGTTAAATCCTCTGGCTTATGCAATGTAATCGCGATTAGATAAAAAGCATGTGCTTGTTGGAATAATTTAATCGCTTTTTGCATATTATTCAACGCTTATTTTATGATACCGCAAGAGCAGTAGTCAGACAATTCAATAAAGTATGTCGATGTATTGCCTGGCTCACTTCACACGAGCAATCGCCTAGCGCTTGTAAGGTGAGTAGAGACAGACTATTTGAATTGAGGTTTCCGACAGCGACTTGAGCGCAATGGGAGCGAATTTAATTCAAAGACATAAATTTGAAGTCGCCAAGTTAGAAACTAAGATGAGGTTCTTAAATAGAAGAACCGACATGAATGATCCCCACCATTCATGTGTCTATATGATAAAGCCGAGTGGTGAAATTAGTCATCTAGCAATTAGCAAGTGAGAAGATGAGAATTCTGTGCTTGGCGCCTGTGATTTGGTGACAAAGCTAAGACTCCTATGGTAAATTACCTCTAACGAGGAGAGCAACGACATACATTCTTTATCTTAGGATAAGAAAAAGAAAAGCTCTGCCATAACATGCATTTCCATATCGCATGTGCTAATCGACCTATCGTGAAGTCGAAGAACTCGCTTCTTCACCTGTGTGTGAGTCCTTATTTTGATATAGATCTCAACAATTTATCTTTGCAACTTTTGACTATATCATGATGTGATGTATTAATGTTTGCTACCTTAAGGGTGTATCCTATGGTCATGGAAAAAGATCTGACATAAAGATGCATTCCTAGAAAGCTGTTAATCTCGCATCTAATTGATATGAAAAATGGAAAGAAAGAACAAACATTTTTGGTTTTACACTTTTCACAGATTCACCGGCCTAATCATCTCACCGAAGGAGTTTGATATGATTTAGAATACTTGTTATCGTTGTGATGAATTGAGTATAAAATTACTGAGGGATTGAATAATACTCAATTATGTGTAATTCAAAAATGCTCGGGGTATATAAGTACACTTTGGGATTAATTATATTTTGAGGGTTGATGTCTCCAATATGGCCTGTATGGGGTTTCTATATTGAGTCTAATTATCGGTGTGAGCCTGTGTCGCACTCGCTCTTTCCACTGCATGAATGATTTCTAGTGTAAATATAAAATTCTATCACATCGATTGATATGAGTCCACTCCCATTATGGGCGAGTGGGAGATGTTGACTCGGGGCCAAGATTCACATGGGCTGACTAACCCAAATTCAAGTTTAAGAGTTGAGGCGCTGTCTTAGAGACAATCGCTTCAACGCCATGTACATTAAAACGTACATGAGATGATGGTTCAACAATGGATTTCTGAAAGAAATAGAAAAGACACTTTTTGGGTACGTGTTAGTAAAGGGTGTTCGGAATGTGGAAGATTTTCCAGTTCTAGTAATTGGAATAACACTTTGAAGCATTGAAGACATACATCGATCAGGAACAACGAGTAAGTTTTTTTTTAATTGTTGTTTATGAATCAACATCACATGATTTATAAAAATATTGACATAAAAATAAAAATAAATAAAATATGAAAAACTTATATATTACAATTATTTTTATTTATCATAAATTCTATATTTAACCGAATGTGGAATGTGTTTAACTCAATGACGTAATTATTAATCTATAACATCGTGAGTAACGTATTATAATAATCATAATAATAATAGATCTCTAATTATTTAAAAACAAAAAAAAATTATAAGATTTTACTTATAATTCTGACATTTTGAATATATTTTTATATTTTAATTTAAAAAATAAATAAAAGTATCATTATTTTTCAATATAAATAAATTATTTGTTATTTGTTATTTTTATTAAAATTTTAATCTACTAAATGAGAAATCAAAATTTATTTCTCAAACTTTAAAATAAAATTTATATATTTATTATAAATAAATTTATTTATAATAAATTTAAGAGTGTTATACTAGTGTTTTAAGAGTGTTACATTAGTGTCGTAACTTTATTAAACATTGGGTCGGGATGAAAAATAAAAGAGAGAAGATAGGAAAGAGGAGAGAGGGACCATTATCCAATGTGATGAGTATAATGAAGTATATATGATATTTTGACTTAAGTTTCGCCATCGCTCCACGACAGTTTGTCTTATTTTTATGTTTTTATCATGTATTTAACAAATACGAGAAACCAAATTTATATTTTATTAATTATTTAATTATTTATGATCTTAGTTAATTCGAATTGCGAAAAAATGTATAAGAAAAATCAATTTCTCGAAATTTGTCACATTAAGCCTATAAGAAATTGTAGACATGGTACAAAATAATATTTTTTTTGAAAAAAAAAATATAAGTTTTACACTCTTTCATGATCATATCCTTTATGATTGAGCCACTCATTTAAATATTATTTTTAGTGGGCTAAATTAAAATATCAAGTAAATTATAATTATAAATATTGAAAAAGGTTTTTAAAATTGCTTTCACAAGATATACATGTCATTATTTCATGCACACTACGTATCCATTTCATCAATGTATATTATGTTGTAATAATACCTGTTATGACAAGGATTCATACCTCGATCTCTCCGCCTACTGTAATCAATTCCTATCACTTTACAACTTAAACCACTTCATAAGGGCTAGTCGAAAGAACCTAAAAAAATAAAAAATAAAAAAAAATTAAACGAGACCTAGATATTAAAATAATATATTTTTATTAATTAATTTATTATTTTCAAAATGTTATTTAAATATTTCTGATAGTGATTTTTTTTGGTTCACTTTTTTTTTTATAATTGATTATCAATAATTTTAAATTATAAATATTGAAACAATTGTAAAAAATATATATATTTTGATACCTATTTCACCCATATTAGTCAATTTCTATCCTTTTTTATCGATTGAACCACGTTATAAGGGCTTACCGAAAGAACATGAAAAAATTTCAAACGACATGATATTAAAATAATATATTTTTCTTAATTAATATATTATTTTCAAAATTTATTTAGTTTAATTATCATAGTGATTTTGTTGGTTCTCTTTGTTTGTTTGACGAAAAAAAAATCACTAAGGAAAATGAGGAGCGGAGGATATTTTGGTAAATTCAATACCGACACGTTCAAGAAAGGTGGGTATATTCACGTCAGTGTGTACTCAAATGGAGAGGGATGTATGATCAGAGTTCGAAAGAGAGAGAGAGAGAGAGAGAGCAGGAGGGTTTGGTCGGAATGGCAGGAACAAGCTGCATGGACGACGGTGATCGTGGCCAGTCACTGCCGGCGTCTCTTCTGGTGGCGACGGTGGCCGATCTACTTACTTTGTACATTCAAAAGGGCCACCCGTCGGAGGCCGTTGAGTTCTCCGATCTCTGCCTCTCCTTGGCCAGGTTTCCTTCGAGCTCTGTTTCTCTCTATGTATTTCTGTCCCTGTGTTAGTGTTTTTTAGAAGCGAAACGCTAGGTTAGCGATGGAGGATTCTCAATTCTCACTCCACAAGCTTCCTCCGTTTCAGCTTGTTTTTTTAGAAATAAAGTGAAATCCTCGAGAGTGCATTTCTCAGTGAATTGTTGATAATGAACTCTGAAAATTTGAATGGGGTTTTTACTGAAAAGCAGTTTTTGGAATCAAACACGTTCCTATTTTTTTGGTTTTTGGTAATGGTGTGGAAAATTGTTATTAAAATTGCGTATTGTCTCGGGAATGAAGCTAGAAAATAGGATTCAGGCGGGCCGATACGAGGGATTACTGTTAGGAAGCCAAATGTAAAAGGAAAGCATCATTTAGCTTATAGTTTGTTTCTCTTTAAAGCGGAGGTAATTGAAATTTGCCTTTAATTTATTTGAGGTGGCTAGTGTAGCTTCATTTGGAAATGAAGTATAATACGCTGCTTTATTTTCAGCCAAATGTTTTATATGCAGAGCATTTATAAAGGAAACCTTGTGAACGACTATTTGGTAACTGAAGCCAGAAATTTTGTACTTCAGAAAAATGCACAAAAAGAAAATGACGCCGAAATTTGTTACCGGGGTGTCATTGATAAAAAAAATTTAAGAAGTTTCAGATTTATAGGCAGTGAAAATACCAGATTTTTGACTGTTTATATCATGATTCTAGTTAGTTTTGAGCATAAGCTATTTGTGGCTCAAGAAGGATTTCGTGAGAGGCAAGGCGCAGGTTTTTTTATGAGGTTCATCTATCGATATAAATAAAAATTATATATCTCACTATATATAATTTTTTAGGGAGTATCCATCAAAAAAAAAAAAAATATAATTTTTTAGGGAAGTGAGTCACACCCTATCTATATATCTCCCGAGATATATATCTCCTGGTAGATATATCTCATGCTATATATCTTATTATATATCTCCTTATCTCACCCTACCAAAGTGAGGAGCAAGCTTTTTTTTAAGTTAAGACGTCCCTAGAATGTAATTTTTTTTTTTTTGAGTAAGTAAGAGATAAATCTACAGAATAAGGCCCTGAAGCACCCAGCGAGAGATACATAGAAAGACCCTCTTTGTTGACAAAACTCACTTGCAATACAAAAGCAGCCTCATGTTCCCCCCTCATCCAGTCAATAGACCAATTGGGTCGAAAGGACCATTCTCTATACTGAAGAACTTTGTCTCCGACCAAAGCAAAAAAAAAGGAAACAAACCTTTAGTCTTAGCAATGCTAATGTAAATAAAAATTATACTATCTTACTATACTCTCTAATTTTTAAGTGAAGAACGCGAGCGCCTTGCGTGAAGGCAGACTTCTTGCCGAATTACTACCTGCACACGTGGGAGTAATTGGCGCTGGGTTTTATTGTGCCTTTCTTGGTTTTATGAGACTGATTCAATTTCTTAGTCCTTGTTTCTGAGCAGTGAATTTTTATTTTATCTTATAATTCTGGTATTTCATACCACTTGTGAAATAGTTGAACTGATTCTGCTTTGTTTATCAATTATACAATTGTGTAACAATATTTTCTTTGTCAATTATACCAAGGTATTGATTATGCGAGTTCTGGCTCACTTGAATCCCTTTGATGAGATTTACCACCATGGTGATGCTTTAGTATTATTTGCGCATGTGAGAGTAGTTTATAATTTGGATTCATTCCATTCAGTGGTGGCATTGCCATCTGCATGGACAGTCTTGTGGACCTGTCAGATGATGACTCCTGATATTGCGCTGTGATATCAAATTCAGTTTGTTTTTTTGTTCTTCAGAAAACTGCAGTTTAATGGGAAATGCATTTGTGTGTTTGTCTTTACTCTTGTATAAAATTTTCTGTATATTTACTCCATAAATACTTGGTTGTTCAGTTTATGCAGGTTTTTAATTAGTAATTACAGAAAATAATTCTGAAGACAGTCTATGCATTGATTAGTACAGTAATAACTGCAAACTGGATTAGCATTCTCAATTTGTTGTCTTGTTCTAGAACTGAAGGTGCTTAGGCACATTATGAATGATTCCTCTCCAAGCAGTTGCTGGTACTTATGATTCTCTATCAAAGTATCATGATTCTTTTATTTTCCATAATTAGTAATTCGTTATTAATCTATTGTTACTAAATTTGGTGGACACTCCAAACAGTATAGGGAATACCTATTTTATAGGTGAGACAACAAATTGGGATATGACAACATTTTTGCTATGGGAATTTCGGAAAGGGGTTATTCAATAATGGTTGAGGCCCATTATGTTTGTGTTAAGTTATTAAATTTGGAGCTACTTTCTTACACTAATTGTCGTTGATCATAGCTCAAGTAGTTGCGAGAGGCAAGAGGGGGTTGGAGAGAGTAACAATGAAAAGCAGGGAGCTTTAGGAGAAATAGACTCTTTTCTTGTTTCATTTGTGGAAATGATGTTTTATTATTATGGCTGATTTGGAAGCATTTGGAGTACCTATAACACTGCAATGATAAGAAAATGGGTGAAGTTCTTTAGGTCCATGGGCAAGGTATACCTCTTCTCATGCTAGTGTGAGCACATGACAATCGCCATTCCCAGTCGCACCACAGTGAGTTCGCGGAAAGAATAGTTGTGCTGTTGATGATTACATAGATTTTTCAAATTAAAACATGAGTTGATGTGGCTGCTGAAGAAAATTTGTAATAATATTACATTGGACTTGGCAGGTTAGCAGGCCCTTGGTGCGATTATGGCCAGCAGGCCGTATCTTTCCTTAAACTACAGGACTAGTTTGGCAGGCTAGTCTTGTGGAAGTGTTAGGGCCTTGGTGTAGTAAATTAGGAATATCGTTCCTTACCCCACATTATAATTACCAACATTAGGTTCTTTTTTTAATCATTTTCCTCTTCTCCTGTTTTCTTTCACGGTCCCACCATGCTTTGTAGCAAATTTTCTTATTTGCAGCTCAGTATTTCTTTAAAGAAGACTTGCACAGTTTTAAATATTTTTAACACAATGGACTTTTAATTGGAAAATAGAACTGATCACGTTCTTGCCCTACATTGTCCATCAGCTAAATACAATATCTTAATCACTAATGATGGAACCCTTTGCTCCCGACTTGATCGAATGTACGACTTGTATTTTGGTTGAGCATAGTAAATGCATGTGCTTGCTTTATAACTGTTTTAAGAAAGGATATTACTAACTAATTATTCTTGTTTGTCTTGAGACAACTTATATAAAGAAGTATCTCTATATGTCTTTGTGGAAGATTCTTTAATAATTGGGAAGTATGATATGTAGTGCTCGAATGAGGAATATGAAACCTCCCTCTGGCTAGTTATCATCTTTGATATATAATAACAAACTTGAGCAATACATCGGTTGATCTCGATCGCCCATTATATTGGAGCGAGTGAGGGTGTTAAACGGGTCCATCCCTTTTAAGTTTTGATTAATGTGGCTGAAATACGAATTTTAAGATTAAAAAGTGGTAGCGAATCTTGCAGTTTCATGGAAGTGTGAAAAATTAGTTTAAATCTTTATAAAGTTAAAAACCTTGAAAGTTACTAAAGAATTGGAGCAGAGGTTTTTTGGCAGTAGAGTCTCAAGAAGGATAAGCCGTGGGTGAGTTTATGGGATGACTTGAGGAAGAAGAGTGCGCAGTCTTGGCAGAGCAGAGCTAATGCGAGGATGATTTTTGCAGGAAGCAGGCTATGGAGGGCCTCGCAGCGTCGAAAATCCCAGCTTTGACGAAAGAGGGACGGGAATGCGGGGTTTTTCAGGATGGTACAATGCCCGCGAGGAAAAATTGCCTTAAAAGCGTCGACATCAATGATAGGAAGAAATTTGGAAAGGAAATTTGCTGAAATTAAGGAAGGTTTGGTAAATGCATTCAAAAACTTGTTGGCGGCCCCGGGTGGATGGCGACCTTCCCTTCCTGATTGAGCCTTCAACGAGATCGGGTATGAGGAAGAATTTGCTAGGTTTGGAGAAATTTTTCGAGGAGGGAGAAATGCAGGCGATTTAGTCTTAATAGTGAAAGACCCCTGGACTGCGGCTTCCCTTTAGCCTTTTGGTCTTTAGGTTGGGACTTTGTAAAAATGAAGTTCTAGGATTTTCAAGGAATTTCATGAGCAAGGAATTAGTTGTTGTAAACAACTAAATCGACTTTCTGGTTTCTTAATCCCAAAGAAGCGAGGTATGGAAGATTTCAAAGGACTTTAGGCCAATAAACAGTGAGCGAATGTACAAAATCTTGTAAAAGTGTTAATATGGAGATCAAGAGTCTTGGACAGGTTATTTCTAAGTCAGCAATCTACCTTTGTGATGGAAGTCGTTTTGGATGCGGTCTTGATCGCTAATGAGATGATGGATTCATCCTTGAGGAAGGAAATGTAGTTTTGATCACCTTAAGGTGGATATGAGGCTGCGGCACCATGGAGTTGCCCAGGAGTATCACGTTCCGGAGTCGCAAAGGGAAGATGGGGATTACGAGAGCGATAGGTGGGTCTGGATCCAAATGGTGCATCTCCACCCCTCTTTCTACATCCTTGTCAAACGAGATCTTCAGGTGGCTTCTTCCTAGTTCCGGGGTTGTGAAAGAAACGGAGACCCCCTCTCCATCTCTTACGTCATGGCATGGAGACTACCAAGTTGTTTGTTACCTTGAGTACTTCTTGTGGGGAAACTATCTCTGATTTCCGGGCACTTCCAGCAGGAGCAGAAACCATTATTTCCCACCTCCTCTATCTTAGTAATCTGTTTACTCTTTTACCCAAGGTACGACAACGATGAATTAAAAGTTTATAAGCTGGATTAGTGTAGTTAAAGCGGTTTCGGGTTTGAAATTAATTTAAACAAAAGTAGAAATCCTCCTTTGGTCAGTGGCTAATAATAGGTGCTAGCCTCGAGCTTGGGTGCAAGTTGGATCCTTCCCTAGCTGTGGGCTCCTGCAGATTTTAAACACAAGCATTAAGTGTTTGGGATTCGGTAGAAAGAAAGATTTGGAAGATTGGCATCTTGGAAGCTTAGTACATTTAAAGAAATGGAAGAGTCCACGCGCTCGTGCTAGGAGTTCATATCCTAACCTATGTTATCATCTATCTCTTTTCAGAGCTCCACAGTGTCTTATTAGATTGGAAAGGATTCAAAAACAGTTTTTATAAAGTTGACGATAACAACCATGAGAAGAGTCTCATTGAGTAATTTGGGCCCGCGTATTGCTGTGGCAGAAAAAGAGGCATTATGGATTCTGGCTTCCAAAATGAACAAGAAGTTGAGTATAAGTGGAATTGGCGGTTTGCAAACGACAGAAACTCACTTTGGAGAAAAGTTATTGGGAGTAAATTTGGAGAGTCTCTGATGGATAGCGAACTTGTGATGTCGGAGGAGAGGTACTGGACTTCGATTTGCTAGAGAGTGTTAGAAAATGACCGATTTTTGAATGCGGTTTTTCCTTGGGGGTGTCTGGAGGATCAATTTTTGGAAAGATGTTTGGTGTGGTGAGGGGCTGCTGTGTTCAGTTATCCACCTCCTTTGTTGGCTTTAAGCCAGGCGGGTGCGGATGTAATGGGATGATAAGAGATAGAAATTTGGGGTTGGGACCAATCTTTCTAAGACCTTTCAATGATTGGGAGATAGAGGAGGTGCAAGATCTCTTCATACCATGAGTTAGCACCACACCCCTCGGGCGAGAGATAGGCTCCTTTTGAAAAATGACGAGAAAGAGTTTTAAGTAAAGAGTATATATAAAGCTCGACCCTTCTATCATTTGATTTCCCCGATCCGTTTGATGTGGAATCCGATTGTTCCTCCAAAAGAATTGGAGTTTTGCAGGGAAATAACTTGAAGCGAGTTCTCACCTTAGACAGTAAGCTCAGCAGTAGATGTTTAGTAAATAGATGCTTTGTCTGTCTGGGGAATGAACCATTCTTGATTCATTGCAAAGAGCTAAAATGTTGTGGAATCTTTTTATCAATCTTTGGAACTATGTTTGGGTCTTTCGCGTTAGGTTACTTCACCCTTTTAACTGTGAAGGAAGCCCCGTGGTACTTTCGAAATCATTCAGGCACTCCATTTTTATTTTGGACCCTATGCTGGAAGGTATAAACTAGTTAGTGTCGAGAATGAGGGCACCGATGATCAAAATCCAGTAACTTTGTGACCAATTTGCAACTGGAAGCAAAAATTTAACATGTATAAGGGAGGTAACAGTCACATTTAGTAGATTCCTAACTTGAGTTTGGGTAGTAAGTAGTTTTTATTTTTTTGGCTTTGTTGTTTTTATTTGCTAGGTGGTTCCTCCACATCCCGCGTCCACGTGTACTCCACAGGGAACTTTCGCCGTCTATAATATCTGTTTCTTGTTCAAAAAAAAAAAAAAGAGCAAAAACAGACAATGAAATAAATTTATTAATCTGATAAAATGAGTGGTAGGGGATTTAATGATGCTTTGGTGTTTAGATGGTTTGCATACTTGTGTGGTCTATCCACTAAGGCATCTGATTAATTCCCAAATCTCACCCATTCAACTTTGACATTGGTATTGAACATGCAGGATGGTTCATATATTTTTGTTGATTTGGCATGTCACACTATCTATATTTTGCAGCCTTTCTCTTGATTTTTATTTTTTATTCTGGACGCGAGCTTTGGATTACTCGATCCAATTTAGAAAATTTCACCAATATCTTCTTCATGATTTCCAAGCTGTTAGATTCTAAAGTTCTACTTTTTGTTGTTCAGTGCTGCCGGTGTCTTAGGATCAGTGATGATGTATTTCTTCTTTGTGGAGGGAATGTTATATAGAATATTTTAAGGTGCATGTATATCAAATAAAAAGTTATAAGAAAAAACCCTTGAGTCGGCTAAGGGCTCACAGTTCAGGATCCCTACAGATGGAGGAAGTGGGAGCATACAACGACTCTAAGAGGCTGGTTTAGGATATGGAAATATCTGATGAAACATTAGATGTTTGAACCCGATTATTTCCATTTGTGTTAAATGTTCTCTATTTGTGGTGGGACATTATCTCTCTTTTTGTGGGAGAGTAAGACAGTTGGCGAATGACATTAAAACTAGGGCACCCTATGCAGATGGATTTATTCTTATGTTCTTCCATTAATCGTTTGCATTCAAGATTCCACTAATGTAAGATTTTGGCCATTAACAAGTATTTTATACTAAGATGTGGTTTTGTATTTATGTCTTCTGGAAGAATGCTTGCAAAGTGGATAGGTTTTCTTGATCACGTCTTTACTAATCTTCTTACATTTAGTGAGGAGGTGCCTATAATTTCTTTAGCAATCCTTTTTCATTGTGTTGTCACTGATGATCTACTATCTGTTTCTCATACTAACCTTTTGTGTTTTTTGTGCCTTACACCTTAAGGAATGAGGAAGAGACTATACCATACAGGGAATCTGTAATGCTGAATCACAATTCTACCCATCAACATCCATGTTCAAAGATCATGTCAAGGTACTTATAAATTCTAGTGATTTGCTTGTGTAAGGTTTAAATTTCTTGTTTTGGAGGATGTTACATACTTGAATGAGGCGTTTTTATGATGTTTAAAAGTGGACCAGTGTCAGAAGGTTACCCGTTCGCGATTCAACAATCATGGCGCTTAATACAAATACCATTTACTGTTTTGATTTTTTTAAAAAAATAATTAAAAATCAATAATATATTTTTATCATTTTATATAAATATATTGATATTTGAAATTTTAACAAATAAAATATAAATATCTCTTAATATATCACCTGTTAAAAATGAATAGAAAGAAATCGTTTGTACTTTGTAATTATTTGTATAATATATAATGATACAGAATTGTTATATAATAACATTTTCCTAAAGTTTCCTATCAGACATATTAAAGTGGTACAATCCCATATCTTTGAACCTTTACGATCTCCCAACTAACACATTTAGAGCCTTCTTGCTTTGTGATTATTATATAATTTTTATCTTTTGATAAGTCCCACATACCCTGAAATGCAAGGGACATTCCGGATTTTCAAAATTGTCATTCTAGGCATTTTAACCTTGGATAATGGGGCTCATGAGGGTGAAGAAAATGTGTAGCCTTTTGCATGTAGGAGAGTGAGTTACAAACAATGAAATTCTCTCCTTCACAAGCAGTCCCATGTCTCACATCGGAAAGATAAAGATATTGCAAAGGCTTTAAAAGCCTCTCATTCAGAGTATGACTAAGTAGACACAATAGGGCTCATGATGGGTAGTTTTCGCCATGAATCATGAGGGAGTGGATAATGCATGTAGGCTTTTGCATGTGGAGGCCGTCCTTCCCGCCTGGGAGAGTGGAGTTTTAAACCGTTTGAATATGATTCTCACCCCGGTTGGGTGTTCTACCACTAGTCTAAGCGGTTTGCAACCGGTTCAAAAGAGGGAACTGGATTGGAAAGCTCATTGATTGATGGTCGGTCTAGCATTTAAAACATAGTTTTTGAGGTATTCTATTTGACATGATAAATTGCACCATTTTAAAGAGACAGATTATTGAAAAAATGTGACTAATTGGTGCATATGATAAAAATCTAGGCACTAACAGTCTTGTTCAATACAGAAATGAGAAAATGTTTGAAGGAAGAAAGATAATTTGGCTTTCACATACAGTTCTTGGATTTATACAACTTTTTAATCAACTCCATGAAACTAGTGTGATTGAGAGATTTGTTAGATTGATTTTGAAAATGATGACTCCCCACAAATCTCTCCTCTTTATGTGAGTATTTTCTTGAAATTCTCCTTTCTAAGCATAAGTGGCTTTTGCTGTGTTCTTCTTTGTAGATGGGGCCCAGATCTTTGTCGTTGCTTTCCAGCTGCACTAGCCAGCATAGGTGTTGACATGTCTCCGAGGGAGGCAGATATTGTTTATTTTGTAGTATGGAGGTTTTTCAGATTAAGCAAGAACTTTGTGATCTGGTTTAATGATTATGGGTTTGAGATCCTACAATAAAGCTCTTTCAGTATAATCGATCAAAAAGCTCTTTCCGGTATGGTTGAAGTAAAAAATGCTTTTGTACACAAAAACTTATGAGAAAGAAAATTCATAATTCATTTATTTTTTTCCACCTAAAGTATCAAATAGAAACCACTTTCTTGAAGTGGGTGGAGAAAATCTTGTCAGGATTCTTATTAATCCCTTTTCTAGGCTATATAGTCTGTTGCACACATTATTCAGAAAAAACCTTTTTGGTTTGGAAATGGAAAGCTTGCTTTGGTTTTTATTTTTCTTTACCCCATTTTCTTGTTTTAATCCTAGAGTCTCAAGAGTTTTGATTATCGAGATTATGCTCTATTGTACCTGATGGTATCTAGTTAGATTGCATTCTAAGTTTAGGGGCCTTAGACTGTAGTAACGCACATCCTTTTTAGGATATTATGCCATTTGACATTGATTATGAAATCTTTGATTTATAGGAAGAAAAACAGGTTCATTATCTTTGAACATTTACAATTCTCATTTCTAGAGTAGAGGGCATATGCTAGAAACTATGAGTCGAAATCTAAGTTGTCTGATTTAGTTCATCAATTTTTCTATATACTTGATGGATTTGTTGGTTAATTTTGAGAGATTATCATACTAAATTATGATATTCTATGCATGATATGTTCATCAATGAGTTTTTAAATCAATTACTTCACTATTTATCAAGTCTTTTGATTCTTTCTCATTCTGTATGTGTTCTTTCAGATACTATCCACGATTACAGATAGGTCATGTCCTTGCTTCTCTTGAGGTCAAGGTAGATTTCTGCATGAAATTTATTTATTTATTCTTCTTTTCTCTTTGAATTGCTGGAAGTTGTAAAATTTCTTTTGGTTGTCTTGTAGCCTGGATATGGGGCTTATGTGGTTGTCTTCCATCTCTCAAGGAGTATGGTGTCTCCTGTTCAAAATCACATAGTAAGGATGTCCTGAAGTTAAACTGGCCATTATGTATTAAGTGAAATGCAGTTTAGTCACTGAAAACCTTTGAAGAATATTTATTTGATCTCATTTCAGCCCCCCTGATACTTATCTTTATCATCAGCCCCTGTCTTCTCAAATGCAATGCTCGACCCATTCCTTCAACGTTTTCTATTCCGTCTTCTGTGTATTATTGATTTATTATGTTTATAAATACCTACTTTTTGAAGTTGACTTTATAAATGGTTTTTAGTGACATGGATAGCTGATGGTATCTCATATCTGTATCACATACATGGGATTTGATAGTTGACTGTGCTATTCCAATTTTACATATTTTGCTTGCAGTGCTTATTTGTTGCTCAGACAGATGATATGGACATGTCTTGCATTGTGACTCCACCTAGGTCAGAAATGCGACTAACTCTTATTATTCTTCAAAAATAGACTTAACGTGATATTCACCCTTTGTTCCTACACCGCAGCTTATTGAAACAGGAAGGTGCCTCGAGGCGGATTAACGTTTCATAAGTTTGTTGGATTCTACCTTCTAGTTTTTGGGGGCAATAAACTTTCATAATACCTTTTCTTCTGTTGTCCTTTTTTTTCTTTTGATTTCCCCTGTAAATTCTAGATTTCTGTCCCTGTTTCCACGTATTCCCTCTGGTATCAGATATTGGACCACAGCTGCCAACTAATGTAACTGCAATGCTCAAATATGGAATAAATCTTCTACAAGTTGTTGGGCAATTTGATGGTACATCTTAACTCAGCCTGAAATCTTTGTGTATCTCCTTTGCTTAAAATTTTCCCAAGTTCCGTTTCATCGAGTCTGCAATTTTGGTAGGTAATTATGTAATTATCATCGCTTTCATCAGTGCCCAGCCAACTTCTGGCATTCCGCATTGCACCAGATTATGTTGGGCGGTAACTGTTGTCTGATTCTGGTAGATCGATAGAAAAAATTAAAAAAAAAGAAGTTTCTACTATTTAAGCGTTGATAATGGTTTATATATCCTCTGTGTTTGATTTTGTACTGGAAGTTGGAAACAAATCACTAAAACGCTCATGTTATTTGCTTCATATGCCTATGTCAGACTTAGAGAAGTCACATTCTAGGGACGGGCTTTGAATCTGCCAAAGGAATTGCTATAAAGTGTGGTTTCTTTAGTTACTTATATGTATTCCCATATTTACATTATGGATCTTTTTTCTGACTTCTGTTCTTTACATTGCATGCGCATAACGACTAGTTCTGACATACTTTCTGTGTAGATGAACACATTATGCTTAGTTTTTTCTTCACCATTTGTGGATCATTGTTGTTAGTTCTCTGTTAAATAAGACAACTGGCTTTGCCAGATAGCTCATGGAGGAAAGATGTTACTTCTGAATTGAGAGTTCCAGTTCTAAGAAAGGGAGGGTCATAGAAATACAATCAAAAAATAAAAAACACAAGCAACAGGCCCTTTTCACCTTTTCCATTTTCTGTACCATATGTGTTCCTGTTGTTCCTTGAAACACAAAACCCTTGAGAAAAAAGCCAGAGGAATCTGCAAACTGGTCATCATAACCACCAAACATCTAGATCAGATGGTTGGGGTATTTCCTAGCTTAACAGGTGGTCTCAAGTTCAAGCCCTGGGAATGCAGCTATGTTCTGTAGTAGAGCTTTACCACCCTTGTGAGTCCCTTCGACAAATTATGAGGTCATTTGGTTGTGCAACATAGTTTAGGAGCTCCTTCGTATGCACATGGGCGGCTCAGGGGGCATACCTCGTGATGCGAAAAACTTATAGTCATCATAATAATTTGGCCACCAATTATTACCCCGAGAATCACACAAATAAATTTTATATAATGGCCACGTCTTGGAATATGAAGAAGAAATCGCTGATCAAGTCTGTATGCACTTCATGAAAAAATGTTTAAAGGTTTATTGCCCATCCACCCTTCTTGGAACCTGAGAAATGAAAATAACTAGTTAATGGCCCTTCACAAAAGCTTGTGCTCTATCAAAGAGAAGAAAGCTAGCAATAGTTTATTAGGATAGAAAATTTCATGATTTTTCATTACCCCAGTTTGAATCTTCCCCATACACTTTGTTTTTAACGCATAGTTCCTTTTGCTGATGATTACCTTTTTTTCGTTTTCTTTATAGTCTTTGTTAAACAGCTTCCAGACGAGATCAATATTCCTGTGAAGGACATCTTTGCAAGCACCATCAGGTGAAATTTTACCATCAGAGTAGATGTGAACGCAGAGTCTTTGAGTCAATTTCACTGAATGTTCGGCCGACCCCAATTTTCCATGAGTGTGTTATAAGGCAAAAAATGATTTTTAGTGTATCATAAATAACATATGTATGATATATATATATATATATATACATATATATATATATATATATATATAGAATATCGCATTACTCTGAAAGCTCTTTGCCCAAGGAAACTAAGGGCTTGTTTGTTTTATGTTTTTAGCTGTTTTTATTCTTAAAAACAATGAAACAGGAAAACACATGAAACACCGGAGAACATTGAAGCACTAAAGCAACGAGTCGAAACGAAACAGTTTGGCTTGCAAAATGATATTCTCTTCATATACCGAAGTTGTTTTTCTAGAGCAGGTTTGTTTTAAAAATAGGAGACCAACGGACCCTAAAGCTATGCCCGGTGTCATTATCACTCACTTGTACTTACTTTATTCTCTAACTATTTAAGCATCAAACTTTTCAGCTTTACAAATGGCTGAAAAAACACCATGAAAATGTTAGTGCTTGTTGAGCAGATCCTGATATAGGCGCCTAATTTGCTCTTAAGTTTGGTGGTATCCATCTTTTTTCTTTCATTAAAGTGTTTGATTCTTCTAGCGTTCGAATGTAGTGCTTTGATTATGGAAACTTCATCCAAATAAACTCGAGAAGGCCATCATGGCGTTGCCCTCATTGTAACCAGTTTGTTTGTAACCCAGACATCCGAATTGATCAGACGATGGCCAAGGCACGTATTTTTTTGGGATAAGGTGCATAAATGCTCTTGACTTATAGCCGTATGTCGATTTAGCCCAGGTGAGTTTATTTTACGGTCAGCGAGGTACTTTGACTTTGAATGTGCATGCTTCATTCGCCTTTATAGTCCTGGCGATGCTTGCGGATGAATGATAGTTATTCACATGACACTCCACCATGTCCAGCGGTGTTTAAAAATCCGTTTGTCGTATGCGAGATTAAGCGAGTAAGGCATGGATAGCTCTGACGCTAAACTAACAATTTTGAATTAGACTGTCTGGTTTCGTCGAGGCATTTGCTTGCCACTTTTCACGTATTTTTTTTTCTAACTATTTTCCACTTCCTTCTAAACTTATTGCTCTTTGTCCAGATTTTACAGAAAGTGGGAGAGAACGTCGTGGATGTGATTATCTCACGGAATGGATCTAAGCCTGTTGTGGAAGCATTGACACCGGAATCAAGATGAATGATTCAGATAAAAGCAATGGACGAGAGGATAGCAATATTGTGATTCTAAATTACCCCACAGCACCAACATATTGATCTTACACGATGGAAGAGGACTAACGATGATGGATTCAGAGTAATTTCGGTAATTTCAGAACCGAACCTGAAACCTTTCTTCGGATGATATTAACTATTTCCTGCTCTAGAAACCAGTCTCCCAGGAGTCGATAATGCAGTCCAGCCAGGTCAAGATATACCTGCACACAGAGACGCGGATCTTTGGACAGGAGGCGTGCTCGCCCCGTCTTCTACCTTGAACGCCCATAGCAACATCGGCATTTCCTCAAGCATCTCCGGTTTCTTTGTCTTCTCTACTCGCGCCTTAAGTGCTGTTTCTCCTTCTCTGTTTCAGGAAAACTTTGGATGTTCACAAGAAACTCAAGTGCAAATGCCGGTCCCCTCACTGCAGATGCAGAACCAACGTTTCAATCCTATCGACTTGCAGTTACAGCAATCTGGATTGGGAAGTTTCATGAGCAATGAATATGGAAGGTTGGCGTCGACACCAAGACGTGTAGGAAAGATTCCGATTGCAGTTCAGGCTATATCGGGGTCATGCAAGATTGATTCCACTCGCTACACACGCCCAGTGTGGAAGGAGTTAATGGAGTCACGGAAAGAGATCGTCAGTTTTCGAGGTCATTAACGAGTTCAGTTCCGGTTTCTGGTCAATCAATCCAGCATGTAGCTGGCCTTCCAAAACCAAGAACAGCTCCGGCAATGAACCATCAACAAAACATCGTCCACCCGTCTATCAATGTCCAACCGGTGCAACTCCAGCCAAGAAGCAGCGGTGGTCAGGTCTCGGGTTCACCAGCCAACTCTGCCAGGCAATCTCCGCCTACGCCCGCATCAAGATCGCCACCATCTGGTGCCAAAACGGCTCCGGCCAGCAGAACAGCCTTTTCCGTAGGCATGGTTGCTGAGCAGCTCAGAACAGCCGGCGAGCAGGGCCGAATCTGGTTGGAACGTATGGCGGGCCCTAGGCCCCGGAAACACCTCACCTGCGCTGCCAACAGACAACGAGAACTGGCCTCAGGGAGGATGAGAGAAGCTTCGCCGCGGCGAGGCTTACTCTGCTGCGCTGTTCTGCGATCGCTAGCTCCCAACCGGTCAACCGGCAACCTAGCTTCCTGCGTCCGTCTCTCAAATCTTCCCAGAGGACTGCTGGCATTGGGTTTCGGTGGTAGCAATGAAGCGGAATGCACGCCCGGCCCTTCACCGGCCAGGCACTCAACCCCAGGATGCACGACCCTTTGGGGAGAAGCTCAAGCTCAGGGACACTACCTGAATGGCCTCAGGATGCCCTGATGGACTGGGTGATGGCCGTTTTTGTTGTTTCTCATGACCTAAGTTTTTATATACTATATATTTCAAAAAAAAAAAAAAAGTTTATATCCCACCAGCAGCTAAAAAAAAAAAAAAGTTTTTATATACTATATTCTTAGTTGTTTAAAATGGTTAAGCTCCGTTATCTTGTATGTGTACTATTTATTGTACAATTTGCATTTTGATCCTCAAATCAGTATAGCAATTTTTGGGTTGATAACTCAGTTCAACCCAGGTACAAATTATTAGGTAAGACCTGAAGAAAACCAAACAAAACAATCTTTTAAATAGTTATCAAGATTGTTTCTATGTCTCAGTTGTAGATAAATAGAATTTTCAGGTTGATCTCAGAGAAAAAGAGCCTCTGACTGTGAGTGCATTTTATGTTTTTAGCTTTATTTATGTTTCGATTGAAATATTAAATATTTTAGCGTTTAGTTAAAAAATTTTATTTCTATCAAAATTGAGCATATTTAAATGTTATATCTTTCAGTTTTCATTTTTGGAAAATCGTCTGCGTCTTAGTTTTGTTAAATCGTTCACTTCTTAGTTGGTTGAATTTGGTTAATTTAATTAACAAGGGAAAGCAATTTCATGTGATTCGCTATATAAAATGTTAATAGTGGTCATGTGCTGTTTAATTTGTTTCAAATCTTATCTCATGCTAGCAACGTTTTCTTTGTTTGAAAAGTTTGAGGTAACGAAAAGCTATCTTAATAATATTAGAATATGAGAATTTTGATGTATTATAATCTTTCAGTTTTCATTTCGGAAAATCGTTTACGTGCTTGATTTGGTTGAAAATAAATAATAGAAAAATAAAATTTTCGCGGGTTTACTTAAAATAAAGTTAACGATGAAAATGTGTTTCTTTCTGTTTTTTTGACATAATTTAACTACTCTTTTTGTTTTGTCCCGTGTTTCGTTTTGTCGTCATTGGTCAGTGTTTGATTTATTCAACATACTGACCTCAAACTTTCCCTGTTTCTTTATTCGTATATAAAAGTTGAAAAAAATAGTGGTCGTTTAACTGTTTTGAATTTTGTTTTGTCACAATTAAATATAGCTAATATATGTTCCTTTGTTTGAAAAGTTTGGAGGGTGAAAGCGAAAATTTTACTCTCCATAGTACCAAATAGTGTTTTACATTTTATTTTTGTAATAATTAATGTTTGTTACAATATAGTAAGAATTATCGCAGCTAGCTGGAAATTTAAAACCTACAAATCCACCTTTTAACTGGATGTCTTGCTTATGAACTAAGTTAGACATGTGAACTTTGATTTTTCTCCTTGTTTTTTATATTTTGTGTTTTTTGTATTTTTCAGAATAAAGAAATAAGAACCAAACTGGTTCTTTATGTTTAAAAATTGGAACTATCTCACTCTTTTGGAGAACAATTTTTTCTTCATTCTAAAAAACAAAAGGAAGAAAACAAATAATAAATTCAGAGAATAACAAGTTTTCAAAGAATATCAAACATGCCCAAAGGTATGCTTGTTAAGTTTTTGAAAACTGTTTTTTTGTTTTGAAAAATAAGTATAACATGGTTAAGTTTTTTGAAAAGCTCATTTTTTATTTTTTTTTTTGTAACTAAAGCCAGAACAAAACATAACAAGGACAACGTCTTTAATATATATAAAACAAAAACCATGTTATAAACCAAACCATAGAACAAAAAAATTGAGTAAATTATAATTATAACAAAAAAGATCGAGTAGTAATAAAAAAGCCCATAACTAGTAAGAAACATAGGTAAAACAAACTAAAAATTAATATAATTCTATAAAAAGATCAGTAGTAATAAAAGCCACATAATGGTAGAAATAATTAAAACATAAGGTAAATAATGGGAATAATTATATTTTAAAAAAAATTCGTTGTTTTTTGAAAACTTTTAAGTTGAAATCATTTAATTATTTATATTTCTTATTTATATACTGATTTAAAATTAAAATTTCTAAATCTATGAGGATTAATTCAGTGTGGCTTATTAACTATAGAGTAATAGCAAATTTTTAGAATAAATTTCAAAAACAATTTTCAGTTAATTTTTCAATTCCTCGAACTACAGTAAATATTTGCTTATTCTCAAGCATTACATAACACAAATATTAACTTATTCTTTGTGTGACATTTTTTATTTTCCATATCATATCATATCCTCTAGTGACATATATATATCTTAGTTTATTCTTGAAATATTCTTAGTATCATTTTAAAATGTTCTTTATAATAGTGCGTTTTCAGTCAAACAGTGACATGTTACCTGATGATATCTCTGAACTGGTTTTCCATGGGTTTGTGGGGACTTCATCATCTTTTATTCTTCTGATTAAAAGAAGAATGAAATTTTATTTCTTTTTGACAGTCTACAGGTTCTGTTCTAAAATCGATCCTGTTGTCTACAATTCCTTGCCGTTGCCACAGAAAATGCAGGAAAATGAAAGAAAAATTCATCTTCATATTGTAAATGACTAAATGGAACGTTAGATGGGTTTATCATTTACCAGGAAGCTTTCAAATTATTTCCCCGCCGCTTTCTTGTGCAATTACACCTTCATTGTGGTGTTGTTGGGTAAATCTAAATGAAGAGCACTTTAGTCTTTGTACTCTTCATTACATTTGTCCGTTGTGGCGGCTGATGTTAGATTTTCTTTGAATTTTATTTTCTTTGTAGTTTGCAGGTTCCCAGAATATATTTTTGAACGATTGCTGGAGGTAAAATTTGTTTCTTTGATAGATTCGCTCGTTTAATGCTACTGCTGAAGCTATCAGTTTCTTTAGGTCATGTTGAATATCCCAATACATGGTTATGTTTTCATGGAAATTGGGCTTTGTTAAGCTGGCATTCCAGTAAGTGTAGATTGTATATTTGGGATGCATTGCTGCTGGAAGTATTACAGATTTTATTAACTCAGTGATGTGTTGAACTATAGAGGATTTTTTTGAATCCGCGGAACCTGGTAGAATATAGTAAAATATGCCTTTTCAAGCAATTTAGAGACGGGGATTCGGTGCCTAATTGTGTGTACACATATTGTGAATGAAATGTTGATCATCTCTTATTATTCCACATCTATCTTTTACAAGGTTCTCTAATGTTCTCCTTTCACATGGTTCAATGATTATATCAATACTTATTCTAGTTAGAGATTTCATGAAGGCTCAATATGGGTGACTCATCATGACTCAATTCAATTGTTGATGTTTGATTCTTACGGCTTCTTGCTTTATTCCATCTTCATCATCACTCAGGTTCTATTCAAAATGGAAATTTGCTTTTAGTTATTAAATGAATTATGCACATCAGTTTACTTGGTTTCTTTTAAAAAAAAAAAACAATAAGATTCCTTTTGCAATCTATTTCCGTATTGTGCTTTAAAAGCAAAGGAATTTGTTGCTAAAGAAATCCTAAGAGCCACTTTTCATTCACATTACATTTTGTTAACACGTATGCTAAGTTAAACATTTGTTTGTAGGAACATCAGTATCTCATTTCAGAGTGCATTGTTTTCCCACCTAGAGCATGCCATGCCTTTCTCTCTAACATAAGGAACTTTGTGCATCAAACTTCATGGATCAGCTATCAGCCTGCGGTGTATTTTAACTTAGTGTATTACCTCGCATAAATTTTATGACTTGGTTTGTTGAATTGCATATGTAATTTATTTGGTCATATATGCAACGGCTAAATCATACATTCACAAGCACGTGCTTGTGCATGTACACTGATGTCAGTCCAGTCACTTATGAATCTTAAATTCGTACCTCTCCTCAGCTAGTCTTGTATATAGCATCTCCATTTGCAATCACGGAAAATGGTGATTTCCAAATAGATTGTGTATCAGCTCCGCCATCTTAGTGACTAAAGACTATGATAAAAGGTATGTCTGTGGCATGAATGTAGCAATCTTATCCTCTGAACTCCACATAAGACCATTTTAGGCTGTCTATGCTCAATGCGGGTTCCATGCTATTTATTTAATTATTTCAACAGCAATTTAAGCTTAGGAACCCACATCTTAGGTATTCAGGACCTTCTGGCATGAAACTGGTGGTCGAATTCCTACTGAATTACTTTAACTGGAGTATAGCACAAGATCACCTTTTCTTGCTGAGAAGGGGTTGGCCTGTGAATTAGGTAAGCTAACTGCAACCTTAAAAATGAGAGAGTACTACATTGGCCCAGAGAGGAACCGTCACCCTATTTGAAGAAGCTTGGCTTAATGCCCTTATATTATTGGTTATTTATTACTCATTCATCTTGATTTTGCATCATTTAGTTATTTCTCTTTCTGCTTTCCATATCTGTTTATTATTATAAATGAATTTCTTTACTTCTGGCCTGTTGTCATTGGTTATCAAGGACAGAGGTAGTGGTAGTGAATTCTAGGGAGAGACTGGAGGAGGGAAACATTAGTGTGATGGAGTTTGGAGTATGTGCTCCTAATCAGTCTTTCGTGAGTTTTTGATCTGAATCTTCCATTTTATTCACAATGCTGAATTTCAAGACAACTAATACTTGGGTTTCCTATGAAAT
This sequence comes from Tetrastigma voinierianum, assembly GCA_016808115.1. NCBI lineage: Eukaryota > Viridiplantae > Streptophyta > Magnoliopsida > Vitales > Vitaceae > Tetrastigma > Tetrastigma voinierianum. The sequence continues at coordinate 14,939 of JAEQBH010006736.1, read as the reverse complement.
GAATGGTTTTTTTTCCTAAACCATGACTCTGTCACCATCTTTTCATTTAATTTTAGTATGTTATTATATATTTTTATATCCCAAAGATAGTGTAGCTTATCAGAATTGCTAATATTCTGCCAATAATGATCCTTTTAAATCATTTGTCTCTTTAAAGGTCATTACAAGGAGCAGTTGTGGCCAATATCTATCTTCTCTATGGTTGCATATACTGGCTCTAGATTGGAAGCCTGTCTGGCATTTTGAAAAGTTACTGAAGCAGGAGAGACATTGTGCTAAAGTGAATTACCTTCCTGATTGGTTTCTAGCCTTCCTTGTTGTACAGTCTTTTTCTTTTCTTTCTTCCTATAACTTCTGAATTTCATCTGCGCAGTGCCGAGTCTGCTTTAGAATGGTCATTCCGAATTATTTTGTGGAAATGCTCCTTTTGCCTGGTTATGTGCCAGCCACAAGAAAATCTGTTTAACACCATTTCTAAAAAGGTACTCTTTTTTTGGAAACCATCTATGGTTTCATCCTAAGCTGGTTTTAAATGTGTTTTCAGACTGGTTTTGATGGCCCTTTCCATGGTGTAAAATTATCATCATGAACTTGTAGCCTGACCCCACCAAGGTCCTTGGTACCCATTTTTAATTATAGGAACAAAGTGCAGATAATTCAACATAAAAATTAAAACCCTTAAGAAGCTTGCACTATCTAAAAATATATACATAGATGGTGGACCAGTTTCAGGTAAAATTATGAGATGATGAAAAAGCCCTTTCCCTTCTAATATAATATAATCCTTAGCTTGCAATAATGGTTGTAGTTTTTCTATATATAATTTTTTGATAGAAAATAAGACTTAGTGATGTCGGCACCTAAAAGGGAGGCATAATAGTTCCACATTAATTTATAGTGTTGGTCTATGAGTTTGATTAAAATATAAACAAAACCCCTAATGCATTGATAATTATTATAATCTAAAACCAAATATGATCCTATAAGAGTTAAGACTTCAAGAATGTCACAAATAAATCATAAATAGGAAATTAAAAATATTCGTATGCTACATTTTTATCAAAGTGTTTTTGTGAAAGAATATCTTCACTAAATTTAGTATTTTTTGTCTGTGACATGGCTCTTATTTACTCACTTGAGCTCCAATGGAGATTCACAAAAGTAAAAAGATAACATTTTGCTCTTACTTTACTTCTCAATGTCCTGCTTGAGACAAGCAAGGCCATTTTAGTAGCTAAACTGTTTTGTAAAGATTCGGATTCAGAAGACAGATTTGGCATGGTGTTAGACTCATATAAATATATATGGAGCGAGAGAGAGAGAGACGTTTTTGAGAAGCTGACACAGAGGATGAGGATTTTGCTGAGAATGGCCGGAGGGAGCCGTATGAACATGGCTTTAACTGGCTCAATGGGTGGTGGTGGACATGTGTCACACCTGGTGGCAACAGTGGCAGATCAACTAGGGATGCACATTCAGTCTGGGCAACCGCCGGATTCTGCTGAGTTCTCCGATCTTTGTCTCTCGTTGGCCAGGTTTGATTTGCTCTCTTTCCCTCTCTGTGCGTACAGATATTGTTTGAGATGATGTCAATCTAGACAAAAATGGAAAACCCCGATAATTTTGAATTATTTATTCCTACACTACTAAATGCTTGTAACACGCTATCTCTACCAGATAAAAAAAATGAAAGCATTTTGAACAGTGATAGATTTTGAATTTACCTAAAATAAGTTTTTTATATCTCATATAGATGATCTTGAAAAGAAAGTAAATATTTTTCATTCCATATTCTGAATGAAAATTATTTTGAAAAATTATCTTTATTGATCAGTTTTGTATCTAAAATTGTTTTGTACATCTCCTAGATGATCTTGAAAAATACAAATATTTTGCAATCTCTGTTCTGATTGAAAAATTATTTTGAAAAAATGTATTAAATTAACTTTCAAGTTTGTATCTAAAATTGTTTGTACATTTGCTTCATGTACCCAAGTTGGCTTGATACAGCCTCAGTTGGAAATTAAGTGTACTAACTACCAAGCAGCTTCATTATTAGATTATTAAATGATCATACTTTCTTTGGGTGTAAGTATAACTATCAACTCCTTCGAAGAGAACAATTTGTATGGATAAATTTTTTGTTATAAAAATGTAGATAAATCCATTCTATAGCTATGTTTTTTCCACCAGTGATTTTTCTTTGTTAATTTATAATTTCCTTAAAAAAGAGTTGAAAATTTCAGATATGGCCTGCTTTCAGGTTTGTAGGGCGTGAAAATGTTGAGTTTAGTTGACTAAATTTATTACTGTGGAAGGATTCTCATTCTTCAGGATCTTTTAGTGTGTATATATATATACACACACACACACCACACACCATAGAGAGAGAAGAGAGAGAAGAGAAGAAGGAGCAGACTGTATGTCTTTCAGTTCTGATATTGACTCAATTTCTTGACTCCTGTAGCGGTGAAGGCCACATTTTTGATCTGGATTATTAGTACTGACAGATGAATGGTTGAACCGATCGTAGCCGCCATCTATCTCGTTCTCACTATCTAGCAGTTAACCAATATTTGCTTTATAATGACAGAGGGTATTGATAATGCGGTTGCAGTGGCTGAGATCAGTACGAATAAGTTTACCTCTGATATTAAATGGGTGATATGTTAGTGAATTATTAAATTTGAAGTGATTTCATAGAGTGATGGCATCAACACCTGCATAAACTCTTTATTTGTTAGTATTGGTTTCTTCTTTGCTTTTAAGTCCCACTCAGGTCTATTCTTCTTAGTTGAAACATACTCAACTTGTAATTGAGAGGGATGGATTCCCTGTGAGCCATTGTCTAAGGTTTCTAGGGTTCAACATTTGTTTAAATTGTCAACAAAGTGTTGGCCATACTTTTGTGATCGAGATTTGTACTTAGTGAAGGACCTCTTCATCTGATGTGGCTTTTCAGTATTAATACATGTTTTGTTTTTGATAAACAAATGTTTACTTTGACTGTGTATGGCATTTTCACCTCTGTATTCTTACATCTTTGATGACTTTCTTTCATTTTGATTAATACACTTATTACTTTCTCATCAAAAAAAAAAAAGAAAATAAAATGAAAAATACATTAAAAAGCATAAAAACATGCTTTGCTCAAAGTAAAAAAAAAATCAAATTCTAGAGATGAACCTTCTTCTTCTTATAGCAACCTTACGATCAAGTTCATAAAAATCCTGTAACTATGGTTCAATAGGCTATAGTTAACAATATGAGTATTATGATGCCATATTATCTTCCATATAAACCTTTACTATATGTTCACCTATCACTTTGAAAGAAGGTTGCCCTGCTATGAGTGGAGTGTTAGGCATTAAGCCCAAGTAAATAGACAGATGCAGTCTCAAAAGTGTTTATTTTTTAGTTTTTGATTACAACAATTTGCTTTCTGACATTAGTTTATTTTTACTTTTTCATGACTTATTATTGACTTTTTTTGGATGAAAGGCTAAATGTTTTGCTTTTTGTTGATAGAAATAACATATTGATTTTGCTTTACCTTTTAATGTATGAAATGTAAACATTACAAAACAAACGATATCAATACTTCACACACAACTAAGTACTTTTAAAGTTATTTTAATTAAGTCAAAAAAAAAAAAACACCACCTTAGTCTTACCTAACAACTTAAACTTTTGATCGGTGGGATGATGCCTTAAGTGTCTTGTCTGTTTTAGGAGGCCAGGTATTTGAGAGTGCATTTGGTGGTGTTCAATGAGAAGTGCTCTTAGTAGAAGTAATTTCTTGGGAGTGTTTTGACGAAAATCAACCATCAAGTGTTTCCACTACTGAAAAGAATAATCTTATGACACCATAGAAGTGAATTTTCAACATTCTAAAAGCATTTTTAAATTATGCCTATCTGATCTTTCTTCCAAAATACTTTGCTAAAGCTGCTTGCTCATACTCTACCTTATGAGACTTTGATCCTTACTATTTTATTATTCCATTTATTGAGTTCATGCACAAGACGAAAAGAATGTTTTCCTTGAGGTCGGCTGTTAGGTAGCTCATATAATCTTGATTCACATTAATGGCCCACCACTACATAACAGAATTCAGTAGCTAACAAGCTTTCTAATTAGTAGTTACTAAAAATAGTTTGAAGAAGAATCTTAATATCTTGAAACACTGATGAGCTATCATCATTAAAGCCTACAAGCTAGTAGGAAAATAGTTCATTGTTTCATGAATCGAGCTTTCTGGTGGTGGGGTCCTTGCAGGTTGAAGCAATTCTTCTGACTGAATATTTGTTCCTCATTTGTGTGCTTTGAAAGTCCGCAAAGGACTCTAAGGCCCCGGTTTGTTTGACTCTTCGCGATGTGGGTATGAGACGCTATGAGGGAAGTATGAAACATGGTATTCATATTAAACCCAATTCCTACAAGCAGGCTTTTGAAAGTTAAGTTGTTTAACAAATGTATATTTGGTTATTTACAACTGAATCATTTACACCATAAGTGTGATTGTTCTTAGTTTATTCTCTCTTTGTAGGTGCTTATGATGTATGAATGATTCCTCTCTTCAAGCTGTTTACATGCTTATGATCTCTTGTCAAGTACCTTATAATGTGACTTCTCTTTTTATTTGTTCAATAATTAGTAGCAGCTAGCAAGTGGTCAAATCTTCCTCTGACACATTACAACTAACAATTGATGGCCACTCATTGTGCTCATCATATTAACATTATTGAGAATGCCGGAATTTGCTATTCAAACCAATAAATAAGGTGAAAATGCCTTTGTTGTATTGGAATTTTGAAGAGCTTATGCTGCCAAAGGGTGAGAACTGGTAGTTGATGGAAATTTAACTAATGTCTTCCATTGGATCTGCAAACATCTACTTTGCCCATAGAGTGCTAAAACATAGTCTTGAGTTGTTATTTTCCTCCAGACTTGAGATTAGGTAAGCATGCTAATACCAGTAGATGTGATAGGGCGCTTGTGGAATTTCATTCCCTTTTTAATATTTATTCACCATTGAATGGTTAGATTTGCTTCTTTCATGTTCTCCTGTTCTCATCTTCCTTCTATAAATATTCTATTTCTAGCATGGTGATCATGCCTTTAAATAAGATTTCCATAATGTTAAAAAGGTTTTCAATTTGGACTAATTCTGTTATCTTTGCTATGACTTCCAGGCTGAACAGTTACTCTAAATTTTTATGTTGCCACAGTTTGCAAAATTTCTACTATAAGGCGTGGTTCTCTGCTATCTATGTTATTTGGCAGAATGTATGAATGGATGGTTTTCAGATCCTTGATCTGCCTGTGGGCCTTCACCTCCATACAAATTTGTTTAGAAAATTTCTTCTCAATCTTTTGTTTAGTGTGAGGTGTTGCATTTGCTATCTTTAGATTTATACAGTCTCTGTTTTCTTGGGCTGTATTCTAATTACCAGTCTTTGGAAATTCTGCTACTCTAGATATGAGAAAAACTTCTCTACCCTGGAGAGGCATTAATGTTCAGCAAGTTATCTCTTCTCAGTACCAGGAAAATCTCTTTTGATACAGAAATCCATATGCTTTGCTTTTATAATTGTATCCTTTTGAGCAAAGTTTTAATTTTCATTGTTGGAGGATGTTGCATGCTAGAAAAATTTTTCTGGGATATTTCTATTTGGTATAATGTGAATCTTTCAACTTTGAAAAATTAAGGATATAATTATGAGATAATATTAGTTATAAGGTGTGGTGATACTACCACCTTAGCCTTGTTCAATTATTATGAAATGTGTTGGGGTAAAGATGGAACTTGATTCATATACAACGTGAAACTATGCAAGTTGAGCTCAGAAAAGGAGGTAACTGAGAATTTTGATAGACTAATCAGGTTAAAATGACACCTTAGCAGACAGACTAAAGTGGTGCCTATGTGCTATGTTTATTTTTCCCCTACCAGAAACGAAGATTTATGGAGCGTAACATTTTGGGTGAACCATATAGAATTGCATCGTTTGTCTGCTTTATTTCTATTTATTATTTCCATGTTTTTGTTGTTTCATTTGTCCCGTGTGCTGTGATGTGTCTGACTTTGTATTTCTAAACTACGCCAGACATCTTACGAAAAACATTTTTTCTAAAACTTATATTTGTCTAAGAATAGGTGAGGAAATCTTGCGAGTAATGATTAGCGTCTTTTTAGGTTATAACGTTTCTCTCATAAGTCCTTGGGAAAAGCTGTTTTTTATTGAATAAAATCATAAGGTTGCTTAGATTTTCATTTGTTTTTTACACTAGCATTTTCCCTTTCTACTGCTTTAACAAAAAATATTTGACTCTTAGGAACAATAAACTTATTAGAACTTGTAAAAGTGCATGTTGCTTGGTTAGAGTACAGTTGTTCTACCTCATGAGTTGTGTGACCGTGATTCATCTCTTACTATTATGAGGATGGGGTGTTCTCTTGGGGGTATTTTGTCACTTGTATTCTTCATTTCTTTTTTGGTTAGTAGGTGTTAGTTTGTTTTCTGTATTGAATGGTCTGCTTTGTAACCCTGTATCCACAGGAGCTTCTTTGTATACTGTTAGCCTCTATTCTTTGTGCATTAATAGACGTGCTTGCTTTTTAAAAAAAAAACTGTATGAATGTGTTTTTTGGTCATCTCCTACAATTATACTACAAGGATTGAATGTGAAAATTGTTGTTTTGAATCTGAGGCATTAAATATTGTACTTGAAGATATTATATGTGCAGCCCAACTATAACTAGTTTAATATATTTCTTTCCAGCTTCTCAATGCTTTTTGTTCTCTCTCCAGCATGTGTTTGTCCAGATACTATCCACGAATCAGGATGTGTATGCGCCCTTTTCTCTTGATGTAAAGAGTAGATTCATGCTCAAATGTCTAGATTCCCCCTACAATTTTCTTTCTTGCAACTCCTGAGTCTTAGTTTTTCTTTGCCTTGTAGTCTGATATCTTGATTGCATGGTCGGCTACGCCCTCCTGGTATATCCGCAAACAAACACACATTAAGTGTCCTGAAGTTATGTTCGCATTAGTAAATGAAGGTGCAGTTGGTTCCACCAAAAAACCTCTCTTGAAGAATATTTATTTATTCTACTGTCCAACCTTGATGCTTGTCATACAAAATATGTCATTCCTTTTTGTCGGTAAATATTGAATTCTATATTTGTTCCTATACACTAGTTTCTGTGTTTCCATCGCATCTTCTTTTGGTAATTAACACAGCTTTTACTTCTTGGATCAATTTCCTCTGTTCTCTCTTCTTTTACCGCTGTATTTTCCCATCAGTTCCTACATAATGCTACCTTTACTCATTCTTCTGAACCTTCCTTTTCTCCTTATTTGGACTTTGCATGAAACTTTGAGTCTTACAAATGTTATTTGAGCACTGATAATTCTTATTAAACCCAAATCCTACAAGCTTAAGCTTTTACGGAGAAGTGAGTGTTCCAACATGGTATCAGACTTGGTTTGGTAGGAGGTCCTGAGTTACAGACCTCTCCTTTTCAAATTTAGATATTTGATTCTCATTTGTTGATTTGAAAGTCCATAGTGAACTCCCCTGCCCCTCTCCTGTAGTAATATTGGGACCCCCATGCATGTGAGGAGGGAGTGTGAAACCTTGATATTCATATTAAATCCAAAATCAAACTTTAGCTTTAGGAGAGTTGGTCAATTTACAATATACAAGTAATTTTCATATTTTGCTAAGATTCTCACCAGGTGGAGCTAGCTGGGGCCTGCCCCATAAATCTGGAAAAAAAAAGAAAACCCTTCTTATAAGGGACTGGTTCTGGTAAGTTTCTGCGCCCAGCAGCCTTCAAAATTGTCATGCAACCTGCTGCTTGGTGCCAAAACAGAGGATAACTAGATTATACTATAATATAATGTAGTTGCTATTACTACATTATCACTTTTTGTATTTCTTAATGAAAGTCAATTACAGACCTGTGTGCAGAAGGGGTTCAATGTATACCTGCTGTTTATGTGTACTTGAGGTTTTATTAGATTAAGTCAATTGACTGTGCTCTAATCTACATACTTTGTGTGCAGTGCCTATTTGTTACTTATAAACAGGCTGTGTACCTATGGAAACATCCTCTTGTATTGTGTTCCTCCTAAAGTCAAGTATAGATTCCACTTTCTTCACCACATGCTCTACAGATTCAAACTGAGTGTTACTTTTTATGTTCATGCCCTGCAGCTTTCTATTCAGAATGAAGGGAGTATGGGGAAAGTTAACAGTTCAATGGTTTGTTTCTTCTACCAATTTTGAAATGGCTTTGTTCTTCCCGGTGGTCCAACATGAATACCTCAAACACTTCAGTCTTACTTTCATGAGTTGTCTCTCTGGATCAAGTATTGGACGCTGCTACCAATAAATGTCACTTTACTGATGCTCAAATATGGAAAAAACCTTTTACAAGTTGTTGGGCGGTTCAAGGGTACATATTAGCGAACTGGCATCTCTGTGTATCTCCTGTGTTTTCTTGAAAAATCACAGTTTTGACTCAGTAAGTTCTAAGGCTAGGTAATTATGTATCATACGTAGCTTTATGAGCATGATATCAATTTCTAACACTCCCGAGTTACAGGATTATATTCAGCCTGTTGCTGTTACATCTGATTCTGGTAAGCCAAATGAAAAAAGTAAAAGAAATCATTCGTTTGGTGCTGTTTATCATTTGATGTGGGTTTGTGTAATATGGTCTGTTTGATTCTGTATTACTGGAACTTGAAAAAAAACTATGACCGTGTTTGCTTATCATCAGACCTACTTTAATGGATATTGTTGAAGGAGCAAAAAAAACCTGGATCTCTCTAAATTTGCCTATAAGGTATGTTATCATATCCTTTGTAAACCCTTTACACATCTTTTGGTTTCAGCATAATGTTATGTTGTTTTTATTCAATTCTACACTTCTGGTGATACTAAATTTCTTCTATTCTTCATATGCTTGAAGCAGAATGGCTAGTGCCATAAATGAACTTTCTGTAAGATGCTCTGTACTAGCTTCTTAAGCGTTGATCCTTCTTAAGGCCACTGATTTAGCACCTTCTACTTTGGATGAACCCAAACTTACTTTTTTTTTTGATCGGTAAAGATAGCATATATTAAAAAGAGATGCTAAATGGCATTTAAAGAGACCAAACACTTTTGATCATGGATTGTGAGCCTATTGCCTTCTGTTGCATAATCAAGGAAAACTATAAAGGTTCACCTGCAAAATGAGCAACCAATTACAACGAAATAAGGAAGCTTAACCTGTTTTATTTTCCTATCAATAATTTATCATTTCATAAATAAACTGATGCAGTAACAATTAACAACTGTTTGTCATATATGGATTATTGCCTAAAGTGAGTCATTTTCACAATTAAGTTTTGTGGAGTTAAGATTCGGCGATGAATGTGAGAGAAAAATAACTCTTTGATTTTCATTTTATTAAAGCAGTGAGGGGAACATACATATATACCGTAATTAGAACAAGAAAAACAAAATTAAGTACTCATTATAGGAGACTAAGAAAAAGGAAAAGAAAAAAATGAATTTCTAAATGGATTAGGAAACTAATCCTTAACACTCCCCCTCAAGCTGAAGCATATAGGTAAAATGGGTTACATATGTACTTAATCCTATTACAACAAGCTTGACCCAGACATATACTTAATCGATGAGTAGATTTGGGGTCATTGGAAAGAGTTGTCGGAATGTTGTCTGTGAGTTAGTAGAGCGAAGAGGGCACGCCGTGCGTGCTGAAAAGTGTTTGAAAAAAGATTTGAGAGAAGTCCGTAGGAAGTCGTTGGGAAAAGGTTTATGTGGAGAAGATCCGCTTGGAGAAAGGCCGGGTGGAAGGTCGTTGAAGAAGGTCCGTCGGAGGAAGGTCATGAGGAGAAGGGGTTGCAGAGAAGGTTTGCAGAGAGGGCCGTCGAAAGACATTGGGGCTGCGGGAGGAGGTTCGGGGAGGAGATTCATAAGATTGCGGGAGAAGGTCACGGAGATGTCGCGGGGAGAGGTTCGACGGAGAAGATTGAGAAAGTCGAGAGAGAGGTCAGTAGGAGGGAAGGTGGGAGAAGATGCATTGGAGGGAGAGGTCTGCTGGGGAAAATAATCTCACGCAGGAGAGGTCAAGTGGGAGAAGGACCATTTGGAAAGGTGTTATTCTGGGAAGGTTATTGGGAGGAAGGGTTCGGGAGAAGGTCAGTACGAGAAGATAATACAGGAGAGTCCCGCAGGAAATAAAGGAAAGTAATTGAGAAAAAATGCTCCCAAATATATGTGAAATGAAAAATAACTCTTTGATTTTCATTTTATTAAAGTGAGGAACATACAAATTTATATTTGCCCAGTATTGAGCACAAAAGAAACTAGGTAGAGTCTGGTGGGAGATTAAAAAGAAAAAAGGAAAAGAAAAGAAAGAGATTCTACAAATGGTTAGGAAACTAATCCTTAATAGGATCAACTAAAGGGTTTCATTTGGTGATCCCCCTTATTGCAAGAGGATGAGAAGCTTGGACAGCCTATTCCTTTCGTTACCTCAGTTTGAGGGTGTGGCAGAGCCACCACCAAGAATGGATTAAACAGTCTACCCATTCGGGATTCAGAACTTGATGGTGGGCTGGACAACCTTTCCTATTAGGAAGAAAGCAAAAAATCTATGGAAGGCAGCTCTCTCTCTAGCCTTATCTGGGCAATCTAGAAGGAAAGAAACATGGTGGTCTTAGATAATGACATCTTCTCTCGAGACCAGGGCTACAAACATTCTTCTTTACCTCCCTCACTTAACGCGGCTGAGTATTATTTATAGAGGGAGTACTCTATTGTAAACTTGCTAATGTAATTCTCTGGTACTTTTTGCCTCTATGGTTTTTCTTGGATGGTGGTATGGTTCCTTTTACTTTTATTGTTTTTCTTTTTCTTCTTATACTTCCTATATCTGCGAGGTTTGTACCTTTAGCTAATATATTGTTTAGTTTACTTCTCAAAAAAAAAAAAATAACACTATTCGTAGGCACTTGAGGCCGGCTCAGTGTGTTACAAGTCTCAAAAGTAGTGGGGGGATTCAGTTCGAGCTTCAAAAGGAACAAATAAAGGTGTTACTCATCAAAAAATAAAAATAAAAACAAAAACTAGGCCTCTTTTTTTGGTGTACTACATAGGGTTTTGTTCGGTTGTTTTTGCTTATATAAAAGTTTGGTTAAAAGCAACCTAATCCGCAAGTGCATGGATCACAAGTAATATAGTGGTTTTCAAATTAAAAACTTGGTATGTTGAACCCACAGGGAAGAGATAGTTTAAGTGAGGATTAAGTACCCTAGGCTGTAGGGAATTTTACTATTTAGCGGAATTGAACTGAATTGCTTGATTGATTGTTCCTACAAAAAAAAGGCTGAAAACTAGATTAGTAAATATCTACTCTAAAGATAAACCTTGTATAGTTGGATTAAGTTTGTAAGGAAAAACTTTCAAGAACAACAGCTATAGAGCCAGTTGTTTCATTAGTGCGATTATGACTTATGTTCGATAAAGTGTTGATTAAGTGAATATACTTTTATGTTTACGAAGAGCTACGTATGGGGTTCTCTCTTTGAGTCTCACCTCAATTTCTCTTATCCCCAATCCTTATTCTTCTTTGTAGTCCATCTAAGTCAAGCAATGTATATTACTTGTTCTAAGGTAAATCAGTATGTGGGAATTTCCATTGGTCACATCTCGGTCCTTGCAATGAAATTTCTCAAGTTATGTTCAAATCGATTACCTTTCGGTCCATACGATCATCACATAAGATTAGATGATGTCCCTCCTAATAACATTCATCTAGTACTAGAGCTACATTCTAGATTTTTTGATTAAGTTATGAATGATTATCTATTACATATTAGGGGATGGTCGAATCCCAAGGGCATACTTCCAATTGTCACCTTGGAAACCTTTGAGCTCTAGGTCTGATTTCACGACCTAGTATAACAGTGTGGATGAAACACAAAGAAAATTCACTCATCATCATAAAAACCTCCTTATATAAATTCCTATTCACAAAAATCATTGAATATATAATACATAAATAAACATCAATGTCCACAACCAGTGCCTAGAGAGATCTGGCCACTCTTAGTAACCTCAAAAAACCAAACAAAATCATGTTTATATACAAAGCGTAAAAGTGAAAAGATTAAGAGATAGAAGGGTTTAGTAATACAAAACAAATATGGAATGGAGAATTCTCTAAAACCAGCTCCGCCCACTACAAGAAGTCCTCCCAGCAATTTGGATCTTACAGTGGCTCCAAAAATAAGAATTAAAATATCTGAGAAAGATCACAAACCTAGAAAATGAGCTTAGAGAGAAACCACTGAAGATGGGATATGTATAGCTCTAAGCCCCACTCTCGAAGATTGTCTCCTGCAGAAATATTCCACAAATCAAGTATTTATAGCACATTGGAAAATGACCGCTTCAGGGTTGAGAATGAAGGGCGGGCCCATCAGAAACCCGAAGCATCTTCGCCTTGGCGAGGGTCTTCTTCGCCTCAGCGTACCCGAGGCCCTTGCCTTGTTGTGATTCATCCTTAAGCTTAACTGTAAGTTTCCGCGCCTCAGCGAACTCAGATTGGACTCTTCTCTTCTTCGACCGCCTTGGCGAGGCACTAACCGCCATGGCGAGGCTGGCCTGCCTCGAGTGACGGTCTTCTAAACCGAGTTCTTCTTTTTGTTCTTTTTGCCATCTTCTTTACTTCACTTTTTCAGACCTCTGAAAAAATCCACACGGATGAGGATTAGTGTAATGCTTGAGAATAAAGGGGGTGAATCTAGCATTTAGGTTACATAAACACACAAGAAGCATGCTATAAATGCTAATATGATTCACCCACATCCAAATACCCAGAAACTCTTATTTGCTTGTCGTAAAGCGAAGACAAAAAACGTATTTTCAATTTATTAGAAGAAGAAAGAACATGGAGTCCATTGGAAATTACACGCTTTGCAGTGTTATGCCTTAGGGTATGCGTTTGAACACATGAATAATGTTTCAAGGCGGCGATTCTTCAAGTAAGCAGTGCAACCACGAGAAGCTAGTTGCACCTAGATCAAGGTTCTAACACGGGTGTGTAGTCCTCCATTGATCGCGTCTGGTCAGATAAGTGAGAAATACATGAGGCAAAGATCTCTCGCACTCCATAAAAGTTTCCGCCAGATCCAGGTAGTCGAGGACTTCATAAACTTATACGCATCCATTCTCCACTAATGTAGGCATTACATGCTCTTGAGATCAAATAGGTCTTTTCAAGCTTGTAATATGTGGCTAGGGTGAGAGGGTAGTTAAATAGGTCATTTAGGTTCGGGTTTTACCCAAAACACTCCAACACTTCCTTTTTCTATTCTTATACTTCATCCTCCAAAATTTGACCATGTCTTCAATTGATTCATTATAACGATTATTGCTCTTCATACCATTTCACTGACATTTGTTTCTATCTTCTTGAAGATTACCTAGACTTTTGCTACAGACATCGAGGTATAGAGTGGTGCGACATATTCAGCCTCTTTGAAACTTCTACTTACCCTTTGCTAGTTCGGGTAATAACTCCCGTGTTGATTGGCCTTGGGGTATTAGGTGTTAAAGCACTTTACATTTCATTTAAATTTTCAAGGTAAAGGCTACGAGGTTAAATTTGCTACACCTCGAGTTCTTTCTTTCTTTCGCTTTCAACACCCCTCTTAGACATTTTGTATTTATCAAAACCGCTTTCCATCCTAACTTCCCACCAAAATACATGTCCTTCGATTTATAGCTTGGTCGACATGTTAAGGGTAAAATACGGGTTATTGATCGACGTAAAATAACGATACGGTGCCCGCTTTCGTTTTCTAAGATAGAACATGGTCATACTGGGCCAAACGGTGACTATGGGGTTAATACAAAGCACTGCAGGTGTTCGTTTGTTTATGTATAGACTAAACCACTCAATTTTAGACGCTCCTCATGGAGTCTTGCAAGCCTGCGAGTAATGACTCAAAAATTGGAGCTAATTGTTCGGGGTAGAAAGTAGTTTATGTTCTTGAAATTATAAATTGATTTAGTCTACATACTGTAAGTGTGCACAAGTCATATAAGTCAGAAAATTTGATGTAAGTCCGCATATCATTCCTCGTAGATTGACAAGAATTTAAAAAATCAATTACCCTAACTACTCAAGATCCACACTACTCAGACCTCCATGTAAAATGTTTGAAAACTAGAATTAAAGATAAGATAATACTTATATTATATTGATTCAATTAAAAGAAGATTTGAATCAACCTAATAAATTAAACTCGGATTGAATTGCCCTTCCGCTAGAAATGGACACCGCATCTAAACTCGATGTGAAACAATAATTTCGCATTATAACCATCGATCTCTCTTCCTCAACTATGATTTTGATTCGAATTTGTCAAAGATGCCTAGTAATGTAGCTTGGATTTCTCTACATTTCACTAATTAGGGGCTCTGCTTCTTTCAAAGACAAGGATCTAATTAGCTACTTGTATTTAGAACCCTCTTTATAAGATCTGAGTATTTTTCTTTTTCAATACTTCATACCCATTTCTTAAGACTGCATATTTCTTGCATCCCAAGTCCTGCTATCAAAACTTCTACAAATGGTTGATGACTCATCCTTTAGATATGATGTGGATTTTTTCTTTCCCCGATTGTATCTCAACTAACATGTGATCAAGATCTTTCCACAATGGGATTAAGGTGAAATCTTCGATGATTTAAATTGATAAATAATCCTCAACTTCAAATCGTGGAGTGAAATGAAAATTTATCTATGAACTCTCAGAGGTTTTGGGTAAGAGTTCCTCTTCAATGGTAGTCTAGCATACCACAAATCATGTTCAGTGCCTTCTCGTGAATCTCCATCTTTGTGT